>CM064487.1:50831759-51183455 GCA_032716605.1 Paralithodes platypus | reverse complement strand
TGGTGAGAGGGGCAGGGGGAGGGGTGGTGAGAGGTGGAGGGGGAAGGGTGGGGAGAGGGTAGGGCTGAGGGGTATGGAGAGAGGGAGAGGGGTGAGGAGAGAGGAAGAGGGAGGGGTGGGGAGAGGGGGAGGGTTGGTGAAAGGGGTGAGGAGTTGGGAGAGAGAGAGAGAGAGGGGGAAGATTAAAGGTGCAAGATTGATCCCCTCTTGCCAAAACAAAGACCTTTCATAAATTATCTCCCGGATTTGCAATAAGATGCAATATGATACTTTGGACAAGTTTATTTTAGTCTATGGATAGTTTGGGTATGGCCGATTTGGTTGTAATAATAATCATAAATAAAATAATAATAATAATAATTAAAGTTGCAAGCAACGTTGTGCGGGGTTCGAGCGGGGTTGCACACAGGGTATTGTGTTGGATACAAGGGCTGTGCCACATATATCAAAATATCATGTATCTCATCGGGCATGGAGAAAGTACAGAAGGAATATAGTGTAGCCATTTTGGTTATGGCCACTTAGACCATTAAGGAGTGTGACCATTATGGTTAAAGCTATTAATCCTGTACGAGTTGTTGTTGTTGTTGTTGTTGTTCCCTAAGCTGCCTGGCCGAACAGCCCCGAGTCCCTGAGGAAGGCCATGGCCACGATCGGGCTTTCCCACAGAGCTCTCATTGCGTGTAGATTGTGTTGTTGGCATAAGTGGTTGTGTGAAATGCAGTCTTCTATGATGTGTTTAATGGTATGGGGTGCTGTGTTACATCCCGGGCAGGCGTCGACAACGGAGTCATCCAGTCTCTTCTGATAGCTCAGGAGAGCTGGATGGTGTCCGCATCTCAGCCTGGCCAGGTGGACTCTGTCCTCGCGAGGAAGGGAGGATTCGGAAGGATGGATTTCGGGAGGTCGTGCTTGCAGTTGCGTGTTGTCTGTGAGTGAGTGGATGGATCGGCGAGAGATATGAGTATGGATGTGCTTCTGGAAGTTGGTTCGGGGTGGGAGAGAGGACAGTAATTGTGTGTGATACCGTGTCCTGGGTGTTGTTTTGATATTTCTTGGTGTTTGTGGGTGTGTTGGTATGTAGTTTAGTGGGTGGTCTTGGTTCGTGGAGGCTGCTGCCAGGAATTGAGTGCCTCTCATGTCCAGATGGTCTTTGACTTTGAGGATTTTGGTTTCTTGATGTAGGTGATCTGTGGGTACAGTAGCTGTGCAGCCTGTAATGATCTTCAGGGCTTTGTTTTGAATAGTCTGTAAGGTCTTATGATGTGTTTCAGCTAGGTTAGAAGCCCAGGCTGGGCTTGCGTATTCCATCACTGATCTTATGTATTGTTTATATACTGTGGTGGTAGTTTCTTTGTTGTGTCCAAATTTTGTGTGAGCAAGTGACCTGAGGGCATTAAGTCTGGGTGTCAGTTTCTTTTTAATGTTTGTGGTGTGCTGTTTGAATGTCATATGAGTATCATATGTTACTCCTAGGATTTTGGGTGTGTGTGTAATGTGTTAGGGGTGTGTTGTTTATGGTGAGTTGAGGAATGTATTTGTGTTCTCCTGTCCAGCTTGTCAGCAGGGTTGCGGTGGATTTGGCTGGGGCTAGATTAAGTCTGTTTGTAGTGCACCAGCCAAGTAGTGTGTGGAGATAGGGTTGAAGGAGATCTGTTGCTCTTTTTGGGTCATGGTGTGTGCATGTGAGTGTTATGTCATCTGCATAGGAGGCTAAGTTTATTTGGGGCGTATTGGGTGTAGTTATATCGTGCATGTACAGATTGAAGAGTGCGGGCGATAGGACGAATCCTTGTGGGACTCCGTTTGGAAAGTTTCTGATTTTAGATGACTGACCGGCAAAAGATACGTGTGCACATCTGCCTGCTAGGAAGTTGGCCAGCCACCTTTTTGTGTTGTTGTGCATGTTTGTGTTGTAGATTTTGTTTGTTAGGTTGTGGCGGGGGATGGCATCGAAGGCTTTACTAATGTCGAGTGTGGCTAATAGTGATCTGTGTGGTGGTCTAGCTGAGTTGATGACGTCAAAAGCTCTTTGTGTAAGGTCTGTGAGAAGAGTGTTTGAGGAGTGCAGTGGCCTAAAGCCATGTTGTGTTGGAGCTAGGGGTAGGTCGGGTGTAATTAGTTGTAATACTAGGCGTTCCATGACTTTGGAGGGGGAGCAAAGGAGTGTGATGGGGCGGTGCGAGGAGGGTAGTGTGGGGTCTTTGTTGGATTTGGGGAATGTGGTGATGAGACCATGCTTCCAAATGTCTGGTATTGTGTTGTGTGAATAACTGTAGTTTGATATGTTAGTGAGTGCTTGTATGCCTTGTGGTCCCAGGTGTCTGAGGTGTATGTTGCTTATGTTGTCTAGGCCACAAGCGGGTGAGTGCTTGAGATTGTTGATGATACGCTTTGTCTGGTGATTGGTGAAGGGTGTATAGTCAGGGTCTGTGGGGAATTTTCTCTTACGTCGAATGACATGTCGGTCGTCTTTGTGAGGTTTTAGGTGGCTGACATGTGAGAAGTGATTGATGAGAGTGTTTGCTTGTTGTTTACATGAAGGAGTAGAGTCTGTTGTTGTGATTGCAGCATGTGATTGTGTTGTGTTGCTGTTGGAAAGTGTGATGCTGTTTAGTGTTTTGTAGAGTTTTTTGGGGTTTGTTTTGTGATCAAGTGTTTGTAGGAAGTTATTCCAATTTAGTTTTTGTTGTTCTTGTATTTTGTTGTTAGTTTGGGTGTTGAGTACTTGGATTTGTTGTATGATGTCTTGTGTGTGGGGTGCTGGGGAGTGTTTCAGTATGTCGCGTTGTCTGATGAGGTTTTGAATTTCTGGTGTGAAGTTGGGGGTTGTGTCTTTTTCTGTTACCTCTTGGAATGTGTTTCTTGTCAGTGTTTTGGATAGTTTTATTGAGTATGTGTACAGCATTGTTGATGTTAGTGATGGGTGTACTGTTTAGAGTTGTGAAGTGTTGTTCTGTCTCATTTGTGAATGCTTCCCAGTTAGCTCTTTTATAATTGGTGTATGTGTGTTTGTGGTTAGCTGGGGTGAGTCTGGTTTTGGTGGTGATAATGATCGGGAGGTGGTCAGAGCCTAAGATTCTGACCACCCTCCAGGATGTTGTGGGGGCGAGTTCTGGAGAGCAAAAGGTGACGTCTGGAGATGATGGGTTATAGAGGGCTTGGTGAGGAATATGGGTATGTTGATGAATGTCGTTAAGGATGATGAGGTTAACAGTTTGGTTTTGTAGTACCAGCCCTCTGTCTGTGTCGGGGTTGTCGACAAACCAGGTCGACGTCTTGGCGTTGAAGTCACCACCCAGGATGATGTGTGGGGTGTTTGTGATGTGTTGTAAGTGTGGTCTGTATTCATTTGGTACTGTAGGGGATGTATGCGTTTATGATGGTTATGTTGGAGTTGTTGCCAGTGCGTATTTTAATTGATTGTATTTCTGTTGTGTTATCATTTGGGGGGAGGGATTTGGTTTGTACACTGGTAACTATGTATGATATTTCTTTGTGTACCAGGGTGATGAGTCCACCGCCTCCGCCGACAGCCCGGTCTTGTCTGATGGTGGTGAAATCATGAAATGTGGGTGTTTTTTGTGGTGTGCGGAGTTTTGTTTCTTGTAAGATGGCAATGTGTATGTTGTGTTGTTTGATGAAGTGTGAGAGTTTGTGTTTCTTTGTGTTGATGCCATCTATGTTCAATTGGAGAATGATAATGTTATGTGCAGATGTATGTTGGGTGCTGCTGCACGAGGATGGGGTGGGGGTGAGGGAGGGGGTGGGGGTGGGGGTGAGGGAGGGGCTGGGGGTTGGGATGGGTGAGGTGGGGGTGGGGATTGGGGAGCAGGAGATGGGGGTTGGAATGGATTAGGATGGGGTGTGGTGTGTTGAGTTGAGGATGTGGATGGTATGGGAAGGTTAGCTGGGTTAGGGAGGAGAGGTGGACAGGTTTTAGGGGGGGGAGTGGATGATATGGGAAGGTTAGGTGGGTTGGGGAGGAGAGGTGGACGGGTTTTAGGCGAGGGATTTGACTGGGAGAGGGAGGGGCATGAGGAACAGTTCCAGGTGAAGTGGGTCCAGTTCCTGCATGAATTGCAGAGAACTGAACCCTTAGTGTGGCGACTCGAAGTGATGGGTTTTGAGCAAGTTGGACATATGTATGTGTAGGTGGGTCCTGGGTTGCTCTCAATGTCTCCGGCTAGAAGTCTTCGAGAAATGACAGCCGGAGAGTCATTTCTCGGTGTAGGAAAAACTGTGTGATGTGTGTGTGTGGTGTGAGGTGTGGAAATTCCTGAGTAGGCATAATTGCCCGAAATTGCCTTCATTCCCTGCTCATTTTCATGCATAAGCAAAAGCCAGAGCGTAATACAATTATGTATTCGTGAAAGTACGGTAATAGCTTTCAAATTACTCCTGAATCATCCCTGTACGACGTCTGGTTTTCTTGTAAGGATCTTGCAAACGAAGGGCAAAATTGCTAAAAATTACCAAATCCGATAGGCCTAGGCAAAATCGCAAAAAATTACCAATTATTTTCTGTTTTCGCTATGTGTGACGCTGCACATAAGTGAGCTCTCTCTCACACAAACCTCAGTGTCGTGGCGGGGCCTGTAGGCTCCAGCTGACGTCCATCCGTGCTGCTTGCTGGCCTGGCCCACAGGCTACAAAATAGCCGGAAAATCGTCTCCGTCATATGAGGGGCCCCGCGGGAATTGGGTTAAGAAGTGTGGTAGTTTTGATTATTTGATAGGGTCACCATAAGGGTAATGGTGTGGCATTTTTTCTGTACAGAAGCTTAGCCTTTTTGGTTGGGGCTTCTTAGGAATGTGACCTTTTTCGTTAGCCATGGAGAAACTGCAGAGGTACAAATTATTATAAGCAACCTCATGTTAAAAATATTGTATTGATTCTATGCGTGTATGCCCCGACAGAGGATATACTTGAAAGAAAGAAAGAGGAGTTCTGGATGAATGTGGAGGCGTGCCTGGAGAAGTTTGACAAGAACGAAAGAATATTTCTGATTGGGGATATGAATGGTAAGGTGGGTGATAGGAAAGTTGAGGGAGTGGTGGGAGGGTGGGGGGTACCATCAGAGGTGAATGGGAATGGTAGTGCACTTGTGGACGTATGTGTGGGGAGGAGGCTGTGGATAGCCAACACCTTCCGACACAGAATGATCCACAGGTACACGTGGAAACGGATGTTGACGATGAAGGATAAGACAGTGGTGGAACGAAAGTCATTGATTGATTATGTATGTGTGGATGAACGAATGAAGAAATCTGTGATGGATGCTAGGGTGTATAGGGGTATTGGAGGGGGTCTGTCTGATCATTATGTAGTGGTAGCTAAGGTTAGGATACAAAAGAAGTGGGTGAGGAGAGCTGGAGGGAGGCGAGAGGAGGGTGGAATGGTGAGGAGGGTGGAGAGGTTGCAGGAGGAGGAAGTCAGGGAGGAGTACAGGAGAGCAGTGGAAAGACGACTAGGTGGGTTCGACCTGGACGGAAGTGGAGGAGATGAGCAAGGTGTTTAAGGATGAGATCTGTGCAGCATGTGAGGAGGTGTGTGGAGTGAGGAGAAGAGAGAGGGGAGTGAAAGGTACAGCATGGTGGACAGAAGAGGTAAGAATAGCTGTGGAAGAAAAGAAGAAAGCATATAGAGAGTGGTTGGGTAGTAGAGGGAATGAAGATTTCGAGAGACAGAAACGAGCGAGGTACGTGGAGAGTAAGAGGGTGGTGAAGAGAGTAGTGAAGGAAAGTAAGAGAAGAGTAGATGAGGAATTTGGAAAGAATCTGAGTGTAAAATGGAGGGAGAGTAAGAAACTGTTCTGGAAAGAAGTCAAGAAAGTTAGGGAAGGTAGCAAGGGAAACAGTAAGGGTGTGAAAGATAAGAATGGGAGAATGCTAGCCGAGAAGAAAGAGAGAGTCGAAAGATGGAGGGAGTACTTCAGTGAGTTGTTAAATGTAAGGAATGAAGAGCCAGCAAACATAGCTGGATATGGTATGGGAGGGAGAAGAAGAGAAGTAGTGGAGGAGGAGGTGGGGATCAGGAGGTCAGAAGTATGGGAAGCCATGAAAAGAGTGAAGTTGGGGAAAGCACCAGGAACAGATGGAGTGTGTGGGGAAATGTTGAGGTATGGTGGTGAGATAGTGATAGAATGGGTATGGAAAATGTGCAAACTAGCATGGGAGAAGGGGAGTGCACCCGATGACTGGAAGACTGGCATAATAGTCCCCCTATATAAGGGCAAAGGGGAAAGAGGAGTGTGTGGTAACCACCGAGGAATATGTCTTCTAAGCGTAGTAGGGAAGGTATACAGTAGGGTAGTGATTGAGAGAGTGAGAGTGAGAACGGAGAAATTGATAGGCGATGAGCAGGGAGGTTTTAGGAAGGGAAGAGGATGTGTAGATCAGATTTTTACCCTGAATTGTGTTGTGGAGAAGTATCTGGAGAAGAAACAAAAGGTGTATGTTGCCTTTATGGACTTGGAGAAGGCCTATGACAGAGTGGATAGAGAAGGTTTGTGGAAAGTACTTAGAATATACGGAGTAGAGGGCAAGTTGCTGAAAGCAGTGAAGAGCATGTATGAGGGTGCAAAGGCGGCAGTACGTGTGGAGAGTGAGCAGAGCGAGTTCTTTGACCTGAATGTTGGTTTGAAACAGGGGTGTGTGATGTCCCCATGGTTGTTTACTGTATATATGGATGGAGTCATGAAAGAAATACTATCAAGAGCAGTGGATGTTGGTGTATCGCTGAAAAGGGAGGGAATTGAGTGGAAGCTACCTATACTGCTTTTTGCGGATGATACAGTTCTGATGAGTGATAATGAATGGGAGTTGCAGGGTCTGGTAAATGAGTTTGGAACAGTATGCTAAAAACGGAATTTGAAGGTAAATGCGGGGAAGAGCAAGGTTATGGTCTTCGAAAGGGGTGAAGTCACAGAGTGTGAGGTGAAGCTGAACGGTCAGGCTATGGAGATCGTCAACTATTTTAAGTATCTGGGCAGTGTGTTGAGTAAAGATGGGACTATGGATGAAGAAGTGCGGGAGAGGGTACAACAGGGGAAGAGGGTTGTAGGAACGCTAAAAGCAGTAACAAGAAACAGGGTGGTCAGTATGGAAGTGAAGAAGTCCTTGCATGACAGTGTGGTAAACCCGACACTGACTTACGGAAGCGAAGCATGGACGTTGGTTGAGAGACTCAGACCAAGAGTGAGACCAGTGGAAATGAACTACTTAAGGAGTGCATGCGGAGTTATATGGAGGGATAGACAGACTAATGAGGAAGTAAGAAGGAGGTGTGGTGTGGAGGTAGATGTGCTGGAAAGTGTGAAAAGGAACAACTTGAGATGGTTCGGCCATATGGAACGTATGGAAAGCGAGAGAATGACTAAGAGGGTGTATGAGAGCGAGGTGGAGGGACAGAGAGGGAGAGGTAGACCGAATGAGAGGTGGAAGGATGGAGTGAGGAAGTACATGAACGAAGGCGGTGCTGGTTGGGGGGAGGGGCGTCGACTGACTGGGGACAGAGGTGCATGGGGGCGGTTCGTTCTTGGCCACCCCTTCGGGGATCACGGCGTCAGGCAATAGATAGATAGATAGATGTTAATAATATCTTATATATTTTTGTTTAGCTTTACTTGGCATTCCTCTTCCTCTATGTATCTAGCAATTTAACCCCCTCAAACTCCTTATGACGCGATGGTGTGGTAATTACCCCGTGCCAAAAAGCTCTAAAAGACGATCGAGTGATAACTCAAGCGAGCTTGAAATACGCAGGCGTTTCGTTCATGGTCACCCCTTCGGGGATCAAGTTGTCCGGCAATATATACCGGTAGGCTATAGATAAATTCATTTTTGGGCTATTTCTTCCATTTTATTTATCCTGTTAAAGTGCTTGATTGATTTTTGTGGTAATGTAGTTAGTATTTGGTGTAATTTTACATATTTCAGCTAAATCTGAAGAGCACATGCAATTTATTTGTGCATGTTCAGTAAGTATTGCTGGGGAAAGGGTTAACGTATTCATCTTTTGGGGTATTTATTCTATGTTTTTATCCTGTTTCTGTGATTGATTGAGTTTTGTGCTAATGTAGTTGGTATTTGGTATAATTTTACATATTTTAGATAAATCAGAAGAGCACATGCAATATATTTGGGCATTTTCAGTCAGTATTGCTGGGGAAACGGTTAACATACAGTATTCATCATAGGAAGGGAAGAGGATGTGTAGCTCAGATCTTTGCCCTGAAATATGTTGTGGAGAAATATCTTGAGAAGGGACAAAAGTTGTATGCTGCCTTCATGGACTTGGAGAAGGCCTATGACAGAGTTGATAGAGAAGGTACCGGTATGTACAAAGTACTTGGAATATACGGAGCAGATAGCAAGTTGCTGAAAGCAGTGAAAAGCATGTATGAGGGTGCAAAGGTGTCAGTATGTGTTGAGAATGAACAGAGCGAGTTCTTTGATCTGAATTTTGGGTTAAAGAAAGGGTGTGTGATGTCCCCGTGGTTGTTCAATATATACTGAACTGTATATGGATGGAGTCATAAAAGAAATGCAAGGATGAGCAGTGGATGTTGGTGTACCACTAATAAGGGAAGGCATCGAGTGGAATGACAGAGTTGATAGAGAAGGTATGTGGAAAGTACTGAGAATATATGGAGTAGATGGCAAGTTGCTGAAAGCAGTGAAGAGTATGTATGAGAGTGCAAAGGTATCAGTACGTGTGAAGAATGAACAGAGGGAGTTCTTTGATCTGAATGTTTGGTAAAGCAAGGGTGTGTGATGTCCCGATGGTTGTTCTATATATACAGTATATGGATGGAGTCCTAAAAGAAATACAAGGAAGAGCAGTGGATGTTTGTGTACTGCTGTTTGCTGATGATATGAATGGGAGTTACAGGGTCTGGTAAATATTTTTGGAACAGTGTACGAAAAATGGAATCTGAAGGTAAATGCGGGGAAGAGCAAGGTTATGGTCTTCGAAAGGGGTGAAACCACAGAGTGTGAGGTGAAGTTGAACGGTCAGGCTATGGAGATTGTCAGCTCATTTAAGTATCTTGGCAGTGTACAGAGTAAAGATGGGAGTATGGATGAAGAAGTGTGGGAGAGGGTGCAACAGGGGAAGAGGGTTGTAGGAATGCTGAAAGCAGTAACATGAAATAGGGTGGTCAGCATGGAACTGAAGAAGTCATTGCATGACAGTGTGGTAATCCCGACACTGACTTACGGAAGCGAAGCATGGACGTTGTTGGAGAGATTCAAACCAAGAGTGAAAGGGATGGAAATGAGTTACTTGAGAAGTGTGTGCAGAGTTACATGGAGGGATAGACAGACGAATGAGGAAGTACGAGAGAGGTGTGGTGTGAATGTACTGGAAAGTGCGAAAAAGAACACCTTGAGATGGTTCGGCCATGTGGAACGTATGGGAAGGGAGAGAATGACTAACAGCGTGTACGAGTGAGTTGGAAGGACAGAGGGAGAAATAAACCGAGAGGGAGGTGGAAGGATGGAGTTAAGAAGTATATGCGTGAAAGCGGTGCTGGATGGGAGGAGGGGCGTCGACTGACTGGAGACAGAGGTGCATAGGGGTGTTTCGTTCGTGGCCAATCCTTCGGGGATCAAGGCGTCCGTCAATAGATAGATAGATAAATTAATCTTTAGGGCTATTTCTTACATTTTCTTTATCCTGTTAGTGTACTTTATTAAATTTTTTGGTAATGTAGTTGGTAATTGGTGTAATTTTACATATTTCAGATAAAGGATGTCAACAGAATAACAAATGATGAGCTGAAGAGCTGTTTAGGTATAAAGAGTATTAGCGAGGAGATGCGTACAAGTAAACTGGGATGGTATGGACATGTGGAGAGAATGGATGAAAAAAATTGGGTGAAAAGATGCAGGTCTGCGATTGTGGAGGGAGCTGCACCAAGGGGTGAACCGAGTAAGACCTGGGATCGGACTATACGTGCCGATCTCAAATCCAAAAACTTGACAAGTAAAGCATCCCTTAACAGGGTTGCCTGGAACGCCGCCATTAGGAAAAGAGACTGAAACTGCACATCTGTGTGGAGCACTCAGTCTTAAAATGTTATGTACGTATGTATGTATAAATCTGAAGAGCACATGCAATCTATTTAGGCATTTTCAGTCAGTATTGCTGGGTAAAGGGTTAATATATTAATCTTTTGGAGTATTTCTTCCACTTATTTATCCTGTTAGTGAGTTTTATTGATTTCAGTGCTACTGTAGTGGTATTTGGTGTAATTTTACATATTTTAGATAAATCTGAAGAGGACATGCAATATATTTGGGCATTTTCAGTCAGTATTGCTGGGGAAACGGTTAGCATACTGTAGTCATCTTAGGAAGGGAAGAGGATGTGTAGCTCAGATTTTTGCCCGGAAATGTGATGTGGAGAAATAATTATCTGGAGAAGCGACAAAAGTTGTATGCTGTATTTATGGAGTTGGAGAAGGCCTATGACAGAATTGATAAGAGAAGGTATGTGGAAAGTACCGGTACTGAGAATATACGGAGTAGATGGCAAGTTGCTGAAAGCAATGAAGAGCATGTATGAGGGTGCAAAGGTGTCAGTATGTGTGGATAATTAACAAAGCGAGTTCTTTAATCTGAATGTTGGGTTAAAGCAAGGGTGTGTGTGATGTCCCCATGGTTGTTCAATATATACCAGTACAGTATATGGATGGAGTCATGAAAGAAATACAAGGAAGAGCAGCGGATGTTGGTGTACCGCTGATAAGGGAAGGAAACGAGTGGAAGTTGCCTCAACAGTACAGTACCGGTACTACTGTTGCTGACAACACAGTTCTGATGAGCGATAGTGAATGGGAGTTGCAGGGTCAGGTAAATATGTTTGGAACAGTGTGTGAAAAACGGAATCTGGAGGTAAATGCTAGGAAGAGCAATATTATGGTCATTGAAAGGGGTGCAACCATAGAGTGTGAAGTGAGGTTGAACGGCTATGAAGAATGTCAGCTCATTTAAGTATTTGGGCAGTGTGTTGAGTAAAGATGTGAGTAGGCCTATGGATGAAGAAGTGTGGGAGAAAGTGTAACAGGGGAAGAGCGTTGTAGGAACTCTGAAAGCAGTAAGAAGAAATAGGGTGATCAGCATGGAAGTAGAGAAGTCCTTGCATGACAGTGTGGTAATCCCGACATTGACTTATGGGAGGGAAGCATGGACGTTTCTGACTGGGATTGATCATTGATAAACATCGGTTATGCTAGTTGGAAAATTAGTGGGGTAGAATGTAGAGTTCGGGTGTACCGCCAGCCTTGTTTACACTACGCGGAGCGGCGGCGGACGCTGGCCATCATGTTCCCGTCTATTTGACTGCTTTTGGATACAATAATAGGTTGAGGGGGGTCACCCCCCCATGACATATTGTCATCATCATATATATTGCCAGCAGGAGGCAAATAACCGAAAAAAACGCCTTCAAAATAGACGCGAACTAAAGGCTGGTTCACACATAGCCGAGTCGGTGCGCGAGCCCAACACGAGTGATGAAATTTTGCTATTCAGCAATGACTCGTCGATACTCCTCAACACTCGTATAGACTCGTGCTACGCTCGTGTATACTCTTTGTTTACTCGCCACGGGATCCAAAAATTTCATGCATGCATGACATTTTTGGGTCCCGTGGCGAGTACCCATGAGTGTGGCCTAAATACGTCTAGACTCGTGTACATAAGTGTTAACTCGTGTTTGACTCTGAATAACTTCGTTATTCGTGTTAACTCGTGTTGACTCGTGTAAACCCGTGTAACACTCTTTGGTGATTTGTCGCTTTTCGTCATCATTTCGACGTTGACGAAGCAACACGTGTCTACACGCAACAACACGTATGTAACACACATGCAACACGTATCAACAAGAGTAGAAAGCACGAATGTGAGTGCCAAAATTTAGTGCCCCCATGATGCCAGAGTTTACATGATTCAAACACAAGTGAAAACACGAGTAAACAAGAGTAAACACGATCCACAGAGAAAAAACACGAGTGTATCACGAAAAAGCAAGTGTCATTTGAAATACCGTTATTTCAAAAATGTAGGACGAATCAACGAGAGTTTACACGGATGTAACACGAGTCAACACCTGTGCAACAGAGATCCAACGAGAGTCAACGCGTTGTCTTTCGTGTTGATCCATATAACAATCGTGTTGATCCGTGTAACAATCGCGTTGACTCGTGTTAGACACGTCCATACTCTTTGTTTACGTGCCCTGGAATGTGGCCATTATTTTTCAAATTTTTGACACTCGTGTTGGGTTCGTGTTACACTCGTTTTGACTCTCAGTTACTCGTACAGACTCTTGCATGAACACGTGTTGACTCGTATTGACTCGAGTTAACTCGTGTTACACTCTCCTTGACTCGGGAGCAATTGCTACTCGCAGCCGACTCAGCCTCCAGCGACGGCGATAATCGACGAGTGTGACTCGTGTTGGACTCGCGCACCGACTCGGCTATGTGTGAACCAGCCTTTAACCCTTAAAAAGCGGCTCACCACTTAAGTCGTATTTAATAAAGCTGGACTATGTGGCGGCGCTCGACATTGGCAATTTCAGCACGTAATGTGGCTGAGAGAGAGACAAAGTGGTGGCAGGAGACTAGCGTTGTATGACTGCTCCAGACCACCGCGGCGAACCTACTGACACAAATCTCAGCTCCCTCCTCCCTCTCTCACTCGCTACATACTCAATTATGTACCGAAAGTACAGAATTACCTGCTTTTTGCACTCGCGTTGCACGGTTATTGCAAGAAAACTATCCATCATACAAGGATCGTTATGGTGTCATTCGAAAGCTCTGTTTATGCCCTTTCAGGGATAGATACTTGTTTTACGTTCTGGGTCTTATTTAGGCATGAAAATGATCACGTAAACAGCCCTATTTTGGCTAAAAACACCCCGCTGGGCGGTACACATAAATAAACCGCATAGGCCGCTAAAGATGGGTTAACCACGGTGATCGACATATGTAAACATGACGGCGGCGGTGTCGGCGTCGGACACTTGCGATAATGTTCCCGTCTATTTTGAATGCCATTGGATACAATATGTTGAGGGGGGCTTTGCCCCCATGACGTGTTGTCATCATCATATATATTGCCAGTAGGGGCAAACAACCAAAAAAATTGCCGCAAAGCCCTCCCCTCAACATATTATTGTATCCAATGGCAGTCAAAATAGACGGGAACATGATGGCAAGCTTCCGTCGCCGCTCTGCGCAGTGTAAACAATGGTGGCGGTACGCCCGAACTCTACATTCTACCCGGCTAGGCCTATATTATAGGCTACAATAAATAAGTAGGCTAGGCTATTTTATCTATAGGCTATGCCTAGTCTAATATTACAATTTAAAGTAGCATTCAAGTTAACTACAGCAGGACTTACCCATAACCAGGTATAGGCTATCCTAGTGTTTACTAGGCCTATACCCCTTTGAAAGGACATTAGCCTAGCCTAACCTAACAACCTTACCTAACCTATTATAGTAGGCTATTATGGGTGGGGCCTGCCGCCCCCACACCCCGATTTTTGGTGTATTTGTCTATTTTGTCTGTGAAGTGGGAATTTGTTCAATTTGTCGATAACGAAAATCCTCCATGCGGACTATAGCCTATGGAGAAAAATATGGCGAATCTATTGTTGCCTATTATCTCTAATAAATTGTTTCTCATAATGCTGCAGTAGTGTCATTAAAAATACCAACCATTTAATTGTGTGCCTTTAAAAATTACCTAAATTAGGCTATAGGCTACTGGAAGATTAGAAGAACCTTTCGGTTATTTGCCCCCTGCTGGCAATATATAAGATGATAACAATATGTCATGAGGGGGGGGGGGGGGCCTCAACAATGACCTCTAACCTCTGTATCTCAAATAGGGCTAGAGCAAATTGGCTGCAAATTTCCACATCTAGGCTATTCCTTGACTGACTCTTCCCAAATGGTAGACATATTATCTTGATCACTCTAGGCCTAGTTGTTTTTTAGTTACAGAGGTTATAGCCTAGGTCATGATTTCTTGCCTACTTATAGCGAATAGACTAGGCCTATTGTAGATTGGTAAAATATTTGCTTAATAGGCCTAGGCTATGTTGGCTGTGCAATTGTCTCGATTTGACTATTTTTACCTAATTAGGCCTAAAGCAGCCTCAGTCTATTCCCAAACCCCAAACAGTATCCCATGTTAAGCCCTAGGTTAGGCCTAGGCCTAATCCCACTCTCAATCAAAATTCGAACTGATAAATTCGTACCTACCGTTAGCGCTGCCTAGGCTAGGCCTATATTTTTCGTGAATAGATATAGAAAATGATTTAAAGGAAAGAGCATCCTATATTATGTTCAAATAATATGTAATAGCACTGTGTATGGTTGTATTAAATTTAAATAGTGATAGATGTGCCTAACCTAACAACCTTACCTAACCTATCATAGTAGGCTATTATGAGTGGGGGCTGCCGCCCCCACACCAAATTTTTGGTGTATTTGTCTATTTTGCCCCCTGCTGGCACCCTCAACATATAATTGTATCCATTGGCATTCAAAATAGACGGGAACATGATTGCAGACGTCCGGCGCCTCCGTCATGTTTACATTTGTCGATCGGCGTTGTTAAGTTCGTGTCTATTTTGACGGAGATTTATTTTGGTTATTTGTCCCCTGCTGGAAATATATATTATGATGACAATATGTCATGGGTGGGTGAAGGGGGGCAAAGCCCAACCTCAACATATTATTGTATCCAAAGGCAGTCTAAATAGACAGGAAAAGGATGGCAAGCGTCCGACGCCACTACGCATAAGCGTAGTGTAAACAAGGCTGGCGATACACCCGGTAACTACATCCTATCCGGCTAATGTCCTTTCAAAGGGGTAGCCTATAAATTAGTAAACACTAGGATAGCCTATACAACGCAACTCTTGCCGATAGGCCTAGCCTAAAGGCTAACCTATTCATAAAGGTATCTATTTTGACGGCAATTTTTTCGGTTATTTGCCCCCTGCTGGCAATATATATGATGGTGAAAATATGTCATTGGGGGGGGGGGGAAAGCCCCCCTCAACATATTATTGTATCCAATAGCATTCAAAATAGACAGGAACTTTATTGCAAATGTCCGACACCTCCCCCGCCACCGCCATGTTTACATGTGTCGATCGCCGTGGTTAAGTTCGCGTCTATTTTGAAGGCGATTTTTTTCGGTTATTTGCCCCCTGCTGGCAATATATAAGATGATGACAATATGTCATGAGGGGGGGGGGGGGGCCTTAACAATGACCTCTAACCTCTGTATCTCAAATAGGGCTAGAGCAAATTGGCTGCAAATTTCCACATCTAGGCTATTCCTTGACTGACTCTTCCCAAATGGTAGACATATTAGCTTGATCACTCTAGGCCTAGTTGTTTTTTAGTTACAGAGGTTATAGCCTAGGTCATGATTTCTTGCCTACTTACAGCGAATAGACTAGGCCTAGGCCTATTGTATAGATTGGTAAAATATTTGCTTAACCTCTGAACTGCGCATGGGGGTAATTAGAAATGTCTGCCTGTGCGCATGTATTTGAGCTGTTTCCATCAGTAAAATATTAATTTTACCATAAATAGCATTAATACTTATCCATATGCGCCTATTATAGGTTGATTATAAAGGTATTAACCTGTTACAACAATAAAACGAGTGAAAACAGCGTTTGGATGGTCAAAATTGGCGATACAGGGCGGGAGTTGCATAATATATGGGTGAGGCAACCTGCTTTTTCCGCCAATATCCCCCTAGGCCACTGAGACACTGTCGATCGATACTCTCTCTCTCTCTCTCTCTCTTGCACTCGCTTGCTAACAGTGATGACAATGCCCTGCTTGCAACTCGCTAATGTTAGCACGAAAATATACCTTAGAATAAGGGAATAACAGGGAAAATAGGTTTGAAGGAGGGGAGGAAAGTGGGGAAGGAGGGGAGGTAGAGGACTGATATTTTGCATGGCCCAAGGGCAAATTTTTTTTTTTTTTTTTTTTTTTTTTTCGATTTTCAAAATTGATTTTGTTTTTCTCTGACTCTTAAGAGTCTTCCCGCAGTCTGCCGGGGGAACTCTTAAGAGTCTTCCCGCAGTTCCCGGGTTAATAGGCCTAGGCTATGTTGGCTGTGCAATTGTCTCGATTTGACTATTTTTACCTAATTAGGCCTAAAGCAGCCTCAGTCTATTCCCAACCCCCAAACAGTATCCCATGTTAAGCCCTAGGTTAGGCCTAGGCCTAATCCCACTCTCAATCAAAATTCGAACTGATAAATTCGTACCTACCGGTAGCGCTGCCTAGGCTAGGCCTATATTTTTCGTGAATAGATATAGAAAATGGTTTAAAGGAAAGAGCATCCTATGTTATGTTCAAATAATATGTAATAGCACTGTGTATGGTTGTATTAAATTTAAATAGTGATAGATGTGTATATTAATGGGATAAATACTCCGAAGTTCGCATACGTTCAGAAAATTATAGTTGAACACTGTTGCCAGATACTAATCAATCCCATTATCATTATATCATAATGGATTTTACTCATTTGCATAATTTCAAATACCTAGGACATTAATATAATATTTTCCTATCTTTTTTGTAGTGATATTTGTCTGATTTATTGGTATATTGGTGTCTGTCTAGGGTTATAATGCATTGTGAAAGTTACCTCTGCATCTCTGACTTGCTATAACAGTTCGGAATGGGCCGGCTTAAGTACCCCTGCTTTCTTTGAGTACTACACGGCAAGAGAAGCTTTCGGTTTTGTCACAGACTGTCATTACTGTTCAAGGTAAACAGCAACTGCTAAATTCGACATCATGTTCAAATAATATGTAATAGCATTATCTATGGTTGTATTAGACAACAATCGTGATAGGTTTCTATTTTATGTGGATAAATAGTATTAAGCTGAATAAACTAAATACCGAAAGTTCACTAGAGTGGTTGTTGATAGTTTTGGTGAGGTGGGAGGTAGGAAGGAAGGGCTAGGCAGTGTTGCCAGTTGTATCG
Organism: Paralithodes platypus; assembly: GCA_032716605.1. Taxonomy (NCBI): domain Eukaryota; kingdom Metazoa; phylum Arthropoda; class Malacostraca; order Decapoda; family Lithodidae; genus Paralithodes; species Paralithodes platypus. The sequence goes on along the minus strand of CM064487.1, from coordinate 51,166,399 downwards.
CTACATATTACCGCTAGATGTAGAGCCATTTACTTCAATTTAGCAGCCATTTTTTCATATCTAGAGAGATATACTAGGGATAATTTAAAAATTTCAGACATTCTAGTCATATTACATTGTAAAATTTGCAAAACAAACAAACCAAAACTCTTTAGAAATTGCAGGATTATTCTAACATTGTTTGACTATGTAGCAACATATTAGCGACTTTTGAGAAAGGATCTAGCGGTATTTTGTGGAGACATACTGGGAGGGAGGTGGTGGTTGCAGTGTTGTCAGTTGTAAAGCTACATATTACCGCTAAATGTAGAGCTATTTACTTCAATCTAGCAGCCATTTCTTTTATATCTAGAGACATTTACTAGGGATAATTTGAAAATTTCAGACATTCTAGTCATACTACATTATAAAATTTGCAAAACAAACAAACCAAAACTCTTTAGAAATTGCAGCATTATCCTAACATTGTTTGGCTATGTAGCAACATGCTAGCGACTTTTGAGAAAGGATCTAGTGGTATTTCGTGGTAACACCTTAGGAGGGTTAAAATACGAGTCACACGGGCAATTGCCAAAACTTTAAAGGTCCATATCATTGTTATTAAACTAAGCATTTGGTAAAGGGAGGAATTGTTAAAAACCTTAGCCAATACTCTGTCATTCACCAAAAATTAATTTGAATTTATCATTATTATTTGGTAGGGTAGGTATGTATAGGTAGGTTGGCTAAATAATTGCTGGAATTCGTAGGGACTCGAACTGTTTTGAGAGTTAAATAAAACAAAAATTATAGATGTGAATAATAAAGAGATTATGTTATTAAGCAAAACTGGGGGATGCGTGGAAGCCTATAGACTGTAGACGGTAAACTTTGTGTGGGTAGCGAATTCGGTTTTAAAGTAATTTAAGAATAGACAGTTTTCAATGCTGCGGTCAAACTATTCCACCCATTTATATTTTTTTGGTATCAAAACGTTCGGAATCGCGAGCCTCACCCAACTACGCAAGCATGGCTTTGATCATCGTCGTAGTTTTCAAGATGTGGAATTTTAAGTGGAATTCGAGTTTTTTTCAAGATTGCCGGAAAAAAACCCACGTGCAAAAGCAAAACCTTCTCTATAAAATTTGCGGAGCATTAGTAGGGGAGTGTGTATGCCAAAGCCCAGTCGTTTCCTGTGAGTGGGAGAGACGGTATTTAGGCGTCAAGTTTTTCGGGAAATCGGCTGCCTGTTTAGCCGCCATGCCGGATGTTTAACATATCAAAAGTTGCCCAATACAAAAACGCACCTCTTGTGAAAGTTTGATCCCGATCCAAAAAGCGGTTCTGGAGTTATTGCGTCGAAACCGGCGCGTAAGAAGAATTTGGATGAAATCCCAGGTTTAATGATTACAATAGGGGTTCCTCGTAGGGGACGAACCCCTAATAATAATAATAATCGGTATATTTGGAGCGGTTGTGGTCGTGTATAAGTGTGGCTGTTTCGAGTTAACCCCTAGTGTACTGGTGACGTCTTTCTTATTTTATTCTGGCAACTATTAGAAGATTATATTCATCACAAGATGGACGTCTACCTATTAACCCTCTCCGACATATGATGCGATTTTGAGCCTATTAGGGATACTTAAAGCCTTTGTTACCATCAGGGGTATTTAGAAACCTTTAGTTTAGTTACTTCAACCTCTGCAGTTGTCTTTGAGTTAGCTGTGGGCAGAAAACTAATTTTAGAGAGGTAATTATAAGAGTGAGAGAACTCTATTTCATATTGCTAATCTGGCAACCTCTGCGTCATATGAGCGTGAAAGGGTTAAAATACTACATACTATCCTAATTAATTATTTGAGCCACCATATATCCTTCCCTAATCTTCATAAACGTGTCTAATTGCAGCTGAAATCAATTAAAGATACGTCACTGGTACTGGAAGTGTTAAAAACTCTGTGACATCATTTTACCGAGGGAAAAGAGATTCGTATTAACTTGATGTTTACAGCGTCAGACCTCGGTAGTCGTGGGAAAAGACTGACTGACACTCTCTCTCTCTCTCTCTCTCTCTCTCTCTCTCTCTCTCTCTCTCTCTCTCTCTCTCTCTCTCTCAAAAGATATGGAAGATTAAACGTTTGATGGAGCGCAAAGATGTTGACTGTGTAAACATTACCGTACTATTTTGGAAGGGATATGTTTGAATATCTATCTATCTATCTATTGCCTGACGCCGTGATCCCCGAAGGGGTGGCCACGAACGAACCGCCCCCATGCACCTCTGTCCCCAGTCAGTCGACGCCTCTCCCCCCAACCAGCACCGCCTTCGTTCATGTAGTTCCTCACTCCATCCTTCCACCTCATATTCGGTCTACCTCTCCCCCTCTGTCCCTCCACCTCGCTCTCGTACACCCTTTGAATATAATTATAGTAAAAAAAAAAAAAAAAAAACGGATAACAAAAAGTAAAAATATAAATAAAAAATAAAACAAAATTATACACAAATAGTTATCGCTGGGGAATGGGATATATTACACATTCTAATACAAAGGGTTATGCTTGCATAGTAAACAAATAATAACAAATACAAAACTATACACGAAAATTCATTACTGTGAAATGGGAGATATTACACATTCTATTCTATATTATTCTATATACTCAGGCCCAATCCCCGCTTTTCCTAATTTCTTTCTTTTCTTTTTTCCCCTCTTTTCCTTTTATCTGTTTTTTGCGGGGCGGCCGACTCAAGACAGAGCCAGAATAGGAACAACACAACAGAAAACAATGAACACACAAACACAAAATACAAATTCACACACATCTAGATCATCCAAACATCTAGGTCATCCAAACATTATAATACTGAAAATAACCTGCATAAAATGGAACAAAACCATATACTGTATACTGTATACATTATTTAGTAGGGCTGCAGTGCGGGAGGTAATTTCCCTTGGGATGTACAATACAGACATATATACACACACACACACACACACACACACACACACACACACACACACACATAGGGGAGAACTGAAATATACATCTGAAGATATAATAAAAACGGAGAGGTGAGGAATATTACACACACACACACACAGTTACTAGCAAATACTGTATATGTTATCCATATACCAATATACAATATTGTTTTTACCAATGTCATTAAGCTATGAACTTCTCCTTTGTATATTTTGAATTATTATTATTATTGCACCCACACACACACACACAAACACCCCCACCCACCCACACACACATACCCACACACACACAAACCAAGAAAAAGCCGAGATACCGCTAACAAAAGAAAGCTAAGAAAAGAAAGCAAAGGTGCCTCAAAATCTATCCAGGCTAAAAGTGCTGTATTTAAATTTCAGAATGACCAGGAAGAAACGTCAAAGAAGAAGAAAGTCTAGAAGGAGAAAGAAAAAACATTATAGACAGGAAAACCTCTGGCAATAAAAAATACATATGCAAAACATTTCTGGCCTTCTATACTATATCTGCGTTCTAACCTGACAACATCTTCCATCTTATATATATATATATATATATATATATATATATATATATATATATTGGACAGGAATTTCTAAACAGTTTTAGGAGATATAAATATGATACCTTGGCAAACTTAGTTAGTTAAAACAGGACTTCAGAAGCTATCAACCCTTTTGGAATATTAAGCCAGCACACTGCAAGTCAAGAATAACATCAGGACTGGAGCCCTTCTTCGGGAACTCCAGTCCCTTGTGGAGTAAGTATTCTTGCGGGTCTATACGAATCAACAGACTGAGATAACGTAATGGTTAGTGCGCGGAATTTTTGGTGTGAGTATCCTAGGTTCGAATCCATGGAGCACCACATGTATTTACTAGTTTCATATATTTCGATGCTCCACTGACTATGCCACGGCTCGCGACAATTAAGATATTTGACCTTATAATTAATAGATTATCTATCTATCTATCTATCTATATGCTCAGGCCCAATCCCCATTTTGGGGGTAGCCGACTCAAGACAGAGCAAGAACAGGGAAAACACAAAAACAACATAAAACAACAAATAAACACAGATAAAAAGCACAAACTCACACACATCCAGGTCACCCAGGAGAAGACCCAGAGACCAGGGTCACCAAAGTCGCTCCAGCACTCCCCCGGCCCCCGACCACCCGGAGAGGTTCTGATCTCGGCAGGCAGACATGCAGCGGAGCCAAAGCCACAAGCCCTCCCACCACACTTCCAGGCGCACCCTTCATATTAATCGTCTCCCCGGGCCAGGCACCTGATGGACTATTCTCTAGTCCAACTTGCGCGAGACCCCTTACTCCAAATGACCACGTGTTCACTCAACTATTCACAAGCATTCTCCATTCACTCCTGTCCACCACCACTTCCCCTGCCTGATCTATAGTCATTCCTCTATCATCCAAAGCCTTTCTTACACAGTCTCTCCATCTCACTGTGGGTCTTCCTGCCCTTCTATCTCCCCTTGTACCTGACTCACATATTCTCTTTGTAAGCCTTTCATCTCCCATTCGTTCAACATGACCATACCAGCTCAGCACCCTTCTGTCCACTCTGGCTGACAAATGTTCCTGCGGCCCCACTCTCCTACGTATCTCTTCATTCCTCAATCTGTCTCTACGAGTAACTCCACACATACTCCTCAAGCAGCCCATCTCCATCACATCCAGCCCTCTTTTCTCTTTTGTCTTCAGAGCCCATGTCTCAGCCCCATACATCACTGTTGGCACAACAATTCCTTGATACAGTGCACTTTTTACTTTCACTCCGAGATTTCTCGTCTTCCACATACTTCCCATTGCTCCGAAAACCTTCCTTCACACACTTCACACATACCTCCACTCTGTCGTTTACCTCTACTTGTTCCAATATTTCCCCATCCAGCCTCCATCTAGATTCACCTTCCTCCTCTATTACACCATTACTTTACTGCGTTCACCTTCAGTTCCTCCTAGATATTTAAACACACTCTACTTGTTCCAATATCCGCCATCCAGCTCATCATCGAACAGATTCACCCTATGCTCTCCCTTTCCTACTAAACCCATTACTTTACTTTTATTGACGTTCACCTTCAGTTTCCTCCTTCCACAAACCACACCAAACTCTTTGACTACCCGCTGCAGTTTCTCATCAGACCAATGCTGTGTCATCAGCGAACAGCAACTGATCAACTCCCAATCTCTACCATTCTTTCCTACTAAGGACCCAATCCTCTTCCCATAGTTCTCCTTTTCACCTCCCTCACCACACCATCCATAAACATATTAAACAGCCATGGTGACATTACACAACCCTGTCGCAAACCTACCTTTACCTCAAACCATTCACTCAACTCACCAATTCCTACTCTCACACATGCTCTGCTCCCTTCATAAAAACTCTTAACTGCTTCTAACAAATTTCCTCCTATTTCATAAATCCTTAACACCTTCCACATTGCTTCACGGTCCACACGATCATATGCTTTTTCCAAGTCCATAAAAGCCCAAAATATCTCCTTATGCTTCTCTAAGTACTTCTCGCATAACTGTCTTACTGCAAACATCTGATCATGGTCATTAGAAATAAAATAATTACAAATAAACAAAGTTAAATATAACACCTTAACATATATACCAATTTCGTAATTAAATATATAAGAAGTACACCAATAGTATGTAGATCTAAAAATATAGTAGCATAAAATCATTACAAGTCATAGCTTAAGAAGATAATCAAAACATCTGTAAATTGACTAACGAACTCTGTTGCCCATCGACCACATTATAAATGAGAAATACATTTGAAAGTATGTATTGCTTTTAGAAACACACAGCCAAATTAAGAGAACCAATATTATTTACGTAAATTGTAGATTAGATTATTTAATATTGAATAGTTATGAATATACGAACACTTGTTGCGTTCTTAGTGTGAAATGCTGTGTTAAAGGTGTTACTGGTGGTGTGGTAATGGTGTTACTAGTGATGTGTTAATGGTGTTACTGGTGCTGTGTTACTGGTGTTGTGTTAATGGTGTTACTGGTGTTGTGTTAAAGGTGTTACTGGTGATGCGTTAATGCTGTTACTGGTGCTGTGTTAATGGTATTACTGGTGTTATATTAATGGTGTTACTGGTGTTGTGTTTATGGTGTTACTGGTGTTGTGTTGATGGTGTTACTGGTGCTGTGTTAATGGTGTTACTGGTGCTGTCTTAATGATGTTACTGGTGCTGTGTTAATGGTGTTACTGGTGCTGTGTTAATGGTGTTACTGGTGCTGTGTTAATGGTGTTATTGGTTCTGTGTTAATGCTGTCACTGGCGTTGTGTTGATGGTGTTACTGGTGCTGTGTTAATGCTGTTACTGGTGTTGTGTTAATGGTGTCACTGGTGCTGTGTTAATGGTGTTACTGGTGCTGTGTTAATGGTGTCACTGGTGCTGTGTTCTAGGTCTGGTGATGGTGTTGGTTGATACATGACTGAGTGCGGTGGTGGTGTTGGTGGTGTGTTCCAGGGCTGGAGTGTGACGGGTGTGAAGGCTATGAAGAGGCTGGCGACACCCACATACACCACTGATGTCAGGAAGAACACCACACGCCATCCACTTAGAGTTTGCTAAAATAAAATAACCATAGGGAACTATCATATACTGTTAACAAGGTTAAAGATAAGTGTATGGAAAGGACACCTATATTTTTATGGAAATGCAAAGTTGGATTTATAATTATCCATTCTGATGAAAAGGAATAATTATAAGAGGTTGTAACCATAAATGTGAGAACTATTCAAAGTGCACATATGGTCTTGATAAATTGGTAGTACACAAAGGCAGATTTCCAGTTGGCAACAAATGATGCTATAGACGAAGCAAACTAAAAACTAGAAACAGTGGGTGAACAAATTGCATTACAATTATTCGTGCCGTCCTGTCCTAAGATATTTTTTGATAATAAGACAAAGTGTACAACTGTACTATATCAGGTTGAATAGACTAATTAATAACATAGTCAGAGAACAAAAGACAAATGCCTCGCATAATAATGCATGAGTTTAGGCTTTATGATGGGGTTATATATTTCAGTAGTATATCCTAAGAATGTGGGAAAGATACATAGGCAGAGTAGAGAACCAAAGTTGATTCTACGATTCGCCGGTGAAGGCTTCTTCAGGAATATTATACAGGAGGTACAGTCAAACATATTCACTATCCAAACCACTTGCATTTATGTTAACCAGAGAAAAACCAGGCTAAACATTTTGACATATTTCATACTGTTTGTTTTGTTTCCTTATGGCATTGCTATATATGTTTGACTGTACCTCTTGTATGTTATTCCTGAAGAAGCCTTCAACGGCAAAACGTAGAATACACTTTGGTTCTCTACTCTGCCTATGTGTCTTTCCCCACATCTGTCACAGCCAACGCTGTATATTATTTTACCATCCTAAGAATCTACTGTACTTACATTATTATTTAGAATCATTCCAACAATTAAGGGAGACACAACTCCCATGATAGAATTAATGGTGTTGGTGATGCCCATCAATGTTCCAGCAAAGTTTGGTGCCAAGTCTTGGTGTGAACACATGTATCCTGAGAAGATTAATGGTGTGAAGGCCACAGCCAGACACAACACAACGACAGCCAGGGTAGAGTTGCAGTTAACAAAACACATCCCGAGTAGACAAAGAGCTGGGGTGTAGAATGCTGTCAAAGTACACAATCAAATATTATACACACTCAACATGTGTTGTAGGAGAGATTGGATTGGGTATTGAGGCATGGATGTAAATGAAGCAAAATGTATATATTTTTCCTCCCATATCATTGATAACATTGTGTGTGTCCCATTAATTGACATACGAGTTATTTCTTATAAAATTAAATTAGTTAATAGTACAAATATCTAGTATACAACCTATTTATAATGCCTATTACTTTACCATTCACATGACTTACTGTGGTAATTGATAATGAGGAGCAATTAATCTTATTATACTTTATAGGTTATGAACAATGTATGAGGGGATATATAAATGTGTCTTGGATGTTTTATAATGTAAACATATGATCATTACCTGTGTACATCGGGATATATATTTTGTTTTGGGTTATTGTGAAAAACCCTGGTTTATATTCAATATGCAATAGGCCTGTCAACACTTGCCACACTATTATCTGAGTTTATCCAGTTCATCTACAGAACTGCAATCTACACTCTCGTCTCTATTAAATCAGCTCAGCGTATATTGATCGATCACTAACCTTAAGAGAGAGGTAGTTTTTTTTTTCTGGAACCCCTTCTCCCTCATGTTTAGCCCCATAGCTTTTTTTACATTTTAAGACGTTCTCCCCATTACTTTGTCGATTTTAAGACCTTTCATTTTCTTTCTCTATCAATATCAAGACCTTTTGTGCCATTTAGGTGTTGATTTTTTTCCTGGCGAGTGATAGCGAGCCTGTCATTTTGGTGGAACCTAGGAACCGGCCTTCGGCCGGGACATTGTTCTACTGGAAAATTTACACATTTATCTCGAAGCGGGATCTTGAGGAAAATTTATTAAGCTTGATGGAGGTCTAGGGAGTAAACTACAACAGTAATAAATAAATGAATAAATATATAGACTAATAAGTAACCCCTACCGCCTTAAATTGTGATAGAAGTTTCACATATGTGTAAAGTCATCTAATGTATATAAGGCAACACTCATTCTATTCCATATTTAATACATGGCGTATACAGTCCCGACAACACTTCCGCGAATTTGGTTCAAGTGAATGTGTTCAGCTTTCTTATATTCCGTTATGTTTTTTTTGTTTTTGTTTTTTTAAAGAGACAATGAACGGAGGAAGGAAAAAACACAGATAAAACAAAAAGGTCCATGTGCCTAAAGCCATCCTCCATTCATAAAATGTTTGTAACAACTGGATTTAAACATTTGTAGATTGTAAGTTTGTGGAAAGCAATTCGAGGGAAGTTAATTCCAAAGAGTAGTAGCTCTGGGGATAAATGAATTCTGATAAGCAGAAGTTCTGCATTGTGGAGGAGAAAGTGTAAATTCATGGGCGCTCTCAGCTGCCCTAGTTCTACGGGGAAAGATGTGGAGAGGCGGCACAATTGAAGCAAGTTCCTCGGAACAATTGCTGTGAAAATATCTGTAGAATAATGCAAGGGATGCAACGTTTCTTCGTATGGATAATGTAGGAAGGTCCTGTGTGATTGCAGGGTTATTGATTAATCTAATAGCTTTATTTTGAATTTTGTCCAACTGCCTCAATGCAACCACTCCACTTCCACCCCACAGAGGTGAACAGTAATCCATCTGAGAACGCACATGACTTTTATATATCACGGCCAACTGCTCGTCAGTGAAGAATTCTCGAACTCTGTACAGGAGTCCCAGTTTTTAGAGGCATTCTTAGCAATGCTTCTAACATAATGTGTCCAGCTCAAGTTAGTAGTTAATGTTACACCGAGAATGTCAATACTAGGGGAAGTGGGAATATTTACATCATTAAAAAATATATGGGAGTCAGTGAGATTCTGTCGGTTAGAAAATTGAATGTATTTGGTTTTCTGTGCATTAAAGGAAACTAGATTCTTTTGTCCCCATCCATTAATTCTAGAAAGGTCCTGGTTCAGAGAAATTGCAGTGTTTATTTTTGAATTTATAAGATCGGGTTGGGTGAAAGAATTGGTAAATGTGAAGGAACTGTGGAGTGTTGAGTCATCTGCGTAGGAATGTATTGGATTATGAGTGGTAGATATGAGATCATTGATATGAATGAGGAACAGAATTGGGGCCAAAACTGATCCCTGGGGAACACCAGCATTTATTGAGTGAAATTGAGAATAAAGGCCATCTACCATTACACGTATTTTTCTGTTATGAAGATAAGAAGAAATTAGTGGAACTAATGATGCAAGGCCGTAGTGTGACATCTTCGACAATAAGGATTGATGCCAGACTCTATCAAATGCCTTTGATATATCCAGTGCTATTGTATGTGTTTCACCATGTTGGTCTGTAGCTTGGTTGATTTGATGCGTAAGAAGGCAAAGCATGTCTGCAGTTGATCGACATCGTCTAAAACCATATTGCCTATCACTGATTAATTTATTATTCTCAAGATGCTTAATTATGTGATTATTTAATATAATTTCAAAGACTTTACCAAGAGTGGAAGTTATAGCTATTGGTCTGTAGTTTGATGGATCTGAAGAGGCACCTTTTTTAGGAACTGGATGGATGTTTGCTTCTTTCCAGGGTACTGGGAAGCATGAGGTATGAGTACACAGACGGAAATTTTTTGCCAATACAGGAGCGAGCACCAAGGAGCAATTCTTAAGTACTATTGGAGGAATTTCATCTGGACCAGGAGCCTTATCTACTGAGAGATTCTGCAAAATAGTTTTGACATGTCTGGTGTGGATCTTAAGTGAGGGAATTTCAGGCGAATTAAAATTAAGTACAGGGACATCTTGATTTATTTCATCTAAGGTTGAGTTGGTGGAGAAAATATCCGCAAGAAGGTTAGCTTTACCTCGTGGGTCACTTACAAGATTGCCAGTCGGAGATTTTAATGGTGGAATGGATGAAGCAGTAGTGAAGTTGGATTTAAATGAGTTAAGAGTAGACCAAAATATTTTGTTATCATTTGGATTATTTAGAAGTTTATTTGCCTGCTTGTGGAGAAAGTTTGATTTAGTTAGGTTTAATACAGTTTTGGCATGATTTCTGATGTTTCTAAAGTAATTAAAGGCTTCATGAGTTTTTGATCTTGTGTATGCATTGTAGGCTATTGCTTTTTGTTCAGTTACTCTAGCACAATTATGGTCAAACCATTTAGGTGAATTAGATTTTACTGTACTTTTGAGAGGAATAAAAGTTTCCATTCCAATTTTTACAAAATCTTGTATGTGTCAAGGTGGAGGGTGTTAGAGAAAGAGGTCCAGGAATACAATTTTTTTTTTTATGTTTCAAAATTTTTCCCATAAAAAATTTTGTTTTAACTTAATCTCTGTGTTTAATATGCTTTTGTAAAAATTAATTTAAAATTCAAAATATTTATTGTATATTGTTTGCTTATTTCCTATTTTTAATTAAAAAATTTAGGATCTCATATCAACCAATATATACTCAAAAATCTTCCACACTAAAAAAAAATTTTTTAATTTTTATTTTTTTTCTATATAATAAACTTTATTTTATCTTTGACTATCATCATATTCAAACTAAAATTTGGAATAATAAAAATTGTTGTTGAACCCTTCAATAAAATAAGAAAATATTTTTTTGAAAATCTTCTAAAAACTTTTCTTACAATATCATAAAAATTTTCCATCAATAAAAAATATAATTATTAAAAACTGTAAATAAAAAAATTAAATTCCTAATATTCGTCAAAAATGTTAAAAAATAAAAAAAAATAAACAATAAATAAAATAAATAATTTACCAAATATAAAATAAATTTTACAAATATTTTAAAAAATATAATTAAAAATTTAAAATATTCTTAACAAAAATAAATAAAATAAAAGTAAAAATAACCCCTAAAAATAAAATTAATAAAAATTCCATATTATAAAGAAAAAGGTAAAAAATTATTAAATATAATATTATTAATAAAAAAAATTTTCGTAGAATAATATAAATTTAGATAAAAAATATTCATTATATTTCGAAAAAATTATTAATAATATTTACAAAAAAAAATTTCAATAAAATATAAATATAAAAATTCTATAAATAATTATTTTTTCAAAAATATTATTACACATAATTTAAAATATTTAAAAATATATAAAAAATTATTAAATATGAAATTTATAAAAAAATAAAAATTAAAATTAAAAAAAAAATAAGAAATAATAATAGCAATAAAATAATATAAAAAAAATAATTAAAAAAAAAAGAAAAAAAAATATTAAATATTCATTAAAAAAAAAAGTTTTAAAAAACAAAACTATTAATTTAGAAAAATAAATAATATAAATAAAAAAAAAATTAGAACATAAATAATATCTTTACTTAGAAATTAAAATACAAAAATTCGAATATAAATAAACAATTAAAAAAAAAAAATAACAAAAATAAATAAAATAAATAAATAAAAATAAATAAAAAATAAAAAATCATTAGAGGGAGAGGTGTCGATAATTTCGTGGTAAAAGACTTCCTCTCTATCTCTCTTTCTCTCTCTCTCTCTCTCCCTCTCTCTTTCATGAGCTACGTATATACAGCATATGTGGCAATTCAATGAGGAAACTATAATAACACATGATTTATAAACACAAATGTGAATGTAACCAGACGACGGTGCTGTTGTTTCAGTGGAATAATGGCTCTTTGAGCAGTATGTATCGCCTTACCAGTGGTTGTCCCCTCACAGGATGGGGGGGGGGGGGGGGGGCGCTGCTCAATAAACTCGCCCCTCGGGGCAAAATCAAATATCTCTCTCTCTCTCTCCGCTATGTGTGTGTATGAGCGAAGCAAACACAAAGGCTGCCCATGTCTGTTTTTTCCCAATTCCCCTAGTTCGACGATTTGTTAGAGAAATGTGTAGCTAATTATGAAATCTTAGCATTAATATGACGCAGATACATAGCAATTTCACATATTTCCATTAACAATCGATAAATCAACTGCTAAAACATTGAATTTACCGTCAGCTGAAATATAGCCGACTTTAGTATCCCTGCAGATTGAACGAGAGATAGAGGGCAACATTCAGGGTATGTTGGATTCATAATGTCTGGGCACACGGAGCTTGAAGGAGGGTAGGATGTAAGCTAGAGGAAATATGGGCTCAGAGAAAGTCCATAGTTTAATGGTTAAGTGCAAGAAAGATTGTGAAAACTGATTCACTCTTTGGTTAGAGAGCTGTACAGAATAGAGGTGAGAATGTGTGACCGTATACCATTACCGGTACACATGCTGTAGGGTTTTATTATACAACTATTAGGAAAAAATTAATGGAACAAAGGATCACAGTTATGAAGCTTGGATGCAATAACAAATGGAGCCATTCTCTATCTAAAGGTGTGGATTTCGAACTGGATGGATGTTATATTCCTTTCAACTGGCTCAGAATGCAGAGAGGCGAAGGTATTAACCAACGCGCTTAGACAGTATATGAATATCAATTATGTGCGATTAAGTACGACAGGTTGGGTAAGAGGTATCCTCACCAGGATTCGAACCCCCTCACTCCAGGTATATTTGGGAGAGTCGGGCACCGTAACCACTCGGCCATGAGCGGATAAAAGGAAAGCAACCTTAGTTATTATTTGAGGAACCAGGTTTTTAGTCTCGTGGAGGACTATGCCTTCGAACACGTGGTGAGTTTATTAGACTTCGACCATGACTATTTTTACGCTTCCCCCCCCCGCCAACTCGGTTAAGTGATATACGATTTTTAATCGTCCTGGTACTATTATGGAACCTCTGAAAATGACAAATATCAATTATGTACGATTAAGTACGACAGGTTGGGTAAGAGGTATCCTCACCAGGATTCGAACCCACTCACTCCAGGTATATTTGGGAGAGTCGGGCACCGTAACCACTCGGCCATGAGCGGATAAAAGGAAAGCAACCTTAGTTATTATTTGAGGAACCAGGTTTTTAGTCTCGTGGAGGACTATGCCTTCGAACACGTGGTGAGTTTATTAGACTTCGACCATGACTATTTTTACGCTTCCCCCCCGCCAACTCGGTTAAGTGATATACGATTTTTAATCGTCCTGGTACTATTATGGAACCTCTGAAAATGACAAATATCAATTATGTACGATTAAGTACGACAGGTTGGGTAAGAGGTATCCTCACCAGGATTCGAACCCACTCACTCCAGGTATATTTGGGAGAGTCGGGCACCGTAACCACTCGGCCATGAGCGGATAGAAGGAAAGCAACCTTAGTTCTTATTTGAGGAACTTTTATCCGCTCATGGCCGAGTGGTTACGGTGCCCGACTCTCCCAAATATACCTGGAGTGAGTGGGTTCGAATCCTGGTGAGGATACCTCTTACCCAACCTGTCGTACTTAATCGTACATAATTGATATTTGTCATTTTCAGATGTTTCATAATAGTACCAGGACGATTAAAAATCGTATATCACTTAACCGAGTTGGGGGGGGGGGGGGGGGGGCGTAAAAATAGTCATGGTCGAAGTCTAATAAACTCACCACGTGTTCGAAGGCATAGTCCTCTACGAGACTAAAAACCTGGTTCCTCAAATAAGAACTAAGGTTGCTTTCCTTTTATCCGCTCATGACCGAGTGGTTACGGTGCCCGACTCTCCCAAATATACCTGGAGTGAGTGGGTTCGAATCCGGGTGAGGATACCTCTTACCCAGTATATGAATAAGTTAAGTGGAACACATTTTCAAAATTCTGCGAGGAATTTCATCTGGCTCTCAAAATGTGTTTATTGGTAAATTGATATGGCTGATTTGATGTGCCTATAGGTAGCGCCAACGAACTTGACAAACATATCGATCACTGACCTCTAAGTAACTCAAAAGGGGCTAGAGCAAACTGGTTGTAAATACCCACACTTATTTCTTGGTGGACTCTTCCCAATTGAGAGTAGATTCAGCCCGATTGCTTGCATTGATATTGAGTTATAAGAAGTAAAAGGGTCAAGATTATTGTCAAGTTCGTTGGCGCTACCTATAGTATGTATCACTCTTTATAGGATACATTTCTTGGAACACAAAATCGTTAATAAGTAACTTAATAGATAAAGGGGATTATGTACTTGGCATATTTCTAGACTTTAGTATGGCGTCCGATACTGTCAACATCATATTATTACAATACACTAAATCTCGTATGCCATAATATGATTAGCCCATAATTGTTTAACAAGTTTATCTCGAAAATAGACAATACATTTTGTGTTATATTGGTAAAGATTCTAAGCCATGTAAAGTGTAATGTGGAGTACGACAACATTATACGTTTGATACTTTATTGTACCTTGTGTGTGTAAATGACTTTGCTAACATATCGTCATCATCATCTCCGCTCTTGTTTGACGACGACACTAATATATTTTTAGTGATACAAATCTAGACAATCTCATGAAATGCAATGTATATTGAACTCATGAAATTATATGAATGGGTTAATGAGAACAAATTATCCTTATATTTAAATTACATGATTTTCCATATGAAAGACAAACCAGAACGGACTAATTTGTTTGTAAATATATATAATGTAAACTTGAAACAAGTAGAAACAACCAAATTCTTGGAGGCGGGTGCCCAACCCCGAAAGGGGTTGAAATAGGGGAGCTATCCCCCCCCCGCCAAAGGCGGCTTTCTAGGGCCTTTCCTAGCTGATGCTGAGAGGATTGGGTTCTAGTCATGTGGTGATGGGCTGGTCTATCAGAGTGAGAGCTGAGCAATCTCTGCCATACCCATACCTTACTCTGACTGTTCCTTTAACTTATATATTGTCTAGATCTCAAGTGACGGCGTCTCTTCCGTAGATTGACCTCCCAATCTACCAAGATTGGAAGCCAAAGCGTCACATTTTTCCCTTGCCCCTCAACTTTCTCTTCATAATTGCTGAGGGGCACAGGGCCCTGGGTGGGGCTTTGGTTTCCCGGCGTTTCCGCACCCTCCTCAGCTCCCCGCCATGGAGTGGCTTCGGTCACCCAGGCTTTATTGTGGTCGGCGGGGAGGGTTCTGTGGGGGCACTCGGTTATGGCCTTGGAATTGCTCGGGGCCTTGGGGCTGTTCGGCCAGGCAGCTTGGGAACAACAACAACAACAACAACAACAACCAAATTATTGGGTGTAATTGTTTACTCAAAATTGTCTTGGAGTGCATACATATAAAGTATTAACACTAAAATGTGTAAAAACATAGGAACCCTAAGTAAGGTTAGGAAGTTACTCAACATGTCAACACTTTTGACTTTCTATAATAGATTTATTTATCCATATTTGATGTATGCCATTGAAATGTGGGCCGGTGCCAGAAATGTTGTTTTTGTTTTTCTATGTAAGTGAAGGAGGCAACAGGCAGAACTGCCTGTGGCAAGTGCCTCCCCCAGAGTTGAAAGAGTGACAGGGCCAAAATCAAGGGTTGTTCGAGCCAAATTGCTTAGACACACGGAGCTTGAAGCAATTTAAGTAATAGGAAGAGGGAAAGACTGAATCTAGGAGAGAGTTCCAGAGCTCAGCTGTTGAATAAAGGAAAGATTGAGAATAACGTTTCACTCAACGGTTGGAGAGTAGCACAGAGTAGGGGTGGGATTGAGTTGCACAGAGTAGGGGTGGGATGAGTTGCAAGACGGGTGCTACGGGCTCTACCAAGAGGGGGTGGTATACTCAGAGAGCTCTGTGGAACACTGATTATTGAAATAACGGTAGAATAGTGAAAGAGATGCAACATTTCGGCGAAGAAAGAGAGAGACTGCAGATAATTGGTGAGTGGACGTGAGCTAATGAGAAGGAAGGCTTTCCTTTCTACTTTGTCCAGAAGTGCTGTGTAAGAGGATCCTCCCCACACGTGTCATATTCAGTCTCGGTATAGGGTATTAAATGTTTTATTAATTTCACCACAACACCAAACACCTCCAATTAAATTAATGAAAGCATATATGTGATCCACCAGGATTCGAACCCGGGTTATCACACACAGATTTTTAGACACCTTAACCATTACATCACCAAGACGGTTATACAAAAGAAAGTAATTGAGATTGTTGCATCTGCTGGTTATAGAGTACACAGTAGTCCAGTATTAAAACAGTTAAATTTGTTACCATTTCCACGAGTAAATGAGTTCAGCATGGCTAAGACAAAGTACAAATTTATGAATGCTATGAGTTGGACGGATCCTATATTGAGTGGTCAATCCTGTAAGTCCTTCAGTAAACTGGCTCGGGTTGTCCCTCATACAGGGAATATAGGTCCGCTTGGGGGCCTTCTGTGTATGGCCACCCTCATTAAGGGGAGTAAGGCGTCCTGCAATAGATAGATATATAGATGACACCAGAAACTGTGAGTGACATGTTTAAAGCGAATGAAGCTATACATTCTTATTTACTAGACAAAGATCTCTCATACATGTGCCAAGAGGAAGAACTACTACGATAAACTGTAAATTTAGATATAAGGGAATGAATGCATGGAGCAACTTGACAAGAAAAGTAGATAACCATTGATCTTTGTTCGTATATGTAATGAGACGTAGCAAATATTTGCTAGATAATTCATCACATTAATATAACTATTGCGTAATTAGATAGAACTAATAGTACATTGTCACAGGCATAAATAAGTTATTTAGTTTATTATATTATTATTATTATAATTGTATCTTAGTCTTATTATTATTAGTAGTAGTGTTGTTGTTGTGTTTGCAATTGTCATTATTATTGTATTAGTAGTAGTATTGTTGTTACTAAAGTTCATTCGCACTATTCCATTCACTCCTTTCTTTATTTCATATAAAAAAAAAAATTGTCTGCCAACTAATGAATTAATTGGAACTGAGTAGAGGACATATCATATACCATAGGGTATAAAGTCCTTATTTGATTATGAAATGTATACAAAGTAGTTATCATATGTGACTGTATAATTTATAATTTGTCATCACAAATCAAATATTTGAATTGAAATTGAATTGACATGTAACTACAGCATGCGTAATGTAGTGGAAAATAGTGTGTGTTACTTACCCACACCCATAGAGAGCTGTCTGATGCGTTTGGTGGAGAGCAGTTTTGAGGTGGCCACGTAGCCAATAAGGAATCCCCAGATTATACTGATAATCCAAGCCATCAAGTAAGGCAACCCAGAGAACGCACCAATCTGAAGAGGTCCAATTATAATGCCATAGTAAATATATAGTTGGAGTACAGTACATACGCTAAGTTGAGCTCAGTCTTCGGAGCTATCTTCATATCATTGCCCATTGGGACCTGTAAAGGGGATAATCGGCATCCGGTTTGCCATGCTTTGTAATCAAACCTGGATAATATTGATTGTCAGTCGATCAAGCTACTAATGCAGCACAGGGAGCATTGGAAGTTTAATATGGTACGTGCGCTTCTGGCAGCTAAAGTCAGAGCCACACATAACAGAAATAATATTATCAGTATGTGTTTTCCATAATGTTATCAACAATATTAAGAACTAATTTCTAACTAGCAAAGGAACGATAGAAAAATTATTGAAAACATTCACCACAGAAGTTACCATCAATATGTACTACATAATTTGGTATCCGCACCAACACGTTATTAAGTTAGCTACATTTTGACAAACGATGGATACACTGTTGGAAACTGGGATATTTAAGGAAATGGTTTACCCCAACCACTTTACCAAATTGAATCAGCCATTACATTGATACTACTGTCGTTATTGGTATCTATTTCAGATAACTATGAGACCGATCACTGTATGCTGTTTGCACCATCTTTTACGCCAATTACTCTCATGTGTTATTACCGTATATGGTGTTTAAACCAATTCAGCTTTACAAAGCTATACAAACTTTCCCATTAGTCACTGGAATCCAATACTAGTGGAGTGTGTTATTTACCATGTGTTATTTTTAAAACTATATATCTATTTACACACTCCTTAATCACCGAGGGATGGACATGAATGAATCACACCAATGTTCCACTACTTTCTCTTATATACCTCAAATATATCCTTTTATCTCATTCTCGGTCTATATCTCCAGGTGACTTCAAATAATCTTTTAGTTTTCTCTCAATCTCCATACGTTCCACATGATAACGAGGGGCGTCGCGCTCCTTGGTGCCGCTAGAGGAGCGGCGAACACATCCAAAGGTATCCAAAGGTAAAGGATGACTAAACCACCTCAATGTCCTCCTCATCACACTCTATATCTTTACCACATCGCTCTTGTACTTCCTCGTTGTTCTATGTCTCTCCATACACACTACCTAAATAACTCAATATGATCCCTCTCACTCTTGATTTATGCCATCCATGCTTCACTTTCGTACATCAATGTTGTTATCACCACACCATCATCCAATTACTTCTTTACTGCAATGCTCACTTCTCTATTCCAAGTCAGTGCACATACGTTCCACCTTCCCTGTTGCACCCTCTCTCACACCTCATCTTCCAAACTCTCATATTTCCATCTCACACTGCCCAAGTACTTGAATGAACAAACCTGGACATTGCACATTAATTCACACTCTGCGATTGTATTCCTCTCAAACCTTAACCTTACTCATTAAAACATTGACCTTTAAATTCCATTTCTTTGACACAGAACCAAACATATTCACTAAACACTGAAACTCCCACTCATCATCACTCAAAAGAACTGTATCTTCAGAAAGTATTGGCACAGGTAATTTCCACTCACCCTATTTCCTTACCAGGGATACTTCAATATCCGCTGCTCTTCCTTGTACACTGTACATTATATATATTCACGCCTTTAGCCATATACTGAACAACTATGGGAACACCCTTGCTTGATCCTAACATTCAGATAAAACAAAAAAATGCTTTGTTCATCCTCTACATACATTACCGCACTTTCACCTTCATACATGCTCTTCATTGCATCTAGAAATTTACCTTCTTATTTTCTCCATGTGTAAGGAGACAAAAATAATAACTGACTGTAACGTATATTCTCAGTACTTTCCATAAGTCTGTTAGCCATTAGCTATCTCTAAGTCTTTGAAGTCATCATATAACTTCCTTCCCCTCTGCTGACACTTCTCGGTACTATTTTAGTTTATGTATTAACTACCATTAATTTTGCTGAAGCTACTCTTCATTTTTGTATTAACCATTTCATCCATATCTTAAAAGGAATTCGTATTAGCAGGTGTTATTGGAGGAGTCCATGGTGTAGGTATATATTGTGTGTATGTCTTGCAGTAATTCCTTATGACTTAATCTGAATGTGATATTTGGGAAACTATAAGGCCGTTATTTATTTGTATTGCATTGTTCTGTTCTTTTGTTATTTAAAGATGCATATAAATAGAATACTATGTTAAATCCCAATAAATTAGTTACATAATTCTGACTAGTACACCAATTCAGTGAGTATCAGAAAGTGTGTTGCCTCATGGGTACACTGGTTTTGGGGGCCCTTTGCATATTCAGGACAGCAAAAATACAACACACAAGAGTAAACATTGAGTTGGGCGGTATCCACTAAACTGCGCTTAGCAGAGCCTCTCATCTACTTTAACCCCTTGAGGATCATGACACAATTTGACATTTAATTATGTCAATCATTAGAGGATTGTATTCAGATTAGATGACTATTCCAATATTCATTAATTATCTCCTCAACTGTACCTCTAGTTCCATCCACTCATATGCTGATGACTCTACCTTACACTATTCAACTACTTGTTCACAACAACCCGGTATGTAATCACTCCAACAGTCATATGGCGAAGACATTTTCTCAGTCTTTCTTCTACTCAACTACCGAACTCTGGAACTCACCCTCAATCAATATTTTCTTCATCCTATGACTTAAACTGCTTTAAACTTCGTGTGTCCAGGCATTTTGACGCCAACGTCCATTGAATTTTGCTCTCTGTCACTCGTTTGACTCTGGGGAAGACAATCGTTACAGGCAACCTGCCTTTTGTCTCCTGCATACACATAGCATCAAAATGGGAATCAGAGGGGTAATTGATATAGTCTTTACCCTTTGAATCCCCACATACCCTTCTTGAGTTGTCTGAAATCGTCTAATGATACCCAGAATAAATAGTCATAATGCGTCACAATCTTCAAAGTGTTAAGGGGAAGTAGTTGTTCTCATGTTTAGCCCTATTAGTTTTCAGATTTTATGACGTTCGGCTAATTAGTGTTACGATTTTAAGACCTTTCGCCCCCTTTTCTTTGTCAGCTATAAGACTGTTTGTGTAATCAAGGTGTCAATTTTCCCCTGGCGAGCGATAGTGAGCCTGTAATTAAGGAGGGACCGCCTTCGGCTGGTACATTTTTCTACCGAAAAATTTCCAAATATATCCGGAAAGGGGATTTTGGGAATGTGTTTTTTTAATATTTAAAGTTTGATTGAGGTCTAGGGAGGAAGACAATATTATATAATCATTACATGAACATCGACGAACATTTATAACCCTTCCCCTTTATTAAAGCTGTTGTGAGTCTGTGGCGAGTTACTCGGGTGATTATCCCGCCTGATACACCGAGGCTATTGCATACTATCCATAATAACACAGTTTACTCCCACGGTTGGAATCACAAATGTTCACAACTCCAGGTTCCTCGGTACTGTTAGGTAAATTGAGGCATAGGCTGTAAGGAGACTGCCCAGCCGGATCACCCTGCCCTAACAGTTCTATTGGTAGTCGAACGCGCTACCATTGAGTCACTGGTCAAAGACGAGTGACAAACCATAACCAAATTCGGTGATTGGGGATATCTTTTTGTGACAGAGATACAGAATATGGAACAAGCTGTTCAACGTTTTAACTGTGAATTCAATGCTGAATTATTATTACTATTTACACACACATACACACACACACACACACACATTTTTGTTTTGTTTTCTATATTCCAACTACTCTCTCTTGGGCCTAGGCTTAGAGGCTACACCGCTGAACACGCTGAACACGGTAAGGCCCATGAGGCCTTGTTCCAGTCTAGGGAGTGAGACATGCGAAGCACCCCGGCTCGAAGTAACTCCATCTCTGAAGCTGCTCCGCCTCTGCGCTTCACAGTCTCATCCCCCACACTCGGACCCTCACTCTCAGAACGCCACCTATTGAGCAATTAACTCACTAGGCATTGCCCCCCTGTAACATATTTTGAATAAGGGAATATTCATACAATGCTATTTAATCAGGGAACAATGAGGGTATTTATTTGGCATTTCGGTGTGCTGTGCTAATGCACTGAAACTAGGTACAGCACAAATTCCATCCCAATAATATCTTCCCATTGACATATTGGGATTCGAACCCGGGTCTATTGGATTACCAGTCCAGTGGCAAGACCACTCTGCCATATATACTGTATATACAGTATATATATATATATATATATATATATATATATATATATATATATATACCGTACAAGGAACTGTGATACTTTTCTTACCTTTACGTAAATCAATTATGCCAATATTGGCCGGATTAATTTTAAATAATTGTAATTTATAACAAATTAATCGTTGAAAATCCATGAGAAGTTACTATTATTATCCTGGCCATATTTATTAGAAGTTTCATATATACTAAAAATATGTACAGTAAAGTAATTACATACACATAACGACACACCTACACCCGCTTCATAGTTCAACATACTACATTATGTCCTTGTATATGGCGATACAGAACACTTCCAATGCATACCATTAGATTTGACTTACAACATTACTGTCTTGTGCAAATATCTCTCTCTCTCTCTCTCTCTCTCTCTCTCTCTAAATTATATATATATATATATATATATATATATATATATATATATATATATATATATATATATATATATATATAATATATATATATATATATATATATATATATATATACAGTATATTGACACCTGCGTTTATATATTGATAGAACAAAATTACAATAAAGTAATAAGCATATAAACAAATATAAACCAGAGTACCTTTTTTATATCAAAGTGCTGTATGTTGGCGAGATATGTAGGCAGCATAGTGATGATTATATAGAAACCAAATTCGTCACCCACACTGCAGATGATTACAATCCATATCCAAGGGCAGAGCAGAATCGCCAACCATGGCACAGGAAAAGTCTGTAAATATATGGCTTAATTCAGTAATACAGGGTGCTACATAATTTGGTAACCTGCTTGGCAAAAAATGCCTTTCTATGCATATTTGTAGCCAAGCAGCAACTGCGTGTGTCGTCCTATGAATATTTTGTTTGATAAGCAATAGTTTCACATCCATTATATATATATATTGCCTTATAAATACCCCATTAACCTAGCAGCAATGTGATCTTGATTTGAACAGCACGCCATGGTGCGAGAAATCGACCAAAAATCCGACCCTAGCAAAACGTAATAAAAAGAACATTAGCATGTTGGTATCACAGCCCAGCATTCCACTACAACTTTTTTTGTACACAAAATAATGTGTTTTGTTTGTGGTTATGGCCATCAGTTCCACGGTTGGTGCGAATGGCACCCCATCAGTTGACCGTCAGATGGGAGGAGGGAAGGGAGGAAATATGTAATATAATTTATTTCTCCCATATATATTCTTATTAGTTTTCACCAATCCACCAATGAATTAAAGTAAACTTAACTAATGAAATCAATGAAAGTAATTAATACATGTGATACTCCAAGGATACTCACACCGAAATTCCGCACACTAAGCATTACGCTAACAAGACAGTTGAAGGTTTATGCACAAGCCTACGATATGTTATGCATTCTCGAATACTGCATATTAATCTAAGCATCTACAGTCGCGCTTATAAGTCACGTCCCAGCTGTCATTACGTTTCGCTTGCTCTGTGCTGTATTAATGTCCGTCAGATGTTGAATAGGGTGGGTAAGTGTAGGAACATGTTATACTCCATTCAGTTGACCTGTGCATCTGGCTTCTAACTGATGTTTGTATCGGGACTCATGATTGGCTATCTTATCACACTGGCACAAATGAGCTGCTGAGCTGATATTAGTTTATTATCATCTGTATTATTCTTTATTTATTCATTAAGCTAGATATGTTAAGTAATTTTAATGATTGCTTAATATATTACAGTCTTATCCGAATCTAAAGAGCTAATAAATATCACATGAAACACAATAATAATTATATATCATAAAGTAAACACAAGGGAAATAAATGATAAACGAGGGAGGTAAGCGAGAGATGAAGACTGACTGGACTCGCTCACACGGTTTAGCCAATCACAGACCGGGATTTACTTACCGGTATCACACATTTAAAATAGGCACGGACTGCATTTCTTCCATTGCTTGTGTTTACTGCATTAGGCTATATCTACAACTTTAGGTGTTCCATGTGGTATTATATAGCTGGTAAGTTTTGAATATCACTGTAGATTATCACATTATCATATGAATTAAGTAAACTTTTCTTTATTATTCCATATATATTTGTTATGCCCTGTTTTTCTACAGGTTTAACTTGGGTAATGTGAGTTCTGAATGACTGGGTATAGAAGGCTGCATGCACAATACAAGGTATGAGGAATAGAGAACACAAAATAAACACACAGTAACACGACACAAGTTCACGTTTATTGAAATAAAGAAATAAAGAGCATAGAAAGATGGTTATATTTGCACAAAACAAATGATAGAAGGGAACTGCTAGCATTTGCGGATTTGGATGGAGCCTAGTCTCCCACTTCCAACGTTCAGGTATATTCTTCTGATCACGGGTTTAATTAGCAAGTTTATATTTTACTGGAAGACCTCAATATATTCGTATAATTCACTGTCACTGATTTTACCTCTTGCTGGCTGGTCGCGTGCCCACGTAGCAACTCACAGTTAGGATTAGACGCGTATATTATAGAACACGGAAATCTCTAGCAACCTCATGGGGGTACTGAACTAAGTTTGATATTCTTAAGGCAGAAATATGTAGAACACGAATCAGTGGGCGAACGTTAGATATCACTAGAGTTTTAATATCTGAATAAGGTAATTACGAGAGTCAAGGTCGCCTGTTAATAAAAAAACACTGATCGCTTAGTACGTCCCAAATGGAATGGTTAAATATGAATTACACTGGGCAAGGTCTTAGCCACTTTATAGAAAGTTAATAGGTGCGTATCAAGCTAGTACTATAACACTTAGTACTAGTAACATGAATCTTGAATAGTATGGGTAGATCTGGTCCTGGTTATCTTGCTTCCGGTGATGTTGGGGGCTAACGACTGGTTCCTCGGCCGTCCAGATGGTCCAAAATGTAGGAAGTTCTCAAGTCGGATCTCTTGATGATCGTTGCTGGCTACACACTTATATACCCACGAATTTGTGCGAAGGTTATAAGGTGCACGTTAGGACTTGTACATGGACAGATGCTTCTATCAGTCTTCTCTGCCACGGAGTCTGCCGGATCTGGAATCTCTCAACTCCGGAACAACACAAGGGCAGAGCTAGAGGTAAACTGCAGGGTAGTGACCACTGGTTGGTGTCTAGCTTTCAACTGATTTGACTGGGGGCGGGAGGTAGATTTATAGGCTCGGTTCTGGACCCTGCAGACAGTAGGGATCTCGAGTCTTATGGACTTAATTGAGCTCTCAATAGATATGGGGACTAGGTAAGATGGTATTTACTGTTGTGGCACAGGGCGATAGGAAGCCTTTATATTTTCATATAACTGAGCCTTAGTAAGAGGTACTATTTTGGCTATACTGGACGTATTTAGGGGAGAGAGACTGGATCTACTTTGCGAGGAGGATGGGGACAGCTGTGATAGGAGTGTCTCTCTAGATTGTTCAATCTTCATTCTATGGTATAGCTGAGGTGCTAATTTAGTGATCAGAGCATGCAAGAAAGGTAAATGGTTTATTGTGAGGTAATAGAGGTTAGTAAAGGTGTTAGTCATTCATGGTTAGTTCATTGATAGGAAGAATTCCTGTGCTACCTGGCAATGACTCGAGAGTCAAAACAGGGGCCAGGTATACCTCCGCGGGGGTGGGGGTCTCCCTCCTCGGGTGGGCAAAAAGGGGGAGCTGGGCGCCCTCTCTGATATAGTCGTCCGGCGGCTGTGGCTAGGGGCTTGCCATATCACCAGTGTTTGTAATAACCCTCTGTGTATGAGACAGATGTGAGTGTCTTTAATACCAAAACCGAAGGTGCCTTAGCTAGCTGGTTTTACTCGGCTGGTTGTTAATTGTAGGGTTTGCTGGATATGGTGGAGACTGGGTTGCTAACTCTGCCACATTTATCTGGAAGTATGACAATAGAAGTTAGTTACTGGCGGGGCGGCTAGCCTCGCACCGACGACCATTGGGTGCAGGGTTGTGAATGTGTTGTAAGAGAATAGATGGCATGCAAGGGGCTAGTAAAGTTCTAATGTTGTTCTGGCCTACTAAGTGAAGGTAGGCTGGATAGGAGTATATATATAAAAGGTTGGAGAGCGTTAGTAACGGACAATTCAAGGATCTTCAAGAGGTATGAGAGAGAGGCTAGGTCGGACAAGAGTCGAGAAGCGCGGGTGTCTTAATGAGAGGGGGGGGGAGAGTTCAAGGGCTACAGGGAAATTTGGCCCCTAAGGTCCCTGGGCGTGGGGGTGGCATTAGGCTACAATTGATATGGAAGTTTGAAAAGGCAGTAGAATACGTTAGCCAAATGCTACCGGGGAATGCAACTATGGGGTGGTATATGAGTCTGGAAAAGATAGAGTTATGTGATCAGTCAGAGGGTTATGGATACTATTAGTTGGCCCTGGGAACTGCGTTTTCTATTAAATATAAAATACCAACCACAGTGGCAGTTCGTAGGGGTACTTAGTTATTGTTTCGGGGTACTTATGACAGATACTGATAACCAGGTTATCTTATATAATCTCTGGTTGGGGTAAGAGGTGTAAGACACGAAGTAAATTGGCGTAGTGTGGACTGTGGATACGAAGGAGGCAAGGGGAAGACGTATGACAATTGTGGAAAGTAAATGGAAAAAGGTGAACACAATGGCGGATAAAAATACTTAACCTGAGGGTTGCATACATAGATTTATGGGGGGATGGGTCTTCAGAAGCTTAGTCTGGCAAGACAAGATGTTAGGGAATGTTAATATTAATACTTAGTTACTAGAGGAGCAATGCAAGGGGCGACTGAGCACGGGTTACATATATCTATACTCGTCATGGAAAATGATATAAGAGATCTAGGGACAGCGTGGGTGCTTTAACTTCTAAGATATATAACATCTACTTCTCGGATGCAAGAACATACATAGATATAATTATGGCTGTCTGATGTGTTGGCATTGGCTCAACGTCGGGACAGGCATGGGTGTTTTTAATATGAATGTATATTCCTGTTCATCATCTTTGTAGTTAATAAGTGTAGGACACGAGGGGTTAGTGTACGTGAGGTGTGGAAAATGGTCGGTTTTAGAAAAGGTAAATGGGTGTGTCCTGGAGCTGTTTAGCCCTGCGGGCTTGGGCCTGCCTGGAATGGCGGGCTCGGTCAGCTGGTCCTTTCGTTCTGTGGACCTTTCTTCCGGGTGTTTCTGTGTGGTGTTCGCTCGTGGCTTCTGTGGTGGGCTTCTTGTTCTGGGGCATTTTAATATTAATTGAACTAAATCAGTTTTAGTAATTCTAATAAACGTGATAGGTGGTATCAGAACCTTAAGAGATATAAAATACCACATGGAACACATAAAATCGTAGATATAATGCAGTAAACACAAGCAATGGAAGAAATGCAGTCAGTGCCTATTTTAAATGTGTGATACCGGTAAGTAAATCCCGGTCTGTGATTGGCTAAACCGTGTGAGCGAGTCCAGTCAGTCTTCATCTCTCGCTTACCTCCCTCGTTTATCATTTATTTATTTCCCTTGTGTTTACTTTATGATATATACATTATTATTGTGTTTCATGTGATATTTATTAGCTCTTTAGATTCGGATAAGACTGTAATATATTAAGCAATCATTAAAATTACTTAAACATATCTAGCTTAATGAATAAATAAAGAATAATACAGATAATAATAAACTAATATTAGCTCTGCCGCTCATTTTTGCCAGTGTGATAAGATAGCCAATCATGAGTCCCGATACAAACATCAGTTAGAAGCCAGATGCACAGGTCAACTGAATGGAGTATAGTATATCTCACTCACAAAGAAGAAATCATGTGTAAATATTGTTGATACCAATTATTGATCAAAACATTCTTGGTGCCGAGACATCACTTATTAGTGCGACTGTACATATCCCCACTTGCACCATAAGGCACATGAAGGCATATCTAGAGAATAAGGACTCAGAACTTAGGTGTACAGAAATAATAAATTATATAAAGCCGTAAAGTAAGCGTGTGGGAAGTGAGTGTTGGTGGAAGGGTGGGAGGAATATTTTCTCCCTTCCTCCTCTTGCTTATCAATCGTGTTTTCAGCTGTAATACTCACTTCAGGGACCTGCTTTCACTTCCTTGTATACGTACATAGTATATGGGATATATCTGAGGTTGAGGGACAGTCCCAAAGGTCTGCCACTGCCACAACCATAAAAAAAATGTGTGAGATGTAAGTGTATTATGATGTTTGGTATCAAACGTTGCCATGTAGGCGTACTCCTGATCCAATCATCAGCCAACTATAAGGTTTTTGTAAACAAATTAAAATCACGCTTCCTGAAGGCATGTCGCAGTGCCTCTCCAAATCATTCCTGAAGGCATTTTGCAGCTGCCAGGTTAAACGCAGAATAGGTAGTAGAAGCTACTGGTATTTGGAAGCGATAAAAAATAACCATAGGACTAGTCTATGTAGTAAGGAATGAGGTTACACATAAATTACATCAAATCTTCATTAATGCAATCCAAATAGTAATGTTGTAAAGCCATTATCATGTAATTTGTAATGTTGTTGTATCAGCTTAACATTTCAGAAATGAAAAGTATTTGAAGTGAATTATATATATATGTATATATATACTCTCTCTCTCTCTCTCTCTCTATATATATATATATATATATATATATATATATATATATATATACATATATGTATACTGTATATATCGGTATGCAGTATATATACAGTATATATATATATATATATATATATATATATATATATATATATACTGTATATATGTATATATATATATATTTTTTTTTTTCATAATGGAATGCTACCTACATTTATGTTCAAATACTTGAAAGATATTGAAAGAGGTGTTAATTCAGCGTGATTTGGCAAATATAAAAAAAATCTTTGAAAAAGGAACTATATTACTTACACTACATAGAACACAAAATCGGTTTGGATAAGATTTGATGCACGAAATGCTCAGGGTAGCATAGTGTTTTGGCTAGATTATTTTTTGTTTGTATTCATAATTTTAGAATTCTGGATTAAATATCCTTGATGTTCTTAAAAACATTCTTGATAAATTTAAATATATTTTATTTGAATATGATGGTTGGATAACAAATTAATATACGAATCTACACAAGTAGGTTTTCTATATACGTAGCATTTCAAGTGACCGTTATTAATTGGTATCACGTGTCAAGGAAAGATAGTTATTGTTTACTTCTTTAATTTGTTTATGAAATTGAAGTGACAAGACCGTTAAGTGTATTTAAGAATGATTGGGGATTTTGATTGATAAAACAGACACAAAATTTCGTCTACATATCTATAGGCGTTGGGATGTGGCGACCCCACCGCCCGTCACTTTGTGGCGCAGATTGTCCCTGGAGGTTGGGACCGGGAATCACACCTCTAGAATTGTTAGGAGGAGGCTCTAGGCACCAGCCGAACAGGGCAGTACTCCCACGGAGTGCTAGGTGGCTAATAAAGACAGCTGGAACTCCTGTTTCACCACCTGGCCTCCCTAGCTGATCCTTTCAGTTCCTCATTAATATTGAGGGCAACCCCAGCCTGCCTTCCAAAACGCCTCCTCCTATCAATACATTATACTACAAACACCTAACATACTAACCTATTTTTTTCTTCAAAAAATGTACCAATGACGAAATCTCGACCCGCCTCGTAGTCCCCGGGGGGGGGGGGGGGAGGGGGGGGGATAAGAAATGCCCCCATCAGTCTATCCCCTGGTAAGAACTCGACAAAATGCTCTGGACCACCACCTTCCACACTTACTATTAATTTCTGTAATATTCATGGCCTTTCCTATAACTTCCACTCTGTGGAACACCACCTCTCCTCTGCCAACCCTGATCTTTTCTTTCTCACCGAAACACAGTTGTCTGAGACTACTGACAGCAAACCCTTCTCTGTATCCTCCTACTATCTCTATCCTAGGTTTCCAACCAAAGGTGGATGTTGCGTCTATGTGCGCAACAATCTTGCTTTCTCTCGTGTTCCCAACTTAGATTCTTCTGAATTCTCAACTCTCTGGCTAAAGCTTTCTTGTCACTCTCAAACTAAATATTTCTGCGCTGTCTATCTCTCCCCTAATTCTACTGACTATACAAAATTCTTTGACTATCTAACTTCTAAAGTGGAACACATTCTATCCATCTCTCGTTTCGTAGAAATCTCCATCTAAGATTTCAACGTTCACCACCGCCAATTGCTCTCCTCTGTTTCCACTGACCAACCTGGTGAACAAGCCTACATCTTTTCAATCTTAAACGACCTAGAGCAGTTAGTCCAGGAACCCACCCGTATCCCGGATCGCTTCGGAGATCGGCCCAACATTCTTGACATATTTTTAACCTCTAACCCTACTGCTTATACTGATTTTTTGTTCTCTCCTTTGGGCTCCTCCTACCATAAACTAATTTCGAGCATGGAAGCATACATTCCATTTTCTTACTTTCAGTCTAATGCAAAAAAATCTTGGTTTACTCAAACGGTACCTACACCTTAAAAATCAAGAATCTCATTCTTCCTATGTTTCTGCCTAGAATCAAGCCAAATTTGTTCTTCGACTTTAAAAACGCTCTTTCATAAATAATAAAAGCACTGAACTATCCTCTAGCTTTTCCCAAGCTTTCTGGCATCAAGCCAAAAACCTCTCCAAAAAAAAATCTTCCACGTCTTTCCCTCCCCTTTTCCACTCTGATGGCACTACCATCACTTCTTCCTCTGACAAAGCTGAACTCTTCGCTCAAACTTTTGCTAGAAACTCCACTCCACCTTGGATGATTCCGGTGCTATTCCTCCCTCTCCTGCTTATGCCTAATATCCTAATCTCTTCTAAAGATGTACTTTCTATCCTCTCTGGGCTTAATACTAAGAAGGCTTACGGTCCGGACGGTATTCCTCCTGTTGTACTCAAAAACTGTGCTTCCGTGCTGACTCCCTGCCTATGCAAACTCTTTTGTCTCTGTCTCTCCTCTAACGTCTTCCCTTCTTGCTGGAAGTTTGCTCTCATTCAAACTGTCCTACAGAAGGGTGACCGCTCTCAAACTTCCAATCATCCAATTTCTCTCATCTCTTGTATCTCTAAAGTTTTTTAAAACTATTCTTGCTTCCAAATTTCTTATGCATTTCTCTTCTCATAATCTACTCTCAGATCACCAGTTTGGCTTCCTTAAGGGTTGCTCTACTGTTGATCTTCTTTCATATCTTACTAACTCTTGGTCATCCTGCTTTCCGGACTTCGGTGAGACCTTTTCTATTGCACTAGACATATTGAAGGCTTTTCCTAGAGTCTAGCACAAATCTTTAATTTCTAAACTAGCCTCTTTCGGTTTCTATCCCTCCATCTGTGCCTTTGTCTATAATTTCCTTTCCGTCCCTTCCATTGCTGCGGCTGTGCACGGCCATCGCTCACTTCCTCATCCTATCAACTCTTGTGTTCCTCAGGGCTCTGTCCTATCTCCCATTCTCTTTCTAATTTTCATAATTATCTTCTCAACTGTTCCTTCAGTCCCATCCAGTCATACGCAGACGACTCTATCTTACACTACTCAATTAGTTTTCCAGAACACCCCAGCAAGCAATCCCTCAAAAACATAGGTAATGAAGCCATAAAACACTTATCAGATCAACTACCATTTCCAATTGGGGCAGAGAAAACCTTGTTGCTTTTAATGCTTCCAAAACCCAATTTCTCCATCTTACTACCCATCGGGAACTCTCAGAGCACTATCCCTTTTACTTCAACAATACAAAAATCAATCCTTCATCTTCTCTCAATATTCTCGGTGTGTCTTTTTCTTCTGCTCTCACTTGGAAGGACCATATTACCAGTCTTGCTAAGGCAGCCTCCCTGAAGCTGTGTGTGCTCAACCGCCTCAAGTGGTTCTTTACCCCTGCACAGCTTCTAGCTCTGTACAGGGCCACAGTGCGTCCTTGTATTGAGTATTGTTCACATGTGTGGGGAGGATCCTCTCACACTGCACTCCTAGACAAAGTAGAAAGTAAACCCTTTCGTATCATTAACTCCTGTCCATTCGCCGACTCTCTGAAATCTCTCTCTCTTCTCGGCAATGTTGCATCTCTCTCGCTATTCTATCGCTACTATAATAATCAGTGTTCCTCAGAGCTCTCCCAGTGCATACCACCTCCTCTACGTAGGGTACGTAGTACCCGTCCTGCAACACAATCCCACCCCTACTCTGTGCAACTCTCCAACGCTAGAGTGAAATGTTATTCTCTGTCTTTCTTCTATTCAACAGCTGAGTTCTGGAGCTCTCTCCCAGAATCAGTCTTTCCCTCTTCCTATGAATTACATTGCTTCAAACTCCGTTTGTCCAGGCATTTTGGCACGAACATTCCTTTGATTTTGGCCATGTCACTCGTTCAACTCTGGGGGAGGCATTCGCTAAAGGCAGTTCTGTTTTTTGTGTCCCTCACTCACATAGAAATCAAAATAATACTAAGGGAGTCTAAAGTTGTAAAACTTAGATAAATAAAATGAGTCTCAAATACTCCATAATCAGGCTCGATATGATCGACACGTCTCCGAGGCATAGGTCATCACACTCCTAATACATGAGGTATACACATTTCCTTTAAGGTGAAGTGGGAATCCGGTCATTGTCGAGAGAGGTATCTAAACTTACCCCAGCCACTAGTGACTCTCCTGCAGAAATCGTATCGTCTTGTAGCAGAATTTATTCACACTCTCCAGCATTACACTGCCGAAATTGATACTATAAGGCAAGTCATTCAACACAAGTTCTCCCTTGCAGATTGCACTTTCAAAGTCTATGATTCTCATCAAAGGACCTCTGCCCCACTACATCTCTTGTGTACCCACTCACTACAGACACAACACAGACATGATCGAGTTACATCCCACCTCCTTCTCACAAACTGTACATGGAAAGTTGCCGCTTCTTTCCATAGTTCCGCGCCCTACTCCACTGATCATGACCTTTGTTTTATTTGTATTAACTTTTAATATGTTTATGGATGGTGTGGTGAGGGAGGTGAAAATGAGAACTATGGGAAGAGGATTGGGTTTAGTAGGAAAGAATTGTAGAGATTGGGAGTTGAATCAGTTGCTGTTCGCTGATGACACAGCGTTGGTGGCGGATTCTGAGGAGAAATTGCAGCGGGTAGTCAAAGAGTTTGGAGTGGTTTGTGGGAGAAGGAAACTGAAGGTGAACGTCAATAAAAGTAAAGTAATGGTGTGTAATAGGGATGATCGTAGGGTGAATCTAGATGTGAGGCTGGATGAGGAAATATTGGAACAAGTAGAGTGTTTTAAATATCTAGGAGCAACGATAAGCAGAGTGGAGGTATAGAAATGGAGGTAAAACAGAGTGTGTGAAGGAAGGAAGGTTTTCGAAGTAATGGGAAGTATGTGGAAGACGAGAAATCTCGGAATGAAAGTAAAAAGTGCAATGTATCAAGGAATTGTTGTGCCAACAGTGATGTATGGGGCTGAGACATGGGCTCTGAAGAAAAAGGAGAGAAGAAAGCTGGATGTGATGGAGATGAGCTGCTTGAGGAGTATGTGTGGAGTTACTCGTAGAGACGGATTGAGGAATGAAGAGATACGTAGGAGAGTGGGGCAGCAGGAACATTTGTCAGCCAGAGTGGAAAGAAGGTACCTGAGCTGGCATGGTCATGTTGAACGA
Source organism: Paralithodes platypus (assembly GCA_032716605.1). Classification (NCBI taxonomy): domain Eukaryota; kingdom Metazoa; phylum Arthropoda; class Malacostraca; order Decapoda; family Lithodidae; genus Paralithodes; species Paralithodes platypus. The sequence goes on along the minus strand of CM064487.1, from coordinate 51,132,655 downwards.
ATGGGAGATGAAAGGCTTACAAAGAGAATATGTGAGTCAGATACAAGGGGAGAAAGAAGGGCAGGAAGACCCCCATTGAGATGGAGAAACTGTGTAAGACAGCTTTGGATGATAGAGGAATGACTATAGATCAGGAAAGGAAGTGGTAATAAACAAGAATGAATGGAGAATGCTTGTGAATAGTTGAGTGAACACGTGGTAATTTGGGGGAAGGGGTCGGGCGCAAGTTGGACTAGATAATAGTCCATCAGGCGCCTGCTTCAGAATGCAGATAGCTTCGGTTGTGCCACATCCCAGCATAAATCCGAACTGAATGTCGCTAATGGCAACACTTTCCCTGATCATGCATTCAAAGACACTTTCACTGACTTTCATGACTTGTTGGAGCCATTTCAAATCCCTATAATTTCCCCTGTCTAAGGAATCACCCTTGCCTAGTATATAATGATTTACTACCACACGTTTCTGCCATGTATCAGGAATTGTTTCTCTTTTGTAGTAGCATTAATCAGCTTTGTGACCAGTTTTAAACCAACATCTTCAGCTGCTTTTAGCATCTCAGCGACTATGCCAGAGCTACCAGTGGCTATAGTGGGGTGCTGAGCTGTTCTCTATTCCATTCAAACTCATCATTTAGCAATATTATATAATGCGCCATCCATGCCTCTCTAATTTAGTTTTCTGAGGAAACATCCACAATCACCATTTATATTGGGTTACGTTAGAATAGGTTAGTATACGATATAGTAAGTTAAGCTAGACTAGGTCAAGTTAAGGAAGGCTTGAATTGGTTAGATTAAGTTGAAGAGCAAAATAAATATCGACTTTTACTAACTTTAGTAGTTTACCTCCTTGATGATTATGACGCATGTTGATAGTTTACTCTCACCATTATACAACTGTATACAACTTAGGAAGGCTCTATGGGCATCAATAGGGTAAACTATCTCAATTAATCCTCTGACTTCCATATACCCATCCGACTCTGAATGATATAATAATAACCAGAACATACTGTCAAAACACGTCATAATCCTCAAGGGGTTAACTAAATTAAATGTCAGACTACACACACTTAACAAACGCTAACAAATGAAACAATTAAAGGTCTATACACTCAAACCAACCAAAATACATGTTGCGTACAATATATCAATTGAGAGAGAGAGAGAGAGAGAGAAAGAGAGAGAGCACCGCTTTAGTGCTGGACTGAACAACTTACCTCCTGTTGCTTCATATTCGTTCCCTCACTCTGTATGAACCTTAGCTCCTCCTCAGTAATAGTCGGATGTCTTTCTGGTCTGTCATGAACGGTGAGGAACCAGACCAAACTCCAGACCAGACCAAGAGACCCATTAACATAGAAGGACAAGGGCCAGCCTCCCAAAACCCCCGAACCACACAGCCAACCGGTCAGAGGCATCCCCACGACTATCCCGATGTTCATACCTGAAACAAATATATCAATAACCAGATTATACTCCTTCAAAATGTGTGTGTGTGTGTGTGTGTGTGTGTGTGTGTGTGTGTGTGTGTGTGTGTGTGTGTGTTAATATTATTTTGTAATGTGTTTTATTTTAATGAACTCTGAATTGAAGTCAATCTAATATTAGAACAATCTCGGACACTTGAAACTCTAGTGATTGAATGCATTACATAATTGACGCAGACCGTTCCTAAAACGTTGACTACCAATGAAGGTAAGGATGTTTCTTAAGGGGAGATTTCCACCTGGAGGATTTTTTTCTGGACCCCTTTCTCCCTCATATTTAGCCCCATTGCTTTTGAGATTTTAAGACGTTCGCCCCATTAGTTTGGCGATTTTAAGAACCCTCGCCCCATTTATGTCATTCTTAAGACTATTCGCGCTATTTAGGTGTCGTTTTTTTCCTGGCGAGCGATAGCGAGCCTGTAATTTAAGGGGAACCGGCCTTTGGCCGGGAAATTTTTCTACCGAAAAAAATACAAATTTATCTTGAAAGGGGGTCTAGGGGAAAGTAATTTTAAGCTTGATGGAAGTCTAGGGAATCAACTAAAAATCTCCCCTTAAAACATGAATTATATGTATCTCCTTGCTCCTTGGTGCTCGCTCGTGTATTGGCAAAAAATTTCCGTCTGTGTACTCATACCTCATGCTTCCCAGTACCCTGGAAAGAAGCAAACATCCATCCAGTTCCTAAAAAAGGTGCCTCTTCAGATCCATCAAACTACAGACCAATAGCTATAACTTCCACTCTTGGTAAAGTCTTTGAAATTATATTAAACAATCACATAATTAAGCATCTTGAGAATAATAAATTAATCAGTGATAGGCAATATGGTTTTAGACGATGTCGATCAACTGCAGACATGCTTTGCCTTCTTACGCATCAAATCAACCAAGCTACAGACCAACATGGTGAAACACATACAATAGCACTGGATATATCAAAGGCATTTGATAGAGTCTGGCATCAATCCTTATTGTCGAAGATGTCACACTACGGCCTTGCCTCATTAGTTCCACTAATTTCTTCTTATCTTCATAACAGAAAAATACGTGTAATGGTAGATGGCCTTTATTCTCAATTTCACTCAATAAATGCTGGTGTTCCCCAGGGATCAGTTTTGGCCCCAATTCTGTTCCTCATTCATATCAATGATCTCATATCTACCACTCATAATCCAATACATTCCTACGCAGATGACTCAACACTCCACAGTTCCTTCACATTTACCAATTCTTTCACCCAACCCGATCTTATAAATTCAAAAAAAACACTGCAATTTCTCTGAACCAGGACCTTTCTAGAATTAATGGATGGGGACAAAATAATCTAGTTTCCTTTAATGCACAGAAAACCAAGTACATTCAATTTTCTAACCGACAGAATCTCACTGACTCCCATATATTTTTTAATGATGTAAATATTCCCACTTCCCCTAGTATTGACATTCTCGGTGTAACATTAACTACTAACTTGAGCTGGACACATTATGTTAGAAGCATTGCTAAGAATGCCTCTAAAAAACTGGGACTCCTGTACAGAGTTCGAGAATTCTTCACTGACGAGCAGTTGGCCGTGATATATAAAAGTCATGTGCGTTCTCAGATGGATTACTGTTCACCTCTGTGGGGTGGAAGTGGAGTGGTTGCATTGAGGCAGTTGGACAAAATTCAAAATAAAGCTATTAGATTAATCAATAACCCTGCAATCACACAGGACCTACCTACATTATCCATACGAAGAAACGTTGCATCCCTTGCATTATTCTACAGATATTTTCACAGCAATTGTTCCGAGGAACTTGCTTCAATTGTGCCGCCTCTCCACATCTTTCCCCGTAGAACTAGGGCGGCTGAGAGCGCCCATGAATTTACACTTTCTCCTCCACAATGCAGAACTTCTGCTTATCAGAATTCATTTATCCCCAGAGCTACTACTCTTTGGAATTCACTTCCCTCGAATTGCTTTCCACAAACTTACAATCTACAAATGTTTAAATCCAGTTGTTACAAACATTTTATGAATGGAGGATGCCTTTAGGCACATGGACCTTTTTGTTTCATCTGTGTTTTTCCTTCCTCCGTTCATTGTCTCTTTTAAAAAAAAAAAAAAATCTATCTCTCTCGTCCCGTTATGCATTCCCTAGAAGTAAATTTGCAAGGAATCATTGGAATTTCTTAATTCGCTGTAGTATAAGAATTGTACCTTAAAGTTGATGTCCGTGATATTGCGTTTATGTGATAAGGGATACAAGGATGGGCACTGTATTATATTGTATCAAGGCAAGCAGGCCAATTAGTGCAGGTGGGCAAATTAGGAATGATAGTCGAAGCAGAAATAGCGATCAAATTAATTACAGTGCTTGAATCAGGGAAAGCCTTTGAATTAGGACAAACATTTAAATTGGAGGGAGTGGTTGATTTGTTGTTAACGATCAAATACTGGTGATCGTTGAATTGTGGTGACCATTGAATCGTGATGAGCAGTTAAATCGTGGTAAGCAGGTGAATCCTGGTGAGTAGGTGAATCGTGGTGAGCAGTTAAATAGTGGTGAACAGGTGAATCGTGGTAAGCAGGTGAAACGTGGTAAGCAGGTGAATCGTGGTGAACAGGTGAATTGTGGTGAACAGGTGAAATGTGGTAAGCAGGTGAATCGTGGTGAACAGGTGAATCGTGGTGAACAGGTGAATCGTGGTGAACAGGTGAATCGTGGTGAACAGGTGAATCGTGGTGAACAGGTGAATCGTGGTGAACAGGTGAATTGTGGTGAGCAGTTAAATCGTGGCAAGCAGGTGAATCGTGGTGAGCAGGTGAATCGTGGTGAACAGGTGAATCGTGATAAGCAGGTGAATTGTGGTGAGCAGGTGAATCGTGGTTAACAGGTGAATCGTGGTGAGCAGGTGAATCGTGGTGAACAGGTGAATCGTGGTGAACAAGTGAATCGTGGTGAGCAGGTGAATCGTGGTGAACAGGTGAATCGTGGTGAATCGTGGTGAGCAGGTGAATAGTGGTGAACAAGTGAATCGTGGTGAGCAGGTGAATCGTGGTGAGCAGGTGAATCGTGGTAAGCAGGTGAATTATGGTAACAAGTGAATCGTGGTGAACAAGTGAATCGTGGTGAGCAGGTGAATCGTGGTAAGCAGGTGAATCGTGGTGAGCAGGTGATTTGTGGTGAGCAGGTGAATCGTGGTGAGCAGGTGAATCGTGGTGAGCAGGTGAATCGTGGTGAGCAGGTGAATCGGGGTGAACAGTTGAATCGTAGTGAACAGTTGAATCGTGATATGCAAATTAATCGTGGTCAGTAGGCGATTTGTGGTAAGTGATTGACTAGGGGTTAGATGTCGAAATGGAGTGACTGGTCGAATCCGTGTGACAGACCAAATTGAGCGATTGACTCCAGGAAAGCGGTCCAATCGGAAAAGTGATAACAAAAGGAGGATCTGTGAAATAGAGGGAAGCATGCAAATTGGGGCGAGTGGTCGTATTATGGCGAGTGGTCGTATTATGGCGAGAGGTCAATTTGGAGGTGCTAAAATGGGCTAAGCGATACAATTAGGTTGAACTCTTAGATTGGGTTTAGCATTGGAAACGAGGTTATTGGGCGAATTGAAGCAAGCTGATGAATTGGTGCTGGTGGGCGAAACTGTTTAACCCCTATATTACAGGCTCACAATGGTGTGCTTCATCATGATTAACACTTTTATATATATATATATATATATATATATATATATATATATATATATATATATATATATATATCGGATAGGGAGAAGAAAACTACCTGCAACAGCTTATGGTGATGCATGGTATCCATACTTCAAATAGACACCACAAACTAAACTACGCTCTTGAGGGTGAAAGTGACGAGAGAGCGTCAGCGACAACCTCTTTGGACTGTGAACATACGACTCACACTTAAACTGTGTGAGTAAATTACCATCCCGAAGACACAAGGAGAGAAAAGGCCTTATCATCATACTATGTCACCCAGTGCGCAATGGATAAACAGGCAAACTAGAGCGAGTTGGCAAATCAGGGCGAACAATAATTATTATTATCTAAGTAAGTGCGCAAACAAGGGCATACTGGTAAATTATGATGAGTGTGCAAGTTGGGAAGATTATGCATATTGGAGACAACAGTCGAATTTGACTGCTTGGTGGAGTTTGAAGTAGTGGTCAAAATGAAGCAAGTGATAGAACTGAAGAAAGTGAATTATAGCGATCAGCCCCCAAAAAATAAAATGTCATATTAGGGCGAGCAGTCGAATTTGACTGAGCAGTGTATTTGGGCAATCGATCGATCAGGTTGAAATGCGGGTTTAAATTGTGATTAGTAGTCGAATCGGGAGAAGTGCTTGAATTAGAAAATGTGGTTGACATGGAGCAAGTGGGTGAAAATGGGTAAACGAGTATCAGGGTGAGCAACCAAATTGGCGTCATTGAGCAAATTAGGGCAAGCAATGCGTAGTCAAATTTGGGTGAGAAGTCAAATTTGGCTGACTGATCTACTTTGGAGTAATGATTACAATGTGTATTGGTAGGACCAGCAGAATGGGGTGAAATTGGAATGCAGACTAACTATTGCTTGTGGTTGATTTGGGGCAAGTTGGTGAATTGGGATGAGTGAACGGGTTAATTAGAGTGAGGGATAACGCTCGATAGAATGGTTAGGCTGGTCAAGCTTTCAAATTGACAAACACGGTTACATTAGGTTGATTATTAATATCAGAACTTGTAGCCAAATGAGACAAGTTTTTTATTTGGGTGAACAGTCAATATATAAATTAGCTGTCCAATGTGGGTGAACAATCAAACTATTTATAAATGTGAAAGGTTGACAGCCAACAGCTTGGCTGGCCATTCAACAAGTTTACAAAATTTGGTTGAGATGTCCATAGGTCGACTTAATGACCAAAACTTTAACTATGACATTAATACTTTGCTCGCCTAGCGCAACCTTCGACAATCGGAAGAAACTTACCTGTCATAAGAAGGGTGGTGAACTTTGACCTCTCCACAGGTGGAAACCATGTTGTTATCAGACTGTTGATGCTTGGGAAGGTACCGCCCTGGAAATGTTGTAAATACAATATTACCAAACACTTATGGTTAAAAACACATGTGCAGATATGGTCCCAGGTTTATTCAACGTTTCGCCTTCTACGGCTTCTTCAGGAATACAACATATATGGATTTTTAGTTAAAATAAGACTTTAGAGGCTATCAACCCAAGAGGATTATTAAGCCCACCTGAAAGTCAGGAAAAACGAAACTGGAGTCCCCGAGACCCCCAAGTTTATACCCCCAGATATACTGGAAATATAAACCCAGAGGTTGTCCTGCTCGGGAACCCCAAACGTCTTCCTTATTCGCGACCAAGACTGAAGCCCCCTTTCGAGAACTCCAGTCCCTTGTTGTTGTGCATATATGGAAGTACAGTCAACTTATATATAGTCCAAGCTCTGAGAAAACAACTAAACAAAATGAAATCATTGGTGTAGCAATATGAAATAAAATAAAATAAAATACTGCATGAACAATATGGGAAAGAGTCACCTAGCCTGGTTGTATGTTCGTTAACATTATTGCTAAGGGTTTGGCTAAAGAAAAGAAGCCATTATTCAAGTTCATGGTGTCGTTTAAAACAATATGAGCCGATTCAAAACATCTCCGTTTACGTGTGTCGGTTTCGCATTTTACTAGCTTAGCTTCGTCATAGTTTATACCGTGCCCCGTGTCTAATCTATGTATTATCATCGCATTGCTCAATCTAAATTTCTCCATATCCGTTTTGTGTTCTTTTATTCTCTTCTTTAGACCTCGGTATGTTTCGCCAATATATAATGTATTATAGGAGGCACATTGAACTTCATAAACACCCGCTTCACTGTTTTCATTCTTCCGTTTACTAACCCTTTTCAGACATTTCCTATTGTGACCCCGCCAGTTCGAACTATTTCGACTCCTGCTCTCTTCATGATATTAGATACGTTGTCAGCTACCTTTGATCTGGGTAAAATTAACATTTTGTCAGGTTTTTCTTTTGGTTAGGTTCTTAGGTGAATGGAGAGAGCTTTCTTCTTTGCTTTTAGTATGAAAAGTGGGGGATATTTTAAGTGGGTGAAAGTTTTGAAAATGAGGTTTTGCTCAATTTGCAAATACTCCTCCGAAGCAAATACGTAAGGCCCGTAGATAAAAGCCTATCACAATTCCCTGCTTACTCCTGTTGTCAGTGTAGAATAAAGACGGAAACAATTTAAAGTTTAGTTTCTAGAAAAGCGACCAACAAAAATTACTTTGTACATTTCTATTCTTCCACTGACAACAGGAGTAAGCAGGGAATTGTGATAGGCTTTTATCTACGGACCTTACGTATTTGCTCGGAGGAGTATTTGCAAATTGAGCAAAACCTCATTTTCAAAACTTTCACCCACTTAAAATATCCCCCATTTTTCATGACGAAGCTAAGCTAGTAAAATGCGGGACTGACACACGTAAACGGAGATGTTTTGAATCGGCTCATATTGTTTTAAACGGCACCATGAACTTGAATAATGGCTTCTTTTCTTTAGCCAAACCCTTAGGTATAATGTTAACGAACATACAACCAGGCTAGGTGACTCTTTCCCATATTGTTCATGCGGTATTTTATTTTATTTCATTTCATATTGCTACACAAATGATTTAATTTTGTTTAGTTGTTTTCTCAGAGCTTGGGCTATATATAAGTTGACTGTACTTCTGTCGGGAATTTAGATAAAGAGGTTTAATTGAATATCACTGGTACATGAAATATCCCAACAAATAGTTATAATATAATTACCAACGAGGTATTCGATGGGTGTAATCCAGTCCCCCACACACGGCTAATTCAATTGCATGACATGTAGGAATGTTCACATAATACAATATCGATACAATGAACTTAGCTTAGAGGACTGGTGATGTAGGACTGTTGTTATAGATTAATATTTGTAGCACATGGTGAACTGTGGGTTGAGTCAGAGCCGGGGGGGGGGGGGGGGGAGAGAGAGAGAGAGATGTTGGCTGTATGGTGTTGATTGAGAGACTAAAGGGCCGGCGTCCGATCGCTTCGCGAAATTACATATGGCTGCCGGCTCATAATACTTATAACCCATAACTTGGTGTCATGATACATCTAGAGCTGATGTAGATATTTATACATTACAGTTAATATTTAACCTATACTTAAGAATAAACTACAATACACAAAAAACCAGCCGAAATCGTACAAGCGATACGATACCGCCAAATTCAAATGTCCTATTGGACCTAAAACTGTCGGGATCATTACCCTATTCCCGACATATTGCCCACCACCAAAAATTATATACAGAGCTATATACAGAGAACAAAAAAAGGACATCGAAGTCAAAGATCACCTTGTTTGATCTTTGATCTCCAAAGATCCACGCAACTCATAGCCGCTCTCCTTTTGGGACGAGCGCCACCTGAAGCCTGAGGAGGATCATCCTTCTCATCATCAGCTGCCCCACCTTGAGGAGCACTGTCACCAGCACTCTCCCGCGGAGGGGTATCAGTAGAGACGCCAGGATCATCCGGCAGTTCTACATCCTGCTCCAAGGGATATAACCTTACGACTGGGCGAGCAGTAACCCCAGTCGAAGTTCGTATTCTAGCAACCCTTATAAGACCATCAATGCCCTGGAACAAATCGATAATCCTCCCAAGCTTCCAAAATAACCTAGGACGCTCATCATGAATCAGGACGATATCCCCGATACGAGGCCATCGTTGATTCGTCCCTTTGATCTTATGAGAGTGACGCTCGCGAAGAGACAGCAAATATTCTTGGGTCCACCATTTCCATAGATCGTCGGACACCTTGTTTACATACTGGAAGCGACGACGTGTGGCGTCAGCATTGCCGAACGTAGGGTCATGCAGATCTTTGTCATTTACGGATGATCTAGGAAAGGTATTAAGGGTTCGTCCACGTGTTAGCATAGAAGGCAAAATGGGTAAGAGGTCATCAACATCTGCCGAGGTATAGGTCAAGGGCCTGTCGTTGACTGACATCTCAATTTCTATTAAGATGGTTTGCAACTCCCGTCTGGTCACCAGTGCCCTTCCTAATACCTTCCTCATGGCAGATTTGACGATACCGATTGTTCTCTCCCAAATCGCCCCAAACCATGGTGCACGTGCTGGTATAAATCTCCACTGACAACCCTTTCCAGTGAGGGTAGCCACTACCTGCGGGTCATCCATTAAACTCTGGAGATATTTAGAGGCCCCGACAAAACAAGTCGCATTATCGCACTGAGATCTACTCTCTCCACAAATCCACGTTGTACCTGCTCGGTTAAAACTGCCGCATAAGTCTCGCAGTAATTTGGATCCTTGACAAACTGCTTCTGAAGGCCACGTAATCTACCAAGTGCTAGATGGAAATTAGTAGGTAATTTACTCTTGTTATCATTCCAAGGGAGCCTTACCACATACTGACCCTTGCCAGAGTCATACGTTACAGTCTCTTCATACGAGCTTAACGCTAGCTTGGACTCACGATCAAGTTCATGTGGGTCAATTCCAATATTGTCCAAGTCCCATAGCTTATCTATATCAGTACATGTATTATCAGGCACATTTGGCCTAATATATTTATCTATGGGGCTTACTGCTACCTTGAGGACCGTAACCACCTCCACCTGTGTGTCTTGAGAGGAAGTGGCATAGGATCCAGAAATGGCATACCCTTGGATCGTGGGGAGCATTATAAGCTTATCTACCCGCCGATATCCAGGGTGAACCAGGTCGTAGTAATAATCAGCTCCGACCAGTAGCATAATACCATAGTTAGCAAAGAGTTGATCATCATCCAGTTTATATCCCTTGCTTCTGAGATATTTCAAATGTGGTTGAATCTCTGATGCTATATAGAAACTGGGTAGTGTGTCGACCACTACAGCCTTGATGGGACATACCTTTCTTCAATAAACATAGGAAATCTCCACTATATCATAGTCACTGGAATCTATTTCACCAGTGAAACCATGGAGATGCAAATTCTCTTGACCCTTGCTGGTACACTTGAGCTGGGAAAATGATGACCGCAGAACGAATGACCTCTGTGAGCACTGGTCAAGTAAGGTGTGCGTCATTATAGTATTATTATTACTCCCATCTACTGGCAGCATCATAGTAGGAAGCAATTGACATTCTCGAGAAGCAATGGACATGGCAGATACTTTATCCCCCTCGCTCTTACCTTTCTCATGTGACTCTTTGGGGGTTCTCCCCTTTTCTTTGCCGTCGTGCCGATCTGACTGGGTGCAAAGGGAAAACCAATGTTTCCCCTTGCAATACTTACAAGGTTTGATGTAGGAATTGGTGCAATTACTGTTGAAGTGGTCTCTTGCCAGACAGCTGGTACATAACTTAAGCGATTTAGCCTTGCCAATCTTCTGTGTAGCCTTAGGATACTTAGGACACTGATACCACAGATGACCGTAGACACTGCACAACTTGCAACCTAATGATATTGGCCTTTTCTGTTTAGGAGAAGTCTGTACCGGGAAAGCTGCAGTAGATGGCGATATCTCCACTTGTCGGTAGTGTCCAGTACTCTCCATATTGAAGACTTCAGTCTGGTACACCTGCACCAACGCTTCCAAGTTTAGTGGAGAGTCGCTTAGTTGTCGTCTTACGATTTCCTTTAGGGGAGAGGGTATCTTGTTCAAGATACTTACACTAAATATCTCCTCCTTTGTGATGGCCATTGTCTCCATAGATCGGAGGAGGCTCTCAAAGGAGGCATAGTACTCCTTTAGGTCCACCACATCATAGGATGGAGGATCTAGTGTGAAGAATTTGGTAATTAACGCGGTCTTGATGACTTCCACTCTCCCGTAAGTTCTCTTTAGCAACTCCACTGCAGACTCGTAGCTGGTAGCTTCTACCTTGTACCCATCGACCAACTTCAATGCCTCCCATTTCAATTGACCACGGAGATATGTGAACCTTTGGATGGATGTGAGTGTTTTATTATGATGGACGGAACACTCAAAGATATCCCAAAATCCAGTCCAGATAGCCGAATCCCCGGAAAAGGTAGGCAAAGTAAGCTTCGGCAGGTTAAAACCAGTCACCTTTGGTGTACCGGTATCCTTAACAGGGGTTGATTCTTGGGTGGAACATAGTCTGGCTAAGGCTGTATTAACGTCCTCAAAGTACTCAAGATCTGCCGACATTTCTTCTTCCACATCGTCAGTAATTGTCAATAAACCATATACCTGCTGAGCATAATTATCGTAAGTGGCTAGCGATTTAGTAACAGTGGCGAATTTACCCTTAATTTGATCAGCCGTGGCACTTAATAAAAATTCATCAAGATCTCTTAAACACTTATTTAAACTTCCCTTCATCCTTCCCTTAAGAATCTTAAGTTTCTTCAAATCTGTCATCGTTAAGGTCTAATTTTCAGCAACTTAAACTATAATGAGGTCAGACTACGAACCGTTAATCGCTTAGGAATCAACAGCGGCAAACCCCCATTACTTAAGAAATTTACTCAAAAAGAATTACATAATACTTACATCCCCTTTAACATAAACTATCGAAAGGAAATTATCTGACTAGACAACAACATAAAGTACACTGGGGCTATCTATGAGGAGACCGACTACTGCGACGCAAGATAGTCCCTTACCATCTTAATGACCTGGGCCAACAAACGATCGCTGCCTTCATTGGTGAGGTGGACGCCGTCCTCGGACATATACTGGCTCCCAAAACTATATGGGGAGAATCGACCACCAAGGTGCTTGTATTTCTTCTTGAGGAGAGCATTGACTGAATTCTTCACCTTGTGGTATTCACCTGCCGGTATACCCCGAGGAGACTCCCTCTGCTCTAACCCCAATACAAGGCAGCGACCATTCGTGGATGCCTCAATCTCAAAGGTCAACTCCTGGATCTTAGCCGCGAGCTCCTGCGGGACTACCCCAGAGACGATGTCGTTACCGCCCAACACTAATACAGTGATCTCGGGCCTTAGGCTCAAAAGACCATCCCAGGCCGGTTTGGACTTAATATTATCGAGAGTGGCTCCTGGGGCACTAAACACCCTCAATACAAAACCCGGGTCATAAAACTCTCGGCGGGAAACCCCTAGGCGACCAACATAACTGTGGCCTAATATACCCACCACTTTCCCCGGGCTCTGATTGTATGAGGAGGTTGGTGTAAAATTCACCCCAATGCCACTTCCTGACGCAGCTGTGGGATGGTTCCTTTGAGCCATGATGTATCAACAAAATAATTAAATGCTAAATCCATTAAAAGAAAGGGTAAGGTGAAGCACTAATTATTGAAAGCCCTTTATAGGTAAGCCTAGTTGGTTAAGCTACAATCATGAGGTCTGACTATTAACTGTCAATCGCTTAGGAATTAACAAAGACCGACACTCATGACCGCCACTATAAGCAACTAGGCCTAGGCTATTATGAAATTGAAATATAAAAGGTCACATGAGAACCCTCCCCACCAGCAAAATTAATAATGAGTCTCACAATGACAAAACACAATGAACACCACAGGCACACCACCAAAGCGAAATGAACAGCCACCACAAGCACCTACAGGCCTAGACTGCCTAGCCTATGAGCGCAAAATGGTGCCCGACGAAATTACCCCTACCCCAATCTCCAGCCCAGCTAACCCACCAAAAAACGCCAAGGATCACACGCCCCAAAAAAACTGGAAACTAGCCCCCAAAAAGATAGGGACGGCGCCTAAATGGTAAAAAACAAGAGGGAAGAAGCTGGGTCTAAACTAGGGAAACGGCAGTCAGCCCAACAACGCGCAAGGCGGCAGCCACTTGTAAGCCCACAAGCGTCAAGGAAGCAAACAAAACGGTACTACGGTAAGGAAGCCTTAGGGCACGAAGGACCATTATTTGTCGGGAATTTAGATAAAGAGGTTAAATTGAATATCACTGGTAGATGTAATATCCCAACAAATAGTTATAATATAATTACCAACGAGGTATTCGATGGGTGTAATCCAGTCCCCCACACACGGCTAATTCAATTGCATGACATGTAGGAATGTTCACATAATACAATATTGATACAATGAACTTAGCTTAGAGGACTGGTGATGTAGGACTGTTGTTATAGATTAATATTTGTAGCACATGGTGAACTGTAGGTTGAGTCAGAGCCGGGGGGGGGGGGGGGGATGTTGGCTGTTGAGAGACTAAAGGGCCGGCGTCCGATCGCTTCGCGAAATTACATATGGCTGCCGGCTCATAATAATTATAACCCATAACTTGGTTTCATGATACATCTAGAGCTGATGTAGATATTTATACATTACAGTTAATATTTAACCTATACTTAAGAATAAACTACAATACACAAAGAACCAGCCGAAATCGTACAAGCGATACGATACCGCCAAATTCAAATGTCTTATTGGACCTAAAACTGTCGGGATCATTACCCTATTCCCGACAACTTCCATATATGTTGTATTCCTGAAGAAGCCGTAGAAGGCGAAACGTTGAATAAACCTGGGACCATATCTGCACATGTGTTTTTAACCATAAATGTTGCAGCCTACGTTGTTTCTTTCTTATTACCAAACATACTATTTGTATCTAGCTAATTTTAATATCTCCCTATCTGGCTGTGTACATATGCATCAACCAGCAAGTATGTAACTCTAGGTCTTATAACTCGTAAAACTCATACATCTGGTTATACACATGAAAATTTGACCAGTATACATAATAGCTCACCATTGCTATATAATGTCTTCAATTGTATAGTGATTGAATATTATGGTGTGCATTGGTTTACTCAAGCAAATACGTGCCTGTACGCTTTTTTTTATATAAATGATCTGTCAATATTCATCCAATGAGTATCTAAGCGATGTTTTCAATTTGACCTGTATGCATATTAGCTCACCATTGCTATATAATGTCTTCAATTGTATAGTGATTGAATATTATGGTGTGCATTGGTTTACTCAAGCAAATACGTGCCTGTACGCTTTTTTATATAAATGATCTGTCAATATTCATCCGATGAGTATCTAAGCGATGTTTTCAATTTTCATAGGGCGTCGTTGTGGTATTCAGTACCTTTCATCTATAGTGTCAATCTTTCACGTTTATTAAAGACATAATATTTTACCCAGTTTACTTACACAAATGTCATTCCGCAGCGAGGATTCAATATTATCCCATGATCTTGCGATTTGGAAATAACTTGTTCAAAGATATGTTGTGACCTGATATACCCTAGGTATGCATTATTCTTTGCAGAAACAAACATTATCGGACAAGTTTAGTTTGTTATTCATCAGAAAGTACCTTGATATATGAGAAAGTATAGTTTTGATATATTTAAATAACCTTTATATGTTCCCTATTGTTCATAATTGTAAACCTGTGTGCATTTTTAAAGCCAAAGTGGCAAAAAAAAACTAAAATAACCTAAACAACAGTTGCATTAAGTCATAAAGAACATATTGTAATTGTATTGCAATGTTTCTGTAATATTTCAATGGTAAGGTGAAACATTTAATTATTAGACTTTGCATGTAACAGTGGGTGTAATATTGAATGCCAACCTATTCTGGATACATCATTTTAGATGCATGGCTAATGATGCCTCTAAAAACTAAAACTGCTGTACAGAGTACGAGAATTCTTCATTGACGAGCAGTTGGTCATTAACTGTATATGTAAAAGTCATGTGCGTTCTCAATGGAATACTATTTACCCTTGTGAAGCAAATGTGGAGTGGTTGCATTGAGGCAGTTGAACACAATAGAAATTATGGTTATTTGAATAATCAATGTTCGTGCAATCACGCAGGACCTTCCCCTATTACTTGTATGAAGATATGTTGCATTCCTTACATTATCTTACAGATATTTTCACGGCAAATGTTCTGAGGAATTTGCTTCAATTGTACCACCTCTCCCCATCTTTCCCCACAATACTGGGGCAGCTAGAATTACCCATGAATTCACACTCTCTCCTCCACGATGTAGAACGTCCGCTTGTTAAAACTCGCCCTATCCCTGGAACTACTACTCTCTGAAATTCACTTCCTTGCAGATACTTACTACAAACTTACAGCCTAGAACAGTTTAAATCCAGTTGTTACAAACATGTTATGAATAGTAAATGGATCTTTTTTTGTTTAGCTTTGTGTTTCCGCCCTCCATTCATTGTTTAAAAAAAATACGATTGATACAACTAACAACTAATAAATATCCAAATGCACTTACGGATTCAAGCATTTCAAAATAGCACTTTTTGTCTTCAAATATCTGCAAATACAGCATAGGTTTACAGATAAAATAGAATTACTGACCAGGGCCAGGCCTTGTAGAACTCGCACTGCAACGAAGAGACCCGTTGACGTGGTGGCACAGAAAGGCGCCAACAACTCGAGGACAGAACTTACTATCACTCCCCCACCAAAGACCAGTCGCCCACCGTAGACTTCAGCAGCACGGCCGAGGGGAATCTGGGAGGCCGCGTACCCGTAGTAGAAGCTGCCAAGTATCAGCCCCTGGGTAGCTTCCGTCCAGTCAAAGGCGCCATCCTGGTGGTTAATGAAAAAGGGGAGGTGCTGGTTAAAAGCAGAGTCACACGAGACATTTTTGCTGTTTAACCCCTTCAGTACCATGACTCCCTTTCACCTTTGATTCTGGTTAAAATTATATGATTTTATGCAGTTCAAGAAGTACCTATGTTATTAAGAGTTTGTTTGTGTAGTATTTATCTATTTGAGCCGCAGAGGTAGACTATAAACTAAAGAAAATCGTCTAATGGTAACCAGAATATGATGAAAATACGTAATGGTGGTGGAGGGGTCAAACTTTTATCTGTACCTCTGGTCTGGCAGTGTCACCAAAAACACTCCATAAGAATTGTACAAGCTAATATATCTGACCTTTAGTTTGATAATCAACCCAATGTAGTACTATCCCGAAATGTACCGGTATACAATACTGCTTAAAGTTTGCTGTGAGCATCCGCCTATATATGAAAGGAAGAAATTATGTTAGTCATATGTTGAGATTGAGTAAGTTAATGGTGATGTTAAGCTGAGGGTATGAATGTTTAAATACGAAGAGATGTTTTTGTCAATGTGAAGCAATTGTGTTTTTAATACGTTGATATTGATATATCAGTTTGTCAACTCCCCCACGCGTGGCAACAATATTCTTGATTTAATCCTCACAAACGAAAGGTGATTTAGTAAACCAAGTCATGGTAGGCGATTAATTTAGTTCAAGCTATCACCCCTCAATAAACTTTAACATTAACATCGATAATGTCAAACAAAACGAAAGTACTATAGTACGTAAGTACTATATTTCAGGAAGGCTGACTTACACAAGCAGAAAGAACATCCTCAATGCTATCAATTGGAATTTCATAAACCACCTAACAGATATAGAAACCATTTGGGAAACATTCTCAAACATATAAAATAATGCTGGAAAATCTTGCATATCAGTCCAAAACAGACGTTCATATATAAATGATAAATCTAAATAGTGGAACAAGGGACTCAACAATTGTTTATCAGCATAGAAACTCGCCCATGAAGCATTCTACCGGAACAAATGTCAAAATCATAGGTAACATGGCACCAATCTTTGTCGTAAACCAACGAAATGTATTAAACAGAGCAAAAAAAGGTTTGAACAACATTTTGCAAACTTAAGCAAGTCAAATCCAAAAGAGTTGTATAGCTATATCATAATTATGTAAACAAGTAGTTACCTCGGAAATTGGCCCGCTAGTTGAAGAAAAAGGGAAACAAATTGATGATATACCTCAAATGAGCAAAACTCTTAAATAACTGTTTTGCATCGGTGTTTACTGAGGAAGACATTAACTCTGTTCCTTAACCTCTCCGCGGCTCACAGTTTTTTTGTTTACACCTATGTACTGTGCGCATGTATGATGATTTTGGGACCCATTGCCAATTTCGATAAAAAGTACATCAGCGTGTAGGGAATGTTTGTGTGCATCGGCCCATATATATTTGATCCCCCAAAAAATGTCTGGGGGGGGGTGGGGGAACGGTCTGTAGTTGAAAAATGTGGAGCGAATGGCACCGCGCGGCTAGATTGTCATCGAGCGGCGAGATTTCCCGGCCGAATTTTCACGCGCCCAGGGGATAGAACCTAAGGGAGGAGAGGGTGGGTTACCGCGTAATATCACGTATATCTCCTTTTTTGATCCCTTTTAGGCTATGTAGAGTACGTATACGTGTGTAGGCCACCCATATAACAATGAATATGCCTCATAGTGACCAAAAATTGCAATATATAAGGGAATTATCAATTAATTTTTAGGCGGGAATGAAGACGGGTTGGAGGTTTGGCGGCAATTTATTGAGATGTGAGTGTGGTTTGCGCTATAATATCACGTATATCTCGTACTTAGAGCACTGTCATGCTATAATACAGACTTGTACGTATGTAGACGTCCCATATAACAATATATATACCGCATATAGACCAATTAATGCGATATTTACGCACATTATCAATGAGTTTCTATGCGTGAACCAAGGTGAGGATTGAGTTGTGCTGGGAATGGAAGGGGGAGAGGGTGTGTTGCGCCATAAATATCATGTATATCTCGTAATTAGGGCACTGTCATGCTATAATACAGACTTGTACGTATGTAGACGTCCCATATAACAATATATATACCGCATATAGACCAATTCATGCGATATTTACGCACATTATCAATGAGTTTCTATGCGTGAACCAAGGTTTGATTGAGTTGTGCTGGGAATGGAAGGGGGAGAGGGTGTGTTGCGCCATAAATATCATGTATATCTCGTACTTAGAGCACTGTCATGCTATAACACAGACTTGTACGTATGTAGACGTCCCATATAACAATATATATACCGCATATAGACCAATTCATGCGATATTTACGCACATTATCAATGAGTTTCTAGCAGACGGAAGCCTAAAAGGGTGGGTGGGGGTGGGTGGGTGGGAGGGAGGCAGGGAGTGAGTCGTGGAGAGAGTGAAGGCAGGGAGATCTATCAAGAAACATACGCAGCTGTGTGATAATTGTGGAGGCGCTCGAGGCGTATGGATGTCTTGGGATTTTGAACCTTATGTCTAGCAGGTGTC
This sequence comes from Paralithodes platypus, assembly GCA_032716605.1. Taxonomy (NCBI): domain Eukaryota; kingdom Metazoa; phylum Arthropoda; class Malacostraca; order Decapoda; family Lithodidae; genus Paralithodes; species Paralithodes platypus. The sequence continues at coordinate 51,113,979 of CM064487.1, read as the reverse complement.
TGGGGTTCGTTGCCACCCAGAGGTCTACAATAACATGAGTCAGGAATGGAGAGAGAGAGAAAGTGAGACATGCATATGTCGTAGGTATAAATGGCTTTCAGAATTGCATTTTTATGCAAGCAGACATTGCATTTTAGACACATGTGAAGTACCACAGAAATATGTAGGCCATTGACTGTAAATAAAGTACTATATTATAGACCAGGAACGAGGGTGGTCAGTAAACATCGGCAGTTAACCTTTTTTGATAGAGAGCTAAATATAGACTGGTGTCGCCTGAACTTGCGAAAGGGTCGATTGCCACCAGAAAACTTATATTTATTTATTTTCAAGTAATATCCAATTTAAATGTATATTCGAGACCTACTGCAAGCATTTGTATGACAGTCATGACTATGTATAATCCAATATACGCGCGTAAGGGCGTAGGCGAGATATAAGAAAGATGGTTGAGCAATTTTCGACACCCACACAGTTATTATTCATGATTATTTACAATATTATACAATACAAATGTATTTGTGAAGAGTATTTTATCCATTATTGTATTTATACAAATTTTATTCCCAGACAAAGCTGGTGTGGCTGGAGGGAGCGGCAAGGGTCACCCACTGACCGCTTGACCGTGTGATAATGACTGGAGTCACACTGAGAGGGGCAATTTTGCTGAGTGTTTGGGCAATTTTTGACAGAATAAAGTTATATAATTACTAATTTTTGACAGAGACAAACTTTTATAAACCTTTGCATGATATAATTAATAATCCCATCAATTTACAAACGTAAATGGGTGGGATAATTCATTTTGTTTTTTTATATTGTCATTTCGATTGTAGACATGAAATTTTGAGTGACATTTGGTATGAGCTCCTGTGGCATGGTTGGTAAGGTCGCGGACTGGAAAACTCAAAGTGTGGTAGGGTAGTGGGATTGAATCCAAGAAGGTTTTATAATGTTTAGATAAATTTTGATACAAACAAATCTTACAAGATCATGCCATTGTATTCAAACAATATGAAATATTCATAGAATATATCATATTGTAAGAATACAATGACATAACCTTGTTTTTTTTTGTTTTTTTTGTATTATCTTAGTAGGTTTGACAGGATTTATTGAAACATATTTATTTTGGTACAATTCATTTGAGGTAAGAAAATATATACACATTACTTTGGCAATAACAAACATATATATTGATATACTAAAACAGAAGGCATATTACATGGAAATCTTTGAAACTTATAAACTAAATAATGAAAGATGCAATTATATAATGTAAAAAGCTATATCACAGGGACATCTTTGGAACTTATACCTTATATAATATATTTGTAACATTATGAGGTAGCGTGATAAATTTGGTCAGGTCAGGTAAGGTAGGGCGCGAGTCCAGGGCAGGGCAGGGCAGGGGGCGGCACTCAGTAGTTTTTATACATGTGGTAGTCCCTGAAGCAGTCACCCAACCAGAGTGCAACTTTGCACTCGGCGCACATTGAGGTGACTCTTTTGGTTACGTGGGGTTTCCTGACACTGGTGCGGCAGACGTGGCACTGCAACTGCCTGTGACGAGTGCCAACCAGCTCGGTGTTGGTTAGGTAGTGTCTTTCCACACCCAGCTGGATGCGGTCAGGGACGTGATCCCCACGCCATGCCGTACGTCTGTGAGTGGTGGTGCCATACTTCTCCAGGAGTTGATATGCAACGTTGTACACAAACTCCCGGAATTTTAGCTTCTGGTTTAGGGCCATCTCTCTCTTCACCAACCACAAGTTGTAGGCGTTGAGCATCGTGATGTCAACTAGGTGGAGGAAGAGCTTGTGATACCACTTCACAGTCTTCCTCAGACACTCAACGCCTGACAGTTGACAGTCAGACTTGTCCACCAGGCGCATGTTCTTTGTGTAGTCCACTACCATGTCGGGCTTATAGATGGTCTTCTGGGTTCGGTAGTGGATTTTACCAGAGTCCATCTGGGCACCTGTGTGGACTGTGGAAAGCAGGTGAACGTCTCTTTTGTCCTTCCACTTCAGGGCTACCACTTTCCCGGACTATTCAAGTTGCTTGTACTTCTGCCCCCTTCGTCGCCTTCTTCAGACATGCCTCTCGCCCTGTTCCTGGGCCAGTTCGTCTTCAGAAGGTGTGTCACTGGAGGAGGCATCTGACAGAGGAATGACATCACCTGTGAACTTGGGCATAAACTTTCTTGTCTTTCTGACAGTCCCACATGACCCCGTTTGGTTGTCATGAAGAAACTGGCAGAGAGCAGGAGAAGTATACCAGCTGTCAGTGTAGATGATGTGGCCTTTGCCCAGGTAAGGTGCCAACATTTTCCTGACGATGGCACCTGACATGCCCATGGGGTCACCGGCAGCGGCTTTCGGTACGTCAATGTCAGTTCCTGTATACACGATCATGTCAAGCACTATTCCAGTTTCACAGTCGCACAACACGAAGAGCTTGATTCCGAACCTATGCCTTTTCAAGGGGATATACTGCTTGAAAACAAGACGTCCTTTGAAGAGCACGAGCGACTCATCAATCACCAAATTGAGGAAGGGGTAAAAGTATTTCCTATACCTCTCCAACAACATGGTGAACACATCCCGAACTTTCCATATCCTGTCAATCCTGTTAGGATTTTCGTTGTCTGAAAAGTGCATAAATCTTAGCAGCAACAAAAATCTGTCACGAGTCATGAACTTATTGAAAGTTGGGGTGGCGATGAGAGGGTCGTGCTTCCAGTAGTGTTGCAACACATGCTTCTTGCAAAGAGGCATGAGGAACAACAAGGCAAAAAACGTCATGAATTCTTCAACAGTCATATCCACCCAGCCTCGTATTCTCGCTTTTGGAGAAATGACGTCCAATTTGCCAACCACCCACCTCTAGTAGGCGTTTGTTTGGGCAACGGTGTAAGTCATTACCTCCAAATCGAAAAAAGCGAGGAAGAACTCGCTTTCGTTTGAGTTTTCGTCACAGGGCCAGTCATCAGTTGTACCTGACGTACCAGGATTGAACTGGGGCACGTCAGGCACAAAATTGACCCCGTCAGACCACTCAAACGAAGGCATGCCAGGGATCGGAATGTCGTCTCCGTCTGCTTCTGCGTCTGAAATATCGCTGCCATGTTTGCGATACAACACAGCATCATCATCACACTCCTCTTCACTAGACATATGCCCTTCTTCATTTTCATCACCGACGTCTGACTCACTTCCACTATCCACTCCCAAATCCCCCCACCCTTGGTCCCGTCCTAGGGCATCGTCGTCGAAACCCGCAGGGCTCCCAATGCCCTGCGAATCACCACCAAACAGCAGGGCGGCATACTTGGATGGTGTCAGATTTTTTCTGCTCGCTCTAGCACGTAGGGGCGTCTTGTGGGCAGGGGCAGGGGCAGAAGGGCCGGCAGGGGCGTTGGCAGCGTCGGCGTCGGCGGGGGCGGCAGTGGTGCGTGGTGCAGTGGGCCTGGAGGCAGGCAAGATGATGGTGGTGCCTGTCGCCCCTTTCCCTTTCCCTTTTCCTCTTCCTTGGGCAGGGGCGGCAGGGGCGGCAGGGGAAGCAGAGGCAGCAGGGCCAGCAGGGACAGCAGGGCCGGCAGGGACAGCAGGGCCGGCAGGGCCAGCAGTCGCTTTGCCTCACCCTTTCCCCTTCCCCTTCCCCTTCCCTTTTCCCTTGGGCACGGGCAGCAGGGGTGGCAGGGGCAGCAGGGGCGGCAGGGGCAGCAGGGGCGGCAGGGGCAGCAGGGGCGGCAGGGGCAGCAGGGGCGGCAGGGGCAGCAGGGGCGGCAGGGGCAGGAGGGGCGGCAGAGGCAGGGGCAGCCGGGCCAGGGGCGGCTGGTGGTGGTGGCAGGGTCACTATGGCAGGCGTACTGGTTTTCTTCCCTACTCCCGTGCTTTTGATTCTGCCTGCCCCCGCAGGTTCTGCAGCCCTAGGGCGGCCTCCTGCGTCGCTGGTACTGGTGGCAGGGGTGGCAGGGGTGGCGGTAGTGGTTGTTGCAGTGGCCTGGGTCGTCGTGGCAGTGTCCCCAAAGTCCAATGACCTCTGTGCCATTGCCCTGCTTGCACGTGTTTTACGTGCTTTTGGTGCTGGTGCTTCGTCTTCCGAGCTGTAGGGTGTGTCGTACTGGTAGCTAGGGTTTCTGGTAGCCACCATCTGCCTTCCACGGCGGCTGACACCACCAGAAGGAGGGCTGGTTGTGTCATCAGGGCGCGAGCGTGAGGGACGTGTGGGCTCCATGACTAGTGCTTGGGTTCTGGCGCGGTGGCGCTTGCACGAGTGCGGGGCGAGCGTGTGGCGGGGTGGTATCGAGAGTTGGCATGTAGTACTACACCCACACCAATTTGTAGCCGCCTGCCTATAAACCCGCGGTTTTGGTACGTGTTCAAAAGCCTTACTCTTAAGAGTCTTCCCGCAGTCCGCCGGGGGAACTCTTAAGAGTCTTCCCGTAGTTCCCGGGTTAAAGTCCGCCAGTTCAAATTAACAACTGCAGTGCCCTATGTAACATTGAATTTAAAAACACAGCCAACTCCAATGACATATCAAAACTAAAATCCAATAAATTCCCTGGACCCGACAAATGTTCTCCAAAAGTCATTCAAGAAGTAAAAGATGAAATCGCAAAATCACTAACCCTTTTCTTTAACAAATCAATACACCATATTATAGTCCCAAAAGAATGAAAATTAGCTAACGCAACACCCATAATTTAATAAGGAAATTGTTATGCCGGGATATAATATTTATATCCCGTTACCCAGTCTGCATTAAAATCCAATTATGGACTTATAGACCGTAAACATCCTCAACAGGAACACGTTCTTAATCACAAACATAGGTATTCAATCAGGTGCTACAAAACACATGTGACAACACACATGTAAATTATACACATACAGTTTATTCAATGGCATATGGTTTATATCTTAATACCCTTATTGGTTCTTGCGATATACTCCGGATCTCTCAATGCGTTGCATAATTATCTCAATGTTAAGATCACGGATGTATCGAGCTAAATGAGGACTGAGAGTTAACTTAACTATTATAAGAAACAGTAAGCAACACATGGAATGCATTTAATTATAAATATTCAGTCTCTGATCAAGAACACAAAATATAACCTATTGTGGTAATATAAAGTAGGAAATATACAATTAATAAGAATGAACACGTGACCTATAGAATCAACCCTTGATAATAATATATATATATGTGAGTCAAGTGTCTAACGTATATTTATTCTTTAAAATACAAAGTTACCCGGATATGGGGGAATGAAACGAATTGAGTAATAAAACAAGTACATGAATGGCTGGTTCGAGTAACGCTCACGGGGGGGGGGGGGGGGTTGAGGGGCGCCCGTGGGCAGGTTAATCAGCACGGGTAGGGTGGCTGTTGACCAGGTAAATAGCTCAGGTCATTCTAGTTACTGCGGTCTTAGAAATTCTATTTACTATTTGTGCGATTAACTTAATATGAGTAAATTATGATGTGAACATATGTTCCTTCAATCGATTATATGTAATAATATTAACTCGTGTCGTCGAGGAATTCAGAGTTAATATTTACTCTCTGATTATAAATGAATCAAATATCAATATCTCTTAAGCGAAATTGATAGAAAGTACAGTTAACAGAACTAACGTAGTCAACCAATACTGAGGAACGCTTAAATAAAATGTTTGTGTATGAATGAATCTATCTATCTATCTATTGCCTGACGCCGTGATCCCCGAAGGGGTGGCCACGAACGAACCGCCCCCATGCACCTCTGTCCCCAGTCAGTCGACGCCCCTCCCCCCAACCAGCACCGCCTTCGTTCATGTAGTTCCTCACTCCATCCTTCCACCTCATATTCGGTCTACCTCTCCCCCTCTGTCCGTCCACCTCGCTCTCGTACACCCTCTTAGTCATTCTCTCGCTTTCCATACGTTCCATATGGCCGAACCATCTCAAGTTGTTCCTTTTCACACTTTCCAGCACATCTACCTCCACACCACACCTCCTTCTTACTTCCTCATTATTCTGTCTATCCCTCCATGTAACTCCGCACGCACTCCTTAAGTAATTCATTTCCACTGCTCTCACTCTTGGTCTGAGTCTCTCAACCCACGTCCATGCTTCGCTTCCGTAAGTCAGTGTCGGGATTACCACACTGTATCATCCGCAAACAGCAGTATAGGTAGCTTCCACTCAATTCCCTCCCTTTTCAGCGATACACCAACATCCACTGCTCTTGATAGTATTTCTTTCATAACTCCATCCATATATACAGTAAACAACCACGGGGACATCACACACCCCTGTTTCAAACCAACATTCAGGTCAAAGAACTCGCTCTGCTCACTCTCCACACGTACTGCCGCCTTTGCACCCTCATACATGCTCTTCACTGCTTTCAGCAACTTGCCCTCTACTCCGTATATTCTAAGTACTTTCCACAAACCTTCTCTATCCACTCTGTCATAGGCCTTCTCCAAGTCCATAAAGGCAACATACACCTTTTGTTTCTTCTCCAGATACTTCTCCACAACACAATTCAGGGTAAAAATCTGATCTACACATCCTCTTCCCTTCCTAAAACCTCCCTGCTCGTCGCCTATCCATTTCTCAGTTCTCACTCTCACTCTCTCAATCACTACCCTACTGTATACCTTCCCTACTACGCTTAGAAGACATATTCCTCGGTGGTTACCACACACTCCTCTTTCCCCTTTGCCCTTATATAGGGGGACTATTATGCCAGTCTTCCAGTCATCGGGTGCACTCCCCTTCTCCCATGCTAGTTTGCACATTTTCCATACCCATTCTATCACTATCTCACCACCATACCTCAACATTTCCCCACACACTCCATCTGTTCCTGGTGCTTTCCCCAACTTCACTCTTTTCATGGCTTCCCACACTTCTGACCTCCTGATCCCCACCTCCTCCTCCACTACTTCTCTTCTTCTCCCTCCCATACCATATCCAGCTATGTTTGCTGGCTCTTCATTCCTTTCATTTAGCAACTCACTGAAGTACTCCCTCCATCTTTCGACTCTCTCTTGCTTCTCGGCTAGCATTCTCCCATTCTTATCTTTCACACCCTTACTGTTTCCCTTGCTACCTTCCCTAACTTTCTTGACTTCTTTCCAGAACAGTTTCTTACTCTCCCTCCATTTTACACTCAGATTCCTTCCAAATTCCTCATCTACTCTTCTCTTACTTTCCTTCACTACTCACTTCACCACCCTCTTACTCTCCACGTACCTCGCTCGTTTCTGTCTCTCGGAATCTTAAATGAATGAATAAGTACAATATTAATTATAGATAAATGACGAACATGACGAAGTTGTACTAAATAAAATACCCAAAAAGATATAATAAGATATCTGAACTAGTTAACAGAGTCTTGTAAAGAATTCACCCAATAAGCGGTGTATTCGAATGATGAATAATTAGATAACAGAATCTATGCAAGGCTAGAATTCCTAGAGGAGAAGAATCAGCATTATCTACATCAGTAATCAAATGAATATAAATACGGTTCATATAATAATTACAATAACGATTAAACAACGAGCGTAAATTTAAAATCTCGGGAAGAAAGTATATATAATAATTAATAACGATTCTTCACAACGAGGGGGAACTGAGACAAACAGAATATGAAATTGAGCGTAGGTTCTAGGTCACAGGATATTATTTAAAGAAGGGAATAATTACACGTAATACACTTAGACTTCAACTTGCAACATACATAATAGAATTAGACATATACAAGGAAAATCTGTGAGTATTTGGCTAAGTGCTTTAATGAACACAAGTATGTAACGTATGCGTAATACGTTCTATGAGAGTTATATAAAATATGAACGCTTAGATCTTAGGCACAGATCTATATAACAATTATTACAAATTCTGAGAGATTAACACATACGCAATGAATAAGGATCTTGGGCACAGATTTATAGTTAATTTAGCACTGTAATATTCACATATTTTAACCTTACCTACACAGCAATAATCACAACGTAAGATACTCAGAGACACTTGGGGTAATACAGTAGGGTAGAGAGCTGAGAGAAAGTCTGGCCGACGTTGAACGTAGATCCACAGGGCAGTACTTCAGGAGGAACTGCTTCTCACAATCAGGACTTCAGGATCCGGACTTCAGAAGGCACACAGCAGGTTTGGCGTACTCTCAGGGCAGGGGGAAGGGCAAGACAAGGTTCCAGTGCTGTTAGATATCCCGGACTTCTCAGACTTAAGGACATTACCCCAGCGGTCGTTTGCTTACTTTTCCTATACTTTCGTTGAGGCTGTGTTTGACTTAATTCTTGCCTCTTACTTATAGGAATTCAATGTAAAAAATATATTGTAAAACGTTGTGATAAAGTTGTGATGGTTAATACTTAACTAAGACATACATGGTAATTATTGTTAGGTACATATGGATAATAGTTATTTTATTTAATACTTAGGTGATAGTTACTTAGGCTAGTATGCATGTTATATTGATTATAATGATTACTTCATAATTAAAACTCTTTGGCAAACTTGGTAATAGTTCGCCTATCATTTCTTCTTCTGCTATGTTGGATGGTTCTCCAGGCCCATCATAATTGGTAGACCTAATTAGTTCCACTTGTTCCGGTAGCATTCTGGCCTTCGGTGTTTTACATGCATACACATTTCTTCGTTATACTGCAAATCCGCAGTCTGGACAAATGGTGGCAGGTGATGGGCGAGCGTAGTTTGAAAACGCTGCTGTGATAGGGTATCAGGATTTCCCTTTACCTGGGGTGACTGTCCTAGATGACCTGGTCCCATAGAGTCTGGGAAATTCCTGAGGTCATGGGGTGCTCGGGTAGATGTTGTTTTCTCCTTTTCTTCTGTTCCCACTTCTTCTCTCTGCTAACTTGTAGGCTCGCAATCTTGCAGGTTTCCCTGGAGCCCGTTCTCACTAACCCCGTCACTTCAGAAATAAAGTTCTGCATGGCAACTATCGCCCAATAAGCCTCACCTCAATTATATGCAAGCTGCTCGAAACAATAGTCCGAAATATCATTGTATGCCATTTAGAAATTAACCTTATAAAGGGCTCGCAACATGGTGTCCGAAGTAAGCATTCATGTCTGACAAATCTCCTTGATTTTTTTCCACGATATCCTTAATGTATATGACGAAGAAAAAGCAGTTGCCATCGTCTACATTGATTAAAGACAAAGCATTCGATAAAGGGCCTCACATATTGATTCCCCGAATAAGAAACAAACCACATGAGGAATGACTAAAATGATTAAGCGTATTTACCTTGAGAAACCGCATATTAAGAGGGGACTTAATCCAATTTTGTTTTTATAATTTTCAAAGGCCATGGCAACATGGATACAAGTAAGTACTTCACACTAGATAACTCAAATTATGCAAGAAGTAATGGTTACACAATAGTCAGAAAAGTGTATCATTCACATGAGGCGAAGCACTTCTTTTTCAACAGAGTGGTCAACTTATGGAATAAATAGACTAGAGATGTTGTAGAATGCCATACAGTCCAGACATTCAAATATCACCTTGATAAATATCTTGCCATGAATCCCCGACTGACTGCATCTGTGCCCGAGTATTGTCACCGTTTCAGTATCATATATAGTAATCTATATTTTATTAATTTCACTACAACACCAAACACCCCCAATGAAATTAATTAAAGTATATATGATTCGCCGGGATTCGAACCCGGGTTATCACACACAGATTTTTGCCACCTTAACCATTACACCACCAGGACGGTTAAAGGTTTATGCACACGCCTACGACTTATTATCCATTCTCGATATAATATTGTTTTTTGACCACAGTCTTTCTGGAGCTGAAGCCCCTAATTTGATGGCTGTGGTTTTTCGTATTTATTTATTTATTTATTTATTTATTTATGTATTTATTTACAAGCAACCTAGTAAAGACCATTAGGTCTGTTGTTGCTTGTATTCCTTTGTATTTCTTTGTATATCATGTGTCTGAAGTTATTGTAAGCCTTTACTTATTTTAACGTGCAGAAACGGTGCTATATAAAACATCCTGGCCTATCATGTTAAGATTGAATTGGAGGAACTATTGACTCACAATATACTGCGGTGTGTCAGAGGTGTAGTTGTCTGGGAGAGGACACACATCACTAAGGTTCTGTATGGAGCTGTCTGGAGCGGTGCCGACCATGGACACAATAGCCACTGAGAACCCGGTCCTCAGCATGTAATTGATGGAAAGACCCAAGTTGGCCATCAAACCCAGTGTGTAGCGAGTACCCCAATACTGTCGAGGCTTAGCTGGAGAGAAAATATAATATAAAGGTAAAACAAATAGATATAGATATATAGATATATAAACTAAATGCTAATGTAATGGTAAGATCTCCCACCTGCATCTTACCTTATTATCAACCAGCGGTCGATACCAAAAACGCTGTTCCATCATCTGAAGTATCCACTTCAATAGTTGCATATCTCTTTGCATTACACTTTAAATTTATATGAGTTTACACAATCACGGAGAAGAAGGTTTCCATGTTATCGTGAAAAGAGTAGTTGACGGCATGAGACACGGCTGGCTCAGTTGATAGCGTGACTGATTCCCATCTTGAAGGTCTCGCGTTCAATCCCCGCTCAGATTGAAAAGTTTTTCTGGGATACAGCCGGCGGTTACCATCTCCCCATTAGCAAGGGGGATGGGTAATGGTCTCTGGTAGACTAAAGAAAGCCAAGTGCTTGTGAATCCTCAAAGGAGGAGATACGGGCGCTATATAAGTAACCAGAAGATTATTATTATTATTATTACTGTATATATATACTGTATATATATATATATATATATATATATATATATATATGTATATACAAACAACTTTAAACTTTTCATACTTACTAGCAACATAACTTGTAGATTCTGTGCCGTATTTGGAAACTGATCTCTGAAGCGTATCATTATTTGAAATGTCTTCAGAATCAATACTTGAATCTGCATTGATGACCACCTTTTCTTTTTCTGAGTTATTCATCATGTAGGCTTAGTTGCATGGATGAGTTTGTCTGCATTGTGATATAGAAATACACTTGTTTGAGTTATAATATAGAGCTGAGAATGTTAGATTATTATATTTTATCATAGTTATATAAATATACATGCTATAAAAACACGGCTCCGCTTCTTTAGGTTTATGCTGCATTAAAATATTCATGTTTGTGAGCAAGTGATTAACGAAAACTATTATTCTATTATGTAATGTTGGTTCCTCTTATGAAATGAAAAATCCAGGTTTCCATAATTTTATCATTACTATAAGAAATAGATCATCCATTATTCCATGTGTCATCCCATGTTTGCCTCGCTATATGTACCAGTCTATCTCTATGTATATACAGTATATCAATACATCTATCTCCATTAAAGGATGCATAATTTACCTACCTGTGGATCGTGTAGCAGATGTTTCAACACTAAAATCGTCCCTGATGAAAATTAAATTAACTGTATGTTTTTCATCCAATGCACAGACTTCGAGCATATACTTGCAAAGGCCTCACAATTCATAGATGTATTAACGTGCAGGATAAATGCTCTTGAGTACTTTGTGAGTGCTACGTTGGGAATGAAGCTCCGCTATCAACCACAAGGTATGCGGATGCAAACTCCATGTTTATTCCACCTGCCTCACGACGTTCTGACGCAGTGCACACCCTGACCCTTAAAACAACGTTCTCCCGCCACAAAATGATTTATGTTTAGAAAAGTGATAGATGTCCACAGAAAAAGACTGTCCTCCCCACAACAACCTTCAATAAAATACAAATTATAGCTAAAGAAGAGGAAGACCTTTGTGAAGTAAGACTGGTCGGAAGCTCCATAGTCCGAGGCCAACTCGCAGAGTTTTGTGGAAGGACCCCCAAAACCAGGAAACGCTTCTGCATCCCAGGAGTAATAATAATAATAATAATAATAATAATAGAAATGAAAGAAATAATAGGAATAGAAGTAGATGAAATTGCCGGTGCCGTTATAATTGATGCCCAATATAATTGAATTTACGCAGGTATAAATCATGTGAAACACACACGGTCCGAGGAACTGCTGGAGAAGTATCGGAGGATGATCCAACAGTTCAAGAATAAATGTAGCCATATTATTGTTTCAGGTGTCCTCCCCAGAAAATCAGCTGAGAAGAAATTCTTTGAGAAGGCCTTCAGCCTAAATAATTGCCTCCATAACCTTTGTTCCAAGGAACAAACCGAGTTCATCAACTCATGGCATCATTTCTTCCGGCAACCTCATCTGTTTTAACGGAGAATGTCTCCATTAGAAATAAGTAGAATCAGCATGACTTGGATGACTTCTCGATGATGCAGTTCACTCTTTCCAATGAAAAATCATACTTGGTCAGGTACAATTTAGGGAGTTAGTGTAATATACTCTGATAATCGAGCAAATTCATCAACCAAGTGCATCAACTTCTTCCAGTCTATTACAGTATTGTTTACAAATGCTCAAATTATTCATAATTTATTTTAGATCTTGAAGAAATAGATTTTTCAGATAAATTTGACGTGATAGGTATCACAGAATCATGGCTAAACATTAAACAAAAATATTATTTAGCAGAATACAATATTCCTGGATATCCAATGTTTGAATGTAGTCGGATAATCAAACATGGGGAAGGCGTTTTTCTGTAAGTCAAGAAAGGTCTTCACCCTGTGCTAGTAACGAATCTATCCATCGACAACATTGATATAACATATTTTTAATTGAGAAATAAGCTTTAAAAAACGAGAACCCTCGGACTAATCTATTACCCCCCTTGACAATCACTAAACATTGATAGAGAGATCTATTACACAAATTGCAGAAATGAGCGACAACACAGTTGTTGTACTTTTTGGAGACTTCCATTTCCCAGTAGCTCAGTGGGACAAAACTAAATGTAGAATGCAACTATTTTGAATTGGGTGCAAGGGGGGTCTGCCCCTATTCTAAGGATGGGCACAAGGGGTGCCTGCGCCCATTTGGATGGCCCAAAACGGGTGCAGCACATTTTGGGAGTATTATAATGCTTTAGGGGGATGAAAATATGCTGCACCCATTTTGGATGGGTCAGAGGGGGGTCTGCAGCCATCCTATGAATGGGCACAAGGGATGCTTCCGCGTATATGGATGGTCCAGAATGAGTGTAGCCCATTCTGGGAGTATTTTAATGCTTTGGGAGTGTTGAAAATGGGCTGCGCCCATTTTGGATGGGTCAGAATGGTCGCAGCACATTCTGACTGGATTGGGAAATCAAAATTGGTATAGGTCATTATGGAGGGGTGAGAATGGGCGCAGCCCATATATCATAAAAAGGAATTGTGACTAATCTTGATCTTCTTCGTTGATGTGGACGAGACAGGGGTCTACAGAGGAGTTCGTTAATGCGTTAGACATTGCTCTGAGTGAGGAACAAGTGATAACAAAACTAGAAAATATTATATGTGGACAGCTTATAGAGGAAGTTGGCGAACTAAGAAACGCAGTAATAGATCGTGACCGCAAAATAACATCATTGGAAAGAGATATCGATAGTCTTATCGCCACTGTCGATTATATAGAGCACTACTGAAGGAGGATGAATCTGAGACTGACAAGTGTTCAGGACGTTATACAAGCGACAATAGACTTTATAAACAACAAATTCTGTACAATAAATCCTATCAAGCTAGAGGAAATCGACATAATTCACCACATTAGTCGGCGAAGGGAGGATGGTCCAGCTGGACCCATAAACATATGATTTGCTGCTTATCATGCGAGGCAGAGGGTGTATAAAAACTAATCGCTTCTTAACCCTGAGTATGGACAGAAACCACCGAGTGACCCCTAGTGGAATGGGAGGAACGGACCAGGAACAGTGCTTGCAGCCGTCGCCCCACCGTCTGACGGCCACCGAGTGACCCCTAGTGGAATGGGAGGAACGGACCAGGAACAGTGCTTGCAGCCGTTGCCCCACCATCTGACGGCCTCCGCGTTGATCCCCTCTCCCAGAGTTGGCGGCCCCGTGTGACGGCACGAGATCGCCACTTTATGGTTGCCGTCGTAACCAGGGCGCCCTGTGACGCCACCCAAGAGCGACCCACCTTATAGCGCCATCTGCCGCCGACTGGTCGCCGCTCTCGTGTCGTCGCTAGGAAACCGCCCACCGTCAGTAGTCGATCGCCTCTTGTCTGTCATTGAAACGTCCGTTGACCTCAGTTGACTGTACGCCGACCTAAACTTCAAGAGTTCAGCATGTTGAATTATTTTTTGCCGGCCAGCTGACCTCTCCCGCACTGTACTACGCACTACCTTCTGCTTAAGACCATTGCCAAAGGGTGCAACATTAGGTGCCCTAGGAGGGTTTATTTATTGATCGATTAATTTAATTATTTACTATATTTTATTTTCCTCCCTAGACCTCCATCATGCATAACAAACATCCCCAAGATCCCTCTTCTAGGTAAATTTGTATATTTTTTTGGTAGAAAAATGGCCTGGCCAAAGGCCGGTTCCTCCAATATTAGAGGCTCGCCAGGAAAAAATTGACACTTAAATGGCACGGAAGGTCTTATTATAGACAAAATAATCGTGAAACTAATAGGCCGAACGTCTTAAAATCCGAAATCTAAAGAGGCTAAGAATGGGAGGCAGAAAAACTATCAATGCCCCCCTTAACAAATAATTCCACACCCCAATTCTCCACCCCAAATCTACCCCTCCACAATTGTATGCGTCAGCTGATGGGCGCTAATTGTCGAATAAATCACCCAATCCAAGAGCCTATCCCTGCAATTGTCTGCCATAGGCGGTTCAAATGGCCAAAATCAATGGGAAAAAAGGAGTCACGGTACTGCCTGCCTAAATCTCTGTTTGCAACTGTATTCTGTTGTTTTTCCTTAAGGGGGATCACCGGCTTTTTTGGTTTTTCTCTCCTTTTCTCTTTTTCCCTGGCTTGTATCCATTCAGCCCCATTCAGCCAACTGTTTTAAGACGTTTATCCCCATCCAGGTGTCGATTTCTTCCTGGCGAGCGATAACGAGCCAGCATTGTATGGTGAAATCCGGCTTCGCCGGAGAAATGTTTCTATCGAAAAATGTACAACTTTAGCTTAATGTCAAAAGAAACATTTATATATGCTGGCTCGCTTACGCTCGCCAGGAAAATATTGACACCTGGATGGGGTAAACATCTTAATACAGTAGGCTAAATGGGGCCGAATGGATACAAGCCAAAGAGAGAGAGAGGGAGAGAAAGGGAAACAAAATCGAGGTGGGCTCCCTTAAACATACTGTACTTGCATAAGTATGATATGTGTTGCAGGTATGTAATTTTGTTTAGGATTATTGCCATTTTGGTTTGCACGTTTTTTATGAAAGAAATATGCTAAGAAAAATTGGAAAAGGCAGTAGGATGGCAACTTATTGATTTTATATGCTAGTTAGCAACTGACAGATGGCTTGGCGAGATATACTATATCATTTGATCACACATGTGTTTCTCTTACATAAATGAATGGAAAAAGGACGAACAGTTCTCATGAAAACATAATCCATCCACCTAATGGTGCTCTAAATTCAAGAAATACGTATAACAACTGGGTTTACGCTCTTGTGGGTGAAAAGATGGTAGAAATTACTCAGAGGAAGAGAATTATAAGATTATGTGGTTCGGGTATAAATTAATGTTGGTAAGCAGAAGTTGTGGAATGTAGAAGAGTGACTATTAGGTTATGGGCTCTAACAGATGTCCCAGTACCACGGGAGAAGATGCGAAGAAGTGGTACAAATGCAGCATATTCAAATTAACACTTTCTGTAAAAGCAATTGTGAAAACGATGTAACATTTCTTCGTATGTATATAGTCCTAAAAAGGGGGGGGGGGACTTTAGTACTGATAAAGTTTCCCTCGATAGTTCTAATTGTTTCCTTATGTATTTTATCTTGCTATCTAAGCGCCACCTTTCCACATCCACTCTATGAAGGCGAGTAATACTCAAGCTAAGAAAGCACATGATTATGGGTATTATGGGCAGCTGCTCGTCATTGAAAAGTTTACAAACTCGGAGAAGAAGCCAAGCTTTGTTTAGGCATTTCTAGTAATAGACAGAATGTGAGTTGTACACCTGAGGGATGCACCAACGATCTTAATAAAGAACAACATGAGAAGGTTTGTTTCATTGTAAGTAATATATGATCCAGGTTGACTTTGCCTATTAGTGCGATTGTAATTTAACCTCCATTGCTATAATGTATATATATTTATTATATATATATATATATATATATATATATATATATATATTTATTCATATATACAGTATATACTGTATATATATATATATTTTTATTATTTGTTTGTTCTATGTGAATGAGGGAGACAAAAGGCATAACTGCCTGCAGCGAGTGCCTCCCCCATATTTCAAAGAGTGACAGGGCCGAAATCAAGGGACGTTCGAGCTAAAATACAAAGGAGTAAAAAGTACAAAGGAAATCAAGCAACAACAGTTATATGGTGACCCTTCTAGGCTGCTTGTCCTCCAAAAAACTGAGGATCAAGTGTCCAAACAGTGGTTTAGAGTGGGTAAGGGAACATTGGAAAGGGAACTACTGCCCTGGAACTAATGTCCGTGGCAGGATTAGGAAGTTAGTAGGGGACAGATGGGTTAGTAAGTGAGGGGAGGATAAAATAAAGTTATTCATTTACAAACGCAGCCAGTCACGGGTTAGATGCGAGATATTTGTCTAGGCGAAGTTTAGATGAATCAACGGTGCTGCAGTCTATAACATCTCAGGGAAGCCCATTCCATAAGTTGACAACTCTACGTTGAACTCGTTCTAGCTTGTCTATATCTTTTTGGTAATAAGGGCACCAGGATTGAACGCAGTATTCCAGAAGAGGGCAGACTAAGGAATTGTAAAGGGTTAGGATAACGTCTTTGGATTTAGGCTCAAATGACTTAATGCCTGGACACACAGAGTTTGAAGTAATTTAAGTTATAGGAAGAGGGAAAGACTGATTCTGGGAGAGAGTTCCGGAGCTCAGCAGTTAAATAGAGGAAAGTCTGAGAATAGTGTTACGATCCAGGTTCTCAAAGACACAGGGCTCTTCAACATTGGACTAGATAATGGCAAAAATACAACAACGGTAACACTAGATCCAACCCCTGCCTTAAACACTGGAAAACAAAACACCATTACCGCCCTGAGTCGTGCCTGGACAACGAGGTATCCTATGACTCGGTAACTGGTGCACACACACTAGGCTGACGCTCGATGAAACAGCCTATTCTCAAACAGTAAAAGATTACTCGATTAGGTTACACAAAGAAAAGATAGTTAACGTGATTAATTAACGTTACGGTAGATACTCAAATAACTGGCACTCCTGTATTAAAGAAAGTGCAATGCTAGTCCTGCAACATCAACTGGAAACTTCTGAAATAAGTCTGATGCTGGGAAGATGTTCGTAAAGAATCTTGAACAATTATAATGCAGAATACGGGTCACAATAAATGCTAGGACATATAGTAATAATAGGCAGGCGAATAATAAAGACTACACAAAGGTAGTAATGCTCGACAACTAAAGAAATGCTTTGTGACACAACGCAAGAGCCTACTCGGGTTGTGCAACTCAACAACAACCCGGCTCAAAAGTGCAGTGAATAATAATGTAGCATACATATAATAATGGGGGCTTATCTCTAACCAGTGTCTGCTCGGTTAATAAAGTCTAGCTGGGGTATCAAGGCAGGGCAACAATGGGCGAGCATGCGGCTCGTAGCCTAACGTTGTCCGAAGGTGGTATAATGAAGATTACGTTATATGACGGGGATGCTCTCTTGATAAATCTAGGTCTCTAGTACCTAGTTCTATCCTGGCGATCCCTCAGAAGTCAACACAAAGAGGCAGCACTATGTTGTGAGGGATAGGCTATGGCCCTCTCACACCACAGCGCTGTGCTCGCAAGGTAAACCCACCCGAAGACAACTTAGGCTCCCACAGTACCTGTCGATGTCGTGCAGGGCTTAGCTAACATTGCACACATCGGAGACAACGACACAGTAACCTTACCCCCAGTCTAGCTTTAAATAACTAAGCAGAATCACTCAACACCTTGCCAGGGAGACATATTCCGGTCTACAACCTTCCCGAGAGAGGACACACACGGAAAAGTCCGTCTCTCCAAACCTCATTAAAGCCTAATACATAGAAATATCTGAGAGCTTCGCGTACAATACGACTGGCCGACGGTGAACGTCTATGCTGAAACCAGAAGGGATGTTGAGTTTAATAAAGATTAGAGAATGAGAAAGGAGAAGTCGAGAGAGAGAAATAGTATGCAAAGTGGCGAGTATGGGGGACAGAATTGCAAAGGATGTAGACGATACGCGTGTCAGGCCAGCTCTGAGCTGGTAAAAAAACCATGAGGCCGCGACGGGAAGGGACTAGTTGACCACCCGGCCGCCAACGCCGTCAGCGCTCAAGCGAGCCGCGTCACAGCCCACCCCCCGCTGCCAGGTGTACTCCCTCACCCGCTCTCGCTCGCCTCCCACACAAGCAACATTTATATTATAGCGAATATAAAATATAAGGCGCGGTCACAGACCAAAATAAAGATCACTTCTAGACTGTCTGTGGCAACACGACACTAACGAAATAAAGCAGATCATTCTAGGACAACTGTAGCCCATCCCCCCATCCTGGCGAGCGCTAGCGAGCTGCAATGCCCCACGCAACCATTCTGCTAATGCCGGGAGGCGCCACACCCCCCCCCAAGATATGGGACACTCAACCATGAGCCCATATCTGAACAGGCAGAATGTCGCTAGAATCTGCCACTCCTAACCACTCTGCCACTCATGGAATGCAAGCTCAGTCTCCAAAAAAAAAAAAAATACAACAACATTTTATATATAAACAAATCTTATCACCCTTCCCAAACATAATACATTAATTCATAATATTGTGCTCCCAGAGCGAGCTTTAAGAAGCACAGCCTACTGAGAGAAAATCATCTGCACTCAGTACTCAGCTACAATATTATCTTAAAATTAATTATTAAAAAGAAAGAGTTTTTATTTAATTTTTCATATTTTATTTTAATGTTGTTTTTGGCGGCTACTATAGATGTAGCCTAATTTTCGTCTAATCAAAGCCAACAACTCCTGCCCTGCGACCCTACGCTGATGCTACACACGCGACCCAACAAGCACCAGCGCAAAAATACACCGCGAGCCAAGACAGGAGGCTATACCAACATACTGTGGTAGCCTACCCCGGATCCTCCACCCGCGACAAACAGTCCGCAATCACATTCTCACAACCGGCAATATGGCGAATGTCTAAGTTGTACTCTTGCAACATGAGCGACCATCTGGTCAGCCTCATATTCTGGTTGTGGAATTGATTGAGGAATTTAAGCGGGTGGTGGTCGGTATACACTACCACGACTGGCCCATAGGCAGGAACATAGACCTCAAAGTGTCTGAGCGCTAACACGATTGCCAACAGTTCCTTTTCAACAACCGAATAGTTTTTCTGTGCTGAATTAAACTTCTTTGAAAAGAAACTGACTGGATGCTCAAGACCTTCCTCGTCTGTCTGCAAAAGTACGGCACCAGCCCCTACTCCGCTGGCATAAGTCGCCAACTGAAATGGTCGTTCAAAGTCCGGGGCCCTGAGGATAGGGTGAGTGCACAAAAGGTGTTTAACTACTCGAAACGCCCGCTCACACTCAGGTGCCCAGCGGAACTTTTTATCTTTAGCTAGTAGATCTGTCAAAGGAGCTAACACAGTAGAATAACCTCTTATAAAGCGGCGGTAATACCCAATCATGCCCATAAATCTCATGATCTGCCGCTTGGTGGTCGGCCTGGGGAACAAGTCGATAGCCTGTATCTTCTGTTGGGGCGGGCTCACCTGCCCTAACCCAACCACAAACCCCAGATACTGCACCGTGGCTTGCACAAAGTCACACTTGCCCAGATTAACCACCAAGCCTGCTTTACTAAGTTGACTAAATAAGGCTTCTATGTGCTCACAGTGACTTTGGAAATCGTTGTCATAAATGATCACGTCATCAAGGTAGACAGTACAGTTTGGGATGTCTGCTACGATGTCGTTCATTAAGCTCTGGAAAGTGGCCGGTGCATTTTTCAGACCATATAGCATCACGTTGCAACGGTAAGTACTGCCATCCACCACAAACCCGCACACCTCTTTAGCCCGCTCAGACAGTGGTACTTGCCAGTGGCCTTTGACGATGTCTACCTTGGTCAAGTACCTTGCTTTCCCGATCTTATCCACACTGTCATCCACCCGGGGAAGAGGATATGCATTGGTGGGGGTCAACCCGTTCAACCGCCTAAAGTCAATGCAGAACCGAACTTTGCCATCAGGTTTGGGCTGCAGAGTGACAGGAGAAGTCCACCGTACTACCCCCTTCTCGATCAAGCCTCTCGCCAGCATATACTCCAGCTCATCCCTGAGCGCTGGGAGTTTAATGGGTGGCACCCGATAAGGTATCGACTTGAAGGGGGGGTGCTCTCCTACATCGACGTCATGCACCGCTTGAGTAGTGAGGCCTGGGTGCTCGGCAAATACAGTGGGGTATGAATCGAACAGGCGCTGCAATGCCACCTGCTGTTCCTCCGGCAGGTGCGCCAGAGCATCATGCGCACATTGGCTCGAATTCCCCGCCCATTGATCAGCCGAGACATGACAATCCCAGTTATCATCCACCTGATCATTGCTGCCCCCCTCTCCTTCTCCACCATGACCGCAGCAGGTCAACACAGGGACAGCTAGTGACTCAGGTGGGCGCCTCACATACTCCTTCAACAAATTAATGTGGCATAGTTGGTTACGCTTCTTCCGGTCTGGAGTGGCAACGAGGTAATCCAGATCGGAGATCTTTGACACCACCCGATAAGGCCCAGCGTACTTGGCAGCCAGAGGATGACCTGCCAAAGGCAACAGGGCCAACACCTCTTGACCTACCTGAAACTCCCGGAGTTTCGCCTTAGTATCGTACCTGTGCTTCATACGGGCCTGCGAACTCACCAAATTACGCCCGGCCAGCTCCAGACTTCTAAGCATTCTCTCTCTGCTCTCGAGGACGTATCTCAACATAGAACATGGCACAGCGGTACCCTCCCAAATCTCTTTCACCATGTGGAGAGGGCCCCTCACCCGATGCCCGAAAACAAGCTCATTCGGACTGAAACCGAGACTCTCCCCAGGTACTTCTCTTGCCGCGAACAAAACATACGGCAGACCAAGGTCCCAATCCTTTCCGTTCTCTGCGCAATAACATCGAAGCATGCTTTTCAGCGTGGCGTGCCACCTCTCCAACACCCCTTGACTCTCCGGGTGATACGCAGAAGAGACGACAGTGCTGATGCCATGCTGAATCATAGTTTGTTTGAACAGATTAGATGTAAAATTAGAGCCTTGGTCCGATTGCACCTCTTGCGGGTAACCATACCGCGAGCAATACAAGAGCTGGTTCCGGACAACAGTTTTCGCTGTGCCATTTCTCATTGGATATGCATCAGGATAACGAGTGGCCACATCCATGATAGTTAATAGACATTTATTACCGGCACTAGTAGGGGGTAGGGGTCCGACCATATCAATGATGACCTTACTGAAGGGCGGTCCACTGACAGGAATGGGGTGCAACGGGGCTCTCGGAATTGTTTGGTTAGGTTTTCCAACCCTCTGGCACGTATGACACCTTGCTATCCAGGTTACCACCTGCCCCTTCAACCCCGGCCACCAAAACAATTTTTCTAAAGCCGCCACCGATTTTTCTCACCCCTAGATGTCCTGCCAGTGGTATGTCATGCGCCAACCTCAGTAGGCTATCCCTGCACTCCCGTGGCACCACCAACTGGTCCACTACTCCGGACCCCTCTTGCCAACTACGTTTAGGGTCTTGAAAACGCCTATAGAGGATGCCTTCTAAATAAAAAAAATCTCCTGGCTGCGCATCACCGTCCTCGTCGAGCTCTACAGCTCCATTAGCACACGTTTGGAGCTCAGGGTCCTCTAGTTGCAACCGACGTATATCTGAGGGTGCCAAGCGATCTAACTGCTCCCGGAGCAATGCATGACCTTCCCCGATACTGGGCTGCTCCCTCTGTCTCTCTCGATGTACATAACGTTGCTGTCGTGGAGACTCGTCAAGCCCAGCCTCGTCACTCTCGATGACAGGCCCAGGGGCTACTCCAGAATTAAGTAATGGTGCGAATACTGAATCACCCAGGAGAGCCGCCGAGTCAAAACTCTTGGTTTAAACCAACTCCAGCTTTAGCCTCCTCCTGTTGATCGTTCCTCCGCTGGTCTGAAGACGGAGGACTAGGCTGTGACACTTTAGCTGCCCGAGCTCGGGTGACAACACACGCCATGGGTTGTGTCTGGCACCGCTCGACCTACTCTTGCTCTTCCCTACTCACGTCGGCCGGCCTCTCGGCAACGACTAAGGGTAGAACCTCAGAAGCGGGCATTGCAAAGTCGTTGCCGAGAAGAAGGTCGACGCCCTCCACTGGCAGTTTCTCCACAATCCCGACATCCAATTCACGTGCCACACCATCCACCTCCAACTCCAACCGCACCAGCGGGTATGACCGAGTTGCATTAATACCCTGCACCACCACCCGAGCCGCGTTTATAGGGTAGCCAGTCAAGTTTTTCATCAGAGTCTGGGAAGCACCTGTATCACGCAAGACCTCTACTCCATGCTTGCGCCCCGCCCACATCACGCAACCCCGCCCTCTATGGTCGCAAAAAATATCCTGAGCAGGGTTCGAGCCTCCCAGGTGCTTCTGCATTGGCTGTGCCTCAGCCTCTGACGAACTGCCCCGGGCAAACTCAGATGACTTCGGAGACACACCAATGTTGCAGGCCAAAGACACAGCTGCTGTAGGTGGTTTGCTAGGACAGACTCTTGCAAAGTGCCCCTTTTCATTACAATGATAACACTCCAACTCCCCTTTGGGCTTCCCTTGGTACTGGCCCCTTCTTAAATGGGACGGTGCTAGTCTTGTGGTCAGTCTTGGTATCATGGCTCTTGTACTTGTTTGCATAAGGTATATCACTAACTCGGGGGGGTGGGACGTCACGCCCCTTGTTACCTGCCTCACTACGCTGGGCAAACCCGCACCCACGAATTAGTGATAGCCGGAGGTCAGCCATCTCAGCTGCCTCCTGTAGAGTTTTTGGTTGCTTTTCTTTAAGGTTTAACGTCAGGTCGCCGCCCGTGCATTTGAAAAACTGCTCTAAAAGCACCAACTGTTTAATGTCGTCAAATGTAGTAGCTTTCTCCGACCTCAGCCAATTCCCAAAAGCATCGGACAGCTCCCGGGCATGCTCCAAAAAGGTGCTCTCCCGACCCTTGGTAACACCCCGGAACTTCAACCTGTACGTCTCTGGTTGTAGTTCGTATGCTCTCAGGACAGCCTCCTTGAGTTTCTCATAGATAATACACGACTCTATAGGCAACGTATCGTAGGCTTTAAGACCCTTGCCTATTAATCTAGAGGATACAAGTGCTGCCCATTTATTCTCTGGCCACTGGTGTTCCTGGCACTTCTTCTCAAAGCGTGTGAAAAATTCTGTTACACCACTCTCATCAAACACCGGAACCAGTTTCAATAAGTGCGAGAGAGACTGCTCATGAACACGGTTACCAGCCCCAAGTCGCTGTCCCGTTGTCTCTACTCGCGACTTCTCTACATCCATGTCGGCACAGTACCTAGTCGACTCTAAATCAGCTTGGATTTTTGCTAGCTCTATGTGCTGGTGACTTTTTCTCTCTTCTATCTTGGCTCTCTCTTCTATCTTGGCTAATTCTATTTGCTGCTCACCTGCCCTGATAGCCTTTCTCTTTTCGATCTTAGCTAATTCGAGCTGAAGCAATAATTCTGGAGTTAACCCTTGAGGAGGTGAAGGTGCTACAATGTTTGAAATTACCGGTGGTCCCCCCAGGGGCAACCCACCCTGCCAGTCACCACCCACCTGTGGAAGCGTACCCGGGGTTGGCAAACTACTGGGATGGCTGGGAGTCGAGTGTACGGGAAGCATGGCCGAAGGGCTCTGAGCACTCAACCCATCTCGCTCACCAGTCACCCTGCCCAGTACACACGTTATCAAGTTATCCTTGGTCATGCTGCTAGTAACCGCATGACCGATAGCTGTGGCCAGGCATTGAAGACCGTACCGATCCATACCCTCCAACCGCTCGGCAGTAACAGGCCATTGCAAAAATATCCTAACATCCTCCTCACAGTTCACCCGATTATCCCTTTCATCATGCTGCTGTTCCTCAGTTTCGACATTACGTACTGTGTCTCCATTCTCCTCTGATCCGGTATAAGACATGATGCTCTCAAAAATTTCTCACCACAATATTCAGAAAAGAAGTACCCCAAACTCTTATGTAGCACTATTCACTTGCCAAAAATGTCTGAAGACTCTCAAGTGCTATACTACTTTGCCAAAAAAAATTAACGTGCCCACTATATTCCTCAATAAAACAAATGACCACAACAATCCTGCAATTATCTCTTAGTTCACAAGATCCTGAGCTAGGTCGCCATTTGTTACGATCCAGGTTCTCAAAGACACTTCAAAATTGGACTAGATAATGGCAAAAATGCAACAACGGTAACACTAGATCCAACCCCTGCCTTAAACACTGGAAAACAAAACACCATTACCACCCTGAGTCGTGCCTGGACAACGAGGTATCCTATGACTCAGTAACTGGTGCACACACACTAGGCTGACGCTCGATGAAACAGCCTATTCTCAAACAGTAAAAGATTACTCGATTAGGTTACACAAAGAAAAGATAGTTAACGTGATTAATTAACGTTACGGTAGATACTCAAATAACTGGCACTCCTGTATTAAAGAAAGTGCAATGCTAGTCCTGCAACATCAACTGGAAACTTCTGAAATAAGTCTGATGCTGGGAAGATGTTCGTAAAGAATCTTGAACAATTATAATGCAGAATACGGGTCACAATAAATGCTAGGACATATAGTAATAATAGGCAGGCGAATAATAAAGACTGCGCAAAGGTAGTAATGCTCGACAACTAAAGAAATGCTTCGTGACACAACACAACAGCCTACTCGGGTTGTGCAACTCAACAACAACCTCGGCTCAAAAGTGCAGTGAATAATAATGTAGCATACATATAATAATGGGGGCTTATCTCTAACCAGTGTCTGCTCGGTTAATAAAGTCTAGCTGGGGTATCAAGGCAGGGCAACAATGGGCGAGCATGCGGCTCGTAGCCTAACGTTGTCCGAAGGTGGTATAATGAAGATTACGTTATATGACGGGGATGCTCTCTTGATAAATCTAGGTCTCTAGTACCTAGTTCTATCCTGGCGATCCCTCAGAAGTCAACACAAAGAGGCAGCACTATGTTGTGAGGGATAGGCTATGGCCCTCTCACACCACAGCGCTGTGCTCGCAAGGTAAACCCACCCGAAGACAACTTAGGCTCCCACAGTACCTGTCGATGTCGTGCAGGGCTTAGCTAACACTGCACACATCGGAGACAACGACACAGTAACCTTACCCCCAGTCTAGCTTTAAATAACTAAGCAGAATCACTCAACACCCTACCAGGGGGACATATACCGGTCTACAACCTTCCCGAGAGAGGACACACACGGAAAAATCCGTCTCTCCAAACCTCATTAAAGCCTAATACATAGAAATATCTGAGAGCTTCGCGTACAATACGACTGGCCGACGGTGAACGTCTATGCTGAAACCAGAAGGGATGTTGAGTTTAATAAAGATTAGAGAATGAGAAAGGAGAAGTCGAGAGAGAGAAATAGTATGCAAAGTGGCGAGTATGGGGGACAGAATTGCAAAGGATGTAGACGATACGCGTGTCAGGCCAGCTCTGAGCTGGTAAAAAACCATGAGGCCGCGACGGGAAGGGACTAGTTGACCACCCGGCCGCCAACGCCGTCAGCGCTCAAGCGAGCCGCGTCACAGCCCACCCCCCGCTGCCAGGTGTACTCCCTCACCCGCTCTCGCTCGCCTCCCACACAAGCAACATTTATATTATAGCGAATATAAAATATAAGGCGCGGTCACAGACCAAAACAAAGATCACTTCTAGACTGTCTGTGGCAACACGACACTAACAAAATAAAGCAGATCATTCTAGGACAACTGTAGCCCATCCCCCCATCCTGGCGAGCGC
This sequence comes from Paralithodes platypus, assembly GCA_032716605.1. Taxonomy (NCBI): domain Eukaryota; kingdom Metazoa; phylum Arthropoda; class Malacostraca; order Decapoda; family Lithodidae; genus Paralithodes; species Paralithodes platypus. The sequence continues at coordinate 51,087,690 of CM064487.1, read as the reverse complement.
TAGCGAGCTGCAATGCCCCACGCAACCATTCTGCTAATGCCGGGAGGCGTCACAATAGCGTTTCACTTTTGGGTTGGAGAGTTGCACAGAGTAGGGGTGGGACTGTGTTGCAAGGCGGATACTACGCAACCTACGTAGAGGAGGTGGTATACACTGGGAAAGCTCCGAGGAACACTGATTATTGTAGTAGCGATAGAATAGCGAGAGAGGTGCAACATTGCGGCGAAGAGAGAGAGATTGCAGAGAGTTGGTGAGTGGACGGGAGTTAATGATACGAAAGGCTTTCCTTTCTACTTTTTCTAGGAGTGCGGTGTGAGAGGATCCTCCCCACACATGTGAACAATACTCAATACAAGGACGGACTGTGCCCCTGTACAGAGCAAGAAGCTGTGCAGGGGTAAAGAACCCCTTGAGGCGGTTGAGCACACCCAGCTTCTGGGAGGCTGCCTTAGCGAGACTGGTAATATGGTCTGTCCAAGAGAGAGCAGAAGAAAAAGAGACACTGAGAACATTGAGAGAAGATGAAGGGTTGATTTTTATATTGTTGAAGAATAAGGGATTGTCCTCTGGAGATTCCTGACGGGTAGTAAGATGGATAAATTTAGTTTTCGAAGCATTAAATGCAACAAGGTTTTCTCTAACCCAATTGGAAATAGTATCTAGATCAGAAGATAAGTATTTTATGGCTTCATTACGTTTACTTTTGAGGGACTGCTGGCTGGGGCGTTCTGGAAAATTAATTGAGTGGTGTAAGGTAGAGTCGTCTGCATGTGAATGGATGGGACTGGATGTACAGTTGAGAAGATCATTAATGAAAATTAGAAAGATAATAGGAGATAGGACAGAACCCTGAGGAACACCGGAGTTGATAGGATGAGGAAATGAGCGATGGCCGTCCACAACCGCAGCAATGGAACGTCCGGAAAGGAAATTAGAGACAAAGGCACAGATGGAGGGACAGAAACCCAAGGAGGGCAGTTTGGAAATAAAAGATTTGTGCCAGACTCTATCGAATGCTTTCGATATGTCTAGTGCAACAGAAAAAGTCTCACCGAAGTCCCGAAAGGAGGATGACCAAGAGTTAGTAAGACATGAAAGAAGATCACCAGTAGAGCGACCCTTAAAGAAGCCATACTGGCGATTTGAGAGCAGATTATGAGAAGAGAAATGCTTAAGAAATTTGGAAGCAAGAATAGTTTCAAAAACTTTAGAGATACAAGAGATGAGAGCAATTGGACGATAGTTGGAGGGTTGAGAGCGGTCACACTTCTTTGGGATAGGTTGAATGAGAGCTAATTTCCAGCAAGAAGGAAAGACGTTAGAGGAGAGACAGAGACGAAAGAGTTTGCCTAGGCAGGGGGTCAGCACGGAAGCACAGTTTTTAAGTACAACAGGAGGAACACCGTCCAGACCATACGCCTTCTTAGTATTAAGCCCAAAGATGGTAGAAAGTAGATCTTTAGAAGAGATTAGGATATTAGGCATAAGTAGGAGACGGAGGAATATATATATATATATATATATATATATATATATATATATATATATATATATATATATATATACAGTATACAGTATATGTATACTGTATATATATATTTATATATATACGTATATATATATATATATATATATATATATATATATATATATATATATTGTTACGACTGGGGTTCAAATATATCAGGGCTCTTATTCATTGGACTAGTAATGGCATAAATGTTACAACGGAAAGCGCTAGCTCCAACCTCTGATGTTTATTCCCAGTGAACAAAGAACACAAATACTCTACAGAGTTCTATATGCAATAATAGGCTATCAAACTCTCAATAAATGTGCGTCTACTCTAGGCTTAATGTTATGTGAAAACAGCCTATTACTACCTATAACCGAAGGTGCTTGGTTATGGTATGCAAAGTAAGGTGGTAAGAGAAGTTACAGCTTACGTTACTTTAATCAATAAATGTCAGGCACTCCTGCATGAAAGAAAGTGCACTAAAGTCCTTCAACACTAACAAGGAATCTTCTTTAAATGTTAGATGCTATAAAGATGCTCGTATCGGAAATGGAACCCAAAAAGGCAGGCAGCGGAACAATGCTCGTGCAGGCTATGCATACAAAAAGGCAGAATATATAATGCCGGCGGAGCCAAGAATATCCTAAACACTACAACAATAATAATAATCGCCACAACAATGCAGTATTCCTATCAACAAAAAGAGCCTAAGTCGTTTGTGTCTCAATACATCAAACTAGGCTGCGAAATGCTTGTGTAATCATAAATGGGTATGCATAAAAAGAGCAATTGGTTAATATACTTAATGTCTACTATGATTGATAAAGTCTAGCTAGAGTCAATGATACGAGATACTGGTGCGCATGGCATGCTGCATAGCCTAGTGCAAATCTCAAGTCTGTGTGTCAAATATTACGTTATAATGAAGGGTAGCTCTCTTGAGAAACCTTAATACCGAAGTATTAAGCGTTCTCCTGGCGTACCTCAAAGACAAACAATCGAGACTAGAACAGTGCAGAATGGTATAGGCAAAAAACCCTCATTCGTGCATGCTCTACTCTCAATGGCACACAGACTAGAATTTACTCAATCAACTCCAGTTCTCAGGTATGTCGTGCCGCTTTTAACTGAAGCCAGCACTCATAGGAAACAATACCTATAATATCAGACTCCTAGTCTAGCATTATCTAATCCAGCAGAACACTAATAACTAAAGGAAGCAGTACTAAACAATATAAATGCCAACCAATGCTTCGTGATCCACTTATCTTAACAACTAACATACATAGGCTATATCAGACCTTAACACACAATACAACTGGCCAGCATGAAGCTGATTTTGCAGAGTTAACCAGAGGGGGTATAATATTAATAAAAGGTGGTGAAGGATATGGAAAATGAGAGAGATAGGCAGAGGAAAAGATTCTCAGGTACGGAGCGGGGACAGATAGCAAGGGAAAAAAGATGGGTGTGTTCTAGAAACCAGATCTGAGGGAGAGAGTGGCGAGGAACTGTATATATACTCGCACTAGCTCGAGCCGCGTGGGAAAACAGCGGTTACAAGTCATCTAACCACTAGCAAAGCTTACAGCATGGTAAGGGCCTCTCTCCACCAACCCCCGCGAGGCAGCCAGCCGTGACGTCATCGAGCGGGACAAAAAACACTGCGCGCCCCCTCTCACTCTGTTCTACTCCCTCTCTCTCTCCCAGATCCTATCATTACTAGTTAATGATAAACATATACTTTACAATTAAATATATAAAGCCTTGACATGGGCGAAAACAAAGAGTCTTTCTGGACTGCCCATGACACAAGCTTTCATATGAAATAAAGCACACTCTAATACACAAACTGTAGCCCCATCCACTGCCCTGGCGATCCTAGCGAGTCACTGTAGGACAAGCCATGCGGTTCTAACGGAGTGGTTAACGTCACACCCCCCCCAAGATTTTCCCAGAGGCCCCAAGGCTCACAAAAATCTGATGGTTAGAACCCATGCTATATCTCCACTTCCCATCACCCAGCGGCAATAAAATATCTGGCACAGTTCTTCAACAAAACATTTTTCAAAATTATAACCCTCCCCAACACCATAGGTTGAATTATATGTAGTTATGCTCCTCAAGAGCGAGCTTCTCTAGCCCAGCATTCTGAGAGGAGTGCAACTCAGAATTACTGCTATAACATACTAAAAAATTCAACTATCAAAGAAAGAGTTTTTATTTGATTTTTATGTTTATAATTTGTTTATTTCGGCTGCACTATAGGGGCAAGCCTAGTTTTTTCTTCTATACCAAACGCTCAACTCCTGCTTTACGACCCAAGACGCTGGGCTACAACCGCGAGCCAACAAGCACCAAGCGCAAAATACTATTCAAACTAAAGCAGGAGGCTACCCGTGTGTCAATCTACCCAGGATCATATACCCTTGAACGACCATCTGCAACCACGTTGTCACAACCGGCAATATGGCGTATGTCCAGGTTATATGCCAATAACCTTAGTGACCACCTGGTCAGCCTCATATTCCGATTGTGAAACTGGTCCAAGAACTTGAGAGGGTGATGATCTGGGTAAACTACAACGACCGGACCATAGGCTGGAACATAGACCTCGAAATGCCCCAGCGCAAGCACAACCGCCAGCAGCTCCTCCTCGACAACAGAGCAGCTCCCCTGGGCCGAATTGTACTTCTCCGAGCAGAAACTAACAGGATGCTCCAGCCCATCATCGTCCTTTTCCACAAGGACGGCACCAGCCCCCACACCACTAGCCTCCGTTGCTAGTTGGAAAGGTAGGCTAAAGTCAGGGGCCCTGAGGATCGGGTGAGTGCACAACAGGTGTTTTACTTCTCTAAACACCTTCTCACACTCAGGCGCCCATTTGAACTTCTTATCCTTCCAGTTATCCTCCACCTGAGCTTGACTGTCCCGTTCTCCTTCTCCACCTTGACTGCTAAACGTCATCATAGGCACAGTGAGAGGCTCAGGGGGGTGCCTCCCATACTCCTTTACGGGATTATCATGACATGACTGATTGCGCTTCCGTCTGTCTGGAGTGGCTACCAAGTAAACCAGGTCCGATAGCTCCTCCACCACCCTATAAGGACCAGCGTACTTCGCGGATAAGGGGTGACCTACAAGGGGCAGTAGAATCAACACCTCCTGACCCACGTGAAACTCCCTGAGTTCAACCTTGAGGTCGTACCTGTCCTTCCTGAGGGCCTGAGAGCTAGTCAAATTACGGCCAGCCAACTCCAGACTGCGCAACATCCGTTCTCGACTGTTGAGGACACACTTGAGCATAGAACAAGGTTTTTCTGCGCCCTCCCATACTTCTTCAACCATATGGAGAGGCCCTCTGACACGGTGTCCAAAGACGAGCTCATTAGGGCTGAATCCCAAACTCTCCCCAGGTACCTCCCACACAGCAAACAAAACACATGGCCGGCCAAGATCCCAATCCCTCCCACTCTCAAAGAAACAACAACGAAGCACAGATTTCAAGGCTGAGTGCCATCGCTCTAACACACCCTGGCTCTCCGGATGATATGCAGATGACACAACCCCAACAATCCCATGCTGCGGCATTGCTTGTACAAAGAGGCTAGAAGTGAAGTTGGGTCCCCGGACTGACTGAATCCCCTGCGGGTAACCATACCGGGAAAAATACACTAGCAAGCTTCGGACCACCGTTTTCGCCGACCCATTTCTCATAGGGTACGCGTCAGGGTACCTTGTTGCTACATCTCCCGACTGTGCATCACTGTCCTCCTTCAACTCTTTCGTCTTTTTAAACCCATCCTCTGCCCCTTCAGGAACAGTTACTGGGTCTTCTCCAGACTCGAAATGTGGTCCTAATAATGAGTCCCCGAGAAGGTCCGTTGACACTAAACTCTCAACCGCATCAACTTCCAACCCCTTCTCGGTACCCTTCCTCTGATCTAAAGATTGTTGACCAGAATGTGACTCCCTGGATACAGAATCTCCGGTGACAACACACTCCATAGGCTGCCCCAGACACTTCCCAACCAACTCCTGCTCCTCCCTACTCACGTCGGCCGGCTTCTCGACAACGACTAAGGGTGGAGCCTCAGAAGTAGGCCCCGCAAAGTCGTTGCCAAGAAGGAGGTCGACGCCCCCAACAGGTAACTTCTCCACAATTCCTACATCCAGGTCACGAGTCACACCATCAACTTCCACCTTCATTCTTACAAGCGGGTATGACCTTGTCGCATTAACTCCCTGAACCACAACCACGCCGTATTGACAGGTTTACCAGTGAAATTTCTCACAGTGTTTGCGATGCCCCAGTGTCATTGCTACTGGGAGGGGGAGGATAACGGTCCCTAGCACTTGCATCGTACTTCTGTGAGGACCCGCAACCCCGAATCAACGACAGCCGTAGATCAGCCATTTCTGCTGCTTCTACTAGAGTTCTTGGGTTTTTCTCCTTTAAGTTCAAAGTTAGATCACCGCCCGTGCTCTTAAAGAACTGCTCCAACATCATTAACTGCTTAACTCCATCAAACGTTGTTACCTTCTCAGATCGGAGCCAGTTTCCCATAGCATCGGACAAGTCCCGGGCGTGTTCCAAAAAGGTGCTATCTCTTCCCTTAGTTACACCCCGGAACTTCAAACGGTACGTTTCTGGTTGCAGTTCGTAAGCCCTCAGGACAGCCTCCTTGAGATCCTCGTACACAATACATAACTCCAAAGGTAAGGCATCATAGGCTTTAAGACCCTTGCCTATTAATCTAGAGGATACAAGTGCTGCCCATTTATTCTCTGGCCACTGGTGTTCCTGGCACTTCTTCTCAAAGCGTGTGAACAATTCTGTTACACCACTCTCATCAAACACCGGAAACAGTTTCAATAAGTGCGAGAGAGACTGCTCATGAACACGGTTACCAGCCCCAAGTCGCTGTCCCGTTGCCTCTACTCGCGACTTCTCTACATCCATGTCGGCACAGTACCTAGTCGACTCTAAATCCGCTTGGATTTTTGCTAGCTCTATGTGCTGCTGACTGATAGTTTTTCTCTCTTCTATCTTGGCTAATTCTATTTGCTGCTCACCTGCCCTGATAGCCTTTCTCTCTTCGATCTTAGCTAATTCGAGCTGAAGCAATAATTCTGGAGATAACCCTTGAGGAGGTGAAGGTGCTACAATGTTTGAAATTACCGGTGGTCCCCCCAGGGGCAACCCACCCTGCCAGTCACCACCCACCTGTGGAAGCGTACCCGGGGTCAGCAAACCACTGGGATGGCTGGGAGTCGAGTGTAGGGGAAGCATGGCCGAAGGGCTCCGAGTACTCAACCCATCTCGCTCACCAGTCACCCTGCCCAGTACACACGTTATCAAGTTATCAAGTTATCCTTGGTCATGCTGCTAGTAACCGCATGACCGATAGCTGTGGCCAGGCATTGAAGACCGTACCGATCCATACCCTCCAAACCGCTCGGCAGTAACAGGCCATTGCAAAAATATCCTAGCATCCTCCTCACAGTTCACCCGATTAACCCTTTCATCATGCTGCTGTTCCTCAGTTTCGACATTACGTACTGTGTCTCCATTCTCCTCTGACCCGGTATATGACATGATGCTCACAAAAATTTCTCACCACAATATTCAGAAAAGAAGTACCCCAAACTCTTATACCTCAATATACACACAACAATTCTCGGAAATACTCAAGGGCTATACTATGACGCAAAAAAAAAAATATTCTTGCTGATCCCCGCAAAATATTCTCCAAAACAACAAATGTTCCCTGCTAATAAATGTAGGTTCACCAAATCCTAGGTAAGGTCGCCATTTGTTACGACTAGGGTGGCATAAATGTTACAACGGAAAGCGCTAGCTCCAACCTCTGATGTTTATTCCCAGTGAACAAAGAACACAAATACTCTACAGAGTTCTATATGCAATAATAGGCTATCAAACTCTCAATAAATGTGCGTCTACTCTAGGCTTAATGTTATGTGAAAACAGCCTATTACTACCTATAACATAAGAACATAAGAACATAAGAAAATGGGAGTCTGCAGAAAGCCGATTGGCCCAAGCAAGGCAGATCCCTGTCCCACACAACCCCAAATCTATTACAAAGCCCAATTATAGGCTCAACACTCTAACAGGATCTTACCAAAACGGTTAGAGATTAACGCAGGATTATGGGGGTCTGCAGAGCGCTGATTGGCCCAACCCGGCTGATCCCCCTTCAAACCCAACCCTTCTCGTCCATATGCTTATCCAATTTTATCTTAAAGCTCCCTACAGTTTTAGATCCCACTATAGCACTTGGTAGTCCATTCCACCCATCTACAACTCTGTTACCAAACCAATATTTGCCTATATCTTTTCTTAAAACGAATTTATCTAATTTGAAACCATTGGTACGAGTTCTTTCGCTATCACTGAGCTTTAGTACATTTGTCATGTCCCCTTTGTTAATCCCACTAACCCACTTGAACACCTCTATCATATCCCCTCTAACTCTGCGTCTCTCTAACGAATGTAAACCTAATTTCTTCAACCTTTCTTCATACGGAAGATTTCTAATATTATGGATCATTTTTGTCATTCTACGCTGTACTCTCTCCAATGAATCTATGTCCATTCTGTAATAGGACACCAAAATTGGACAGCATAATCCATATGGGGTCTCACTAATGACAAGTAAAGTTTTAAGATAACATCAGCAGTTCTGTTACTCACACTCCTAGAGATGAACCCGAGAATCCTGTTTGCCTTTTTACGAACGCCTATACACTGTTTTCTAGGCTTCAAATCATTGCTAACAAACACACCTAGATCTTTCTCGCAGTCTGAATTTTCTAATTCTAAATTAGCTAGTTTATATTTAACATTTGTTTGCATCTTCCTATCTTTAATACCTTGCATTTGTCAATGTTAAACTTCATCTGCCAATTTACTGACCATTCATGTAAGGTATCTAGATCCCTTTGGAGGCACTCTATATCGCTATCTGAATCAATTGATCTCCCCATTTTAGTATCGTCTGCGAATTTACTTATCCTACTAGTTATACCTAAATCTAGGTCATTTATGTATATAAGAAACAACAGGGGACCTAATACCGATCCCTGGGGGACACCACTTTTGACTGCTCCCCACTCTGACTTGGTACCATTTATGCTGACTCTCTGTTTCCTACCAATTAGCCATGACCTAATCCATCCCAACAACGCCCCACCTATTCCATGTGCCTCAACCTTTCTCATCAATCTCTCATGAGGGACTCTGTCGAAAGCTTTACCGAAGGTGCTTGGTTATGGTATGCAAAGTAAGGTGGTAAGAGAAGTTACAGCTTACGTTACTTTAATCAATAAATGTCAGGCACTCCTGCATGAAAGAAAGTGCACTAAAGTCCTTCAACACTAACAAGGAATCTTCTTTAAATGTTAGATGCTATAAAGATGCTCGTATCGGAAATGGAACCCAAAAAGGCAGGCAGCGGAACAATGCTCGTGCAGGCTATGCATACAAAAAGGCAGAATATATAATGCCGGCGGAGCCAAGAATATCCTAAACACTACAACAATAATAATAATCGCCACAACAATGCAGTATTCCTATCAACAAAAAGAGCCTAAGTCGTTTGTGTCTCAATACATCAAACTAGGCTGCGAAATGCTTGTGTAATCATAAATGGGTATGCATAAAAAGAGCAATTGGTTTAATATACTTAATGTCTACTATGATTGATAAAGTCTAGCTAGAGTCAATGATACGAGATACTGGTGCGCATGGCATGCTGCATAGCCTAGTGCAAATCTCAAGTCTGTGTGTCAAATATTACGTTATAATGAAGGGTAGCTCTCTTGAGAAACCTTAATACCGAAGTATTAAGCGTTCTCCTGGCGTACCTCAAAGACAAACAATCGAGACTAGAACAGTGCAGAATGGTATAGGCAAAAAACCCTCATTCGTGCATGCTCTACTCTCAATGGCACACAGACTAGAATTTACTCAATCAACTCCAGTTCTCAGGTATGTCGTGCCGCTTTTAACTGAAGCCAGCACTCATAGGAAACAATACCTATAATATCAGACTCCTAGTCTAGCATTATCTAATCCAGCAGAACACTAATAACTAAAGGAAGCAGTACTAAACAATATAAATGCCAACCAATGCTTCGTGATCCACTTATCTTAACAACTAACATACATAGGCTATATCAGACCTTAACACACAATACAACTGGCCAGCATGAAGCTGATTTTGCAGAGTTAACCAGAGGGGGTATAATATTAATAAAAGGTGGTGAAGGATATGGAAAATGAGAGAGATAGGCAGAGGAAAAGATTCTCAGGTACGGAGCGGGGACAGATAGCAAGGGAAAAAAGATGGGTGTGTTCTAGAAACCAGATCTGAGGGAGAGAGTGGCGAGGAACTGTATATATACTCGCACTAGCTCGAGCCGCGTGGGAAAACAGCGGTTACAAGTCATCTAACCACTAGCAAAGCTTACAGCATGGTAAGGGCCTCTCTCCACCAACCCCCGCGAGGCAGCCAGCCGTGACGTCATCGAGCGGGACAAAAAACACTGCGCGCCCCCTCTCACTCTGTTCTACTCCCTCTCTCTCTCCCAGATCCTATCATTACTAGTTAATGATAAAACATATACTTTACAATTAAATATATAAAGCCTTGACATGGGCGAAAACAAAGAGTCTTTCTGGACTGCCCATGACACAAGCTTTCATATGAAATAAAGCACACTCTAATACACAAACTGTAGCCCCATCCACTGCCCTGGCGATCCTAGCGAGTCACTGTAGGACAAGCCATGCGGTTCTAACGGAGTGGTTAACGTCACACCCCCCCCAAGATTTTTCCCAGAGGCCCCAAGGCTCACAAAAATCTGATGGTTAGAACCCATGCTATATCTCCACTTCCCATCACCCAGCGGCAATAAAATATCTGGCACAGTTCTTCAACAAAACATTTTTCAAAATTATAACCCTCCCCAACACCATAGGTTGAATTATATGTAGTTATGCTCCTCAAGAGCGAGCTTCTCTAGCCCAGCATTCTGAGAGGAGTGCAACTCAGAATTACTGCTATAACATACTAACAAAATTCAACTATCAAAGAAAGAGTTTTTATTTGATTTTTATGTTTATAATTTGTTTATTTCGGCTGCACTATAGGGGCAAGCCTAGTTTTTTCTTCTATACCAAACGCTCAACTCCTGCTTTACGACCCAAGACGCTGGGCTACAACCGCGAGCCAACAAGCACCAAGCGCAAAATACTATTCAAACTAAAGCAGGAGGCTACCCGTGTGTCAATCTACCCAGGATCATATACCCTTGAACGACCATCTGCAACCACGTTGTCACAACCGGCAATATGGCGTATGTCCAGGTTATATACCAATAACCTTAGTGACCACCTGGTCAGCCTCATATTCCGATTGTGAAACTGGTCCAAGAACTTGAGAGGGTGATGATCTGGGTAAACTACAACGACCGGACCATAGGCTGGAACATAGACCTCGAAATGCCCCAGCGCAAGCACAACCGCCAGCAGCTCCTCCTCGACAACAGAGCAGCTCCCCTGGGCCGAATTGTACTTCTCCGAGCAGAAACTAACAGGATGCTCCAGCCCATCATCGTCCTTTTCCACAAGGACGGCACCAGCCCCCACACCACTAGCCTCCGTTGCTAGTTGGAAAGGTAGGCTAAAGTCAGGGGCCCTGAGGATCGGGTGAGTGCACAACAGGTGTTTTACTTCTCTAAACACCTTCTCACACTCAGGCGCCCATTTGAACTTCTTATCCTTCCAGTTATCCTCCACCTGAGCTTGACTGTCCCGTTCTCCTTCTCCACCTTGACTGCTAAACGTCATCATAGGCACAGTGAGAGGCTCAGGGGGGTGCCTCCCATACTCCTTTACGGGATTATCATGACATGACTGATTGCGCTTCCGTCTGTCTGGAGTGGCTACCAAGTAAACCAGGTCCGATAGCTCCTCCACCACCCTATAAGGACCAGCGTACTTCGCGGATAAGGGGTGACCTACAAGGGGCAGTAGAATCAACACCTCCTGACCCACGTGAAACTCCCTGAGTTCAACCTTGAGGTCGTACCTGTCCTTCCTGAGGGCCTGAGAGCTAGTCAAATTACGGCCAGCCAACTCCAGACTGCGCAACATCCGTTCTCGACTGTTGAGGACACACTTGAGCATAGAACAAGGTTTTTCTGCGCCCTCCCATACTTCTTCAACCATATGGAGAGGCCCTCTGACACGGTGTCCAAAGACGAGCTCATTAGGGCTGAATCTCAAACTCTCCCCAGGTACCTCCCACACAGCAAACAAAACACATGGCCGGCCAAGATCCCAATCCCTCCCACTCTCAAAGAAACAACAACGAAGCACAGATTTCAAGGCTGAGTGCCATCGCTCTAACACACCCTGGCTCTCCGGATGATATGCAGATGACACAACCCCAACAATCCCATGCTGCGGCATTGCTTGTACAAAGAGGCTAGAAGTGAAGTTGGGTCCCCGGACTGACTGAATCCCCTGCGGGTAACCATACCGGGAAAAATACACTAGCAAGCTTCGGACCACCGTTTTCGCCGACCCATTTCTCATAGGGTACGCGTCAGGGTACCTTGTTGCTACATCTCCCGACTGTGCATCACTGTCCTCCTTCAACTCTTTCGTCTTTTTAAACCCATCCTCTGCCCCTTCAGGAACAGTTACTGGGTCTTCTCCAGACTCGAAATGTGGTCCTAATAATGAGTCCCCGAGAAGGTCCGTTGACACTAAACTCTCAACCGCATCAACTTCCAACCCCTTCTCGGTACCCTTCCTCTGCTGATCTAAAGATTGTTGACCAGAATGTGACTCCCTGGATGCAGAATCTCCGGTGACAACACACTCCATAGGCTGCCCCAGACACTTCCCAACCAACTCCTGCTCCTCCCTACTCACGTCGGCCGGCTTCTCGACAACGACTAAGGGTGGAGCCTCAGAAGTAGGCCCCGCAAAGTCGTTGCCAAGAAGGAGGTCGACGCCCCCAACAGGTAACTTCTCCACAATTCCTACATCCAGGTCACGAGTCACACCATCAACTTCCACCTTCATTCTTACAAGCGGGTATGACCTTGTCGCATTAACTCCCTGAACCACAACCACCCACGCCGTATTGACAGGTTTACCAGTGAAATTTCTCAACAGTGTTTGCGATGCCCCAGTGTCATTGCTACTGGGAGGGGGAGGATAACGGTCCCTAGCACTTGCATCGTACTTCTGTGAGGACCCGCAACCCCGAATCAACGACAGCCGTAGATCAGCCATTTCTGCTGCTTCTACTAGAGTTCTTGGGTTTTTCTCCTTTAAGTTCAAAGTTAGATCACCGCCCGTGCTCTTAAAGAACTGCTCCAACATCATTAACTGCTTAACTCCATCAAACGTTGTTACCTTCTCAGATCGGAGCCAGTTTCCCATAGCATCGGACAAGTCCCGGGCGTGTTCCAAAAAGGTGCTATCTCTTCCCTTAGTTACACCCCGGAACTTCAAACGGTACGTTTCTGGTTGCAGTTCGTAAGCCCTCAGGACAGCCTCCTTGAGATCCTCGTACACAATACATAACTCCAAAGGTAAGGCATCATAGGCTTTAAGACCCTTGCCTATTAATCTAGAGGATACAAGTGCTGCCCATTTATTCTCTGGCCACTGGTGTTCCTGGCACTTCTTCTCAAAGCGTGTGAACAATTCTGTTACACCACTCTCATCAAACACCGGAACCAGTTTCAATAAGTGCGAGAGAGACTGCTCATGAACACGGTTACCAGCCCCAAGTCGCTGTCCCGTTGCCTCTACTCGCGACTTCTCTACATCCATGTCGGCACAGTACCTAGTCGACTCTAAATCCGCTTGGATTTTTGCTAGCTCTATGTGCTGCTGACTGATAGTTTTTCTCTCTTCTATCTTGGCTAATTCTATTTGCTGCTCACCTGCCCTGATAGCCTTTCTCTCTTCGATCTTAGCTAATTCGAGCTGAAGCAATAATTCTGGAGATAACCCTTGAGGAGGTGAAGGTGCTACAATGTTTGAAATTACCGGTGGTCCCCCCAGGGGCAACCCACCCTGCCAGTCACCACCCACCTGTGGAAGCGTACCCGGGGTCAGCAAACCACTGGGATGGCTGGGAGTCGAGTGTAGGGGAAGCATGGCCGAAGGGCTCCGAGTACTCAACCCATCTCGCTCACCAGTCACCCTGCCCAGTACACACGTTATCAAGTTATCAAGTTATCCTTGGTCATGCTGCTAGTAACCGCATGACCGATAGCTGTGGCCAGGCATTGAAGACCGTACCGATCCATACCCTCCAACCGCTCGGCAGTAACAGGCCATTGCAAAAATATCCTAGCATCCTCCTCACAGTTCACCCGATTAACCCTTTCATCATGCTGCTGTTCCTCAGTTTCGACATTACGTACTGTGTCTCCATTCTCCTCTGACCCGGTATAAGACATGATGCTCACAAAAATTTCTCACCACAATATTCAGAAAAGAAGTACCCCAAACTCTTATACCTCAATATACACACAACAATTCTCGGAAATACTCAAGGGCTATACTATGACGCAAAAAAAAAAATATTCTTGCTGATCCCCGCAAAATATTCTCCAAAACAACAAATGTTCCCTGCTAATAAATGTAGGTTCACCAAATCCTAGGTAAGGTCGCCATTTGTTACGACTAGGGTGGCATAAATGTTACAACGGAAAGCGCTAGCTCCAACCTCTGATGTTTATTCCCAGTGAACAAAGAACACAAATACTCTACAGAGTTCTATATGCAATAATAGGCTATCAAACTCTCAATAAATGTGCGTCTACTCTAGGCTTAATGTTATGTGAAAACAGCCTATTACTACCTATAACCGAAGGTGCTTGGTTATGGTATGCAAAGTAAGGTGGTAAGAGAAGTTACAGCTTACGTTACTTTAATCAATAAATGTCAGGCACTCCTGCATGAAAGAAAGTGCACTAAACTCCTTCAACACTAACAAGGAATCTTCTTTAAATGTTAGATGCTATAAAGATGCTCGTATCGGAAATGGAACCCAAAAAGGCAGGCAGCGGAACAATGCTCGTGCAGGCTATGCATACAAAAAGGCAGAATATATAATGCCGGCGGAGCCAAGAATATCCTAATCACTACAACAATAATAATCGCCACAACAATGCAGTATTCCTATCAACAAAAAGAGCCTAAGTCGTTTGTGTCTCAATACATCAAACTAGGCTGCGAAATGCTTGTGTAATCATAAATGGGTATGCATAAAAAGAGCAATTGGTTTAATATACTTAATGTCTACTATGATTGATAAAGTCTAGCTAGAGTCAATGATACGAGATACTGGTGCGCATGGCATGCTGCATAGCCTAGTGCAAATCTCAAGTCTGTGTGTCAAATATTACGTTATAATGAAGGGTAGCTCTCTTGAGAAACCTTAATACCGAAGTATTAAGCGTTCTCCTGGTGTACCTCAAAGACAAACAATCGAGACTAGAACAGTGCAGAATGGTATAGGCAAAAAACCCTCATTCGTGCATGCTCTACTCTCAATGGCACACAGACTAGAATTTACTCAATCAACTCCATTTCTCAGGTACGTCGTGCCGCCTTTAACTGAAGCCAGCACTCATAGGAAACAATACCTATAATATCAGACTCCTAGTCTAGCATTATCTAATCCAGCAGAACACTAATAACTAAAGGAAGCAGTACTAAACAATATAAATGCCAACCAATGCTTCGTGATCCACTTATCTTAACAACTAACATACATAGGCTATATCAGACCTTAACACACAATACAACTGGCCAGCATGAAGCTGATTTTGCAGAGTTAACCAGAGGGGGTATAATATTAATAAAAGGTGGTGAAGGATATGGAAAATGAGAGAGATAGGCAGAGGAAAAGATTCTCAGGTACGGAGCGGGGACAGATAGCAAGGGAAAAAAGATGGGTGTGTTCTAGAAACCAGATCTGAGGGAGAGAGTGGCGAGGCACTGTATATATACTCGCACTAGCTCGAGCCGCGTGGGAAAACAGCGGTTACAAGTCATCTAACCACTAGCAAAGCTTACAGCATGGTAAGGGCCTCTCTCCACCAACCCCCGTGAGGCAGCCAGCCGTGACGTCATCGAGCGGGACAAAAAACACTGCGCGCCCCCTCTCACTCTGTTCTACTCCCTCTCTCTCTCCCAGATCCTATCATTACTAGTTAATGATAAAACATATACTTTACAATTAAATATATAAAGCCTTGACATGGGCGAAAACAAAGAGTCTTTCTGGACTGCCCATGACACAAGCTTTCATATGAAATAAAGCACACTCTAATACACAAACTGTAGCCCCATCCACTGCCCTGGCGATCCTAGCGAGTCACTGTAGGACAAGCCATGCGGTTCTAACGGAGTGGTTAACGTCACAATATATATATATATATATATATATATATATAATTTATATACCAAACAAAATCATGATGCTAAACAATAGCCCTGCCTCGGAGTCCCTAGGGGTGAGGGGGGGGGAGGGGGGGGGGGGCATAAATGCCTCCACGCCCGTCCAACTTTCCCCTGACGACCCCTTTGAATACTCTGGACAACGGTCACTCTTACTATCAACTTTTGTAACATTCGCAGCCTTTCCTCTAATTGTCCCTCTGTTGAACACCATCTCTCCTCCTACAGACCTGATTTTCTGTTCCTCACTGAAACTCAGGTTTTTGAAGCAACTGCCAGCAGCCCCTTCTCTGTATCCTCCTACTTTATCCATCCTAGTTTCAAAGCCAAAGGTGGATGTTGAGTATATGTGCACAACAAACTCACTTGCTCTCGTGTTCCCGATTTCGACTCCCCTGAATTCCCAATTGTATGGCTCAAACTATCCTGTCATTCTCATACAACAAATGTCTGTGCTGTTTATCTTTTCCCTAACTCTATCAACTTTCCCATATTTTTGACTATCTAAACTCCAAAGTGTAGCACATTCTATCCATTTCTCCTTTCTCAGAAATCTTCAACCTAGGAGATTTCAACGTTCCCCACCGCCATTGGCTCTATCTCCTCTCATACTACTGACCAAGCCTACGTCTTTTCTATCCTAAATGAGCAGTTGGTTCAGCAACCCACCCGTATCCTAGATCACTTCGGAGATCAGCCCAACATTCTTGACTTATTTGTAACTTCTAACCCTTCTTTTTATACTGTCGATCTTTTCTCTCTTTTGGGCTCCTCCGACCACAAACCTATCTCTGTCACCTGTCCTATTCCTCCAGTACAGCCACACGATCCTCCCAGCCGGCAGCGCTTGTGACACTTTGGCACTGCCGACTGGGAGTATTTCTGTAGTACTTCTTTGATTTCCCATGGAATGATTTTTGCTTCCGTGGTCGGGGACCCTCGGAGAGTGCTGAACGCATTACCAAGGTAATCCTCTCGGGCATGGAAGCATACATTCCTTTTTTTTTTCTCTCAGACTAATGCAAACAAATCTTGGTTTACTCACGCTTGTTCTACTGCTGTCCGCAATAAGGAGGAAGCATTCAAACAGTACCGATGCCTTAAAACTCAAGAATCTCATTCTTCCTATGTTTCTGCCCGGAATCAAGCCAAATCTGTCCTTCGACTTACGAAACACTTTCATCAATAATCAATGCATTGAACTATCCAACTCTAGCTCTTCTCAATCTTTCTGGCATCTAGCCAAAAACCTCTCCAACAATTTTTCTTCCTCACTTTTCTCTCCCCTTCTCCACTCTGATTGCCCAGAGTGTATATACTGTATATACAGTATTTCTCTGACAGAGCTGAACTCCTCGCTCAAACATTTGCTAGAAACTCCACCTTGGATGATTCCGGTGCTATTCCTCCCTCTCCACCCCCCTCTCTCCTACTTATGCCTAACATCCTAATCTCTTCTAAATAAATATGTACTTTCTACCCTCTCTGGGATTAATACTAAGAAGGCGTACGGTTCGGATGGCCCGTGTTTTACTAAAAAACTGTGCTTCTGTGCTGACTCCCTGCCGAGGCAAACTCTTTCGTCTCTGTCTCTCCTCTACGTATTCCCTTCTGGCTAGAAGTTTAAGAATATAAGAACATAAGAAAATGGGAGTCTGCAGAAAGCCGATTGGCCTAAGCAAGGCAGATCCCTGTCCCACACAACCCCAATTCAATTACAAAGCCCAATTATAGGCTTCACACTCTAATACCCTGAGGATCATCTTACCAAAACGGTTAGAGATTAACGCAGGATTATGAGGGTCTGCAGAGCGCTGATTGGCCCATCCCGGCTGATCCCCCTTCACACCCAACCCTTCTCGTCCATATGCTTATCCAATTTTATCTTAAAGCTCCCTACAGTTTTAGATCCCACTATAGCACTTGGTAGTCCATTCCACCCATCTACAACTCTGTTACCAAACCAATATTTGCCTATATCTTTTCTGAAACGAAATTTATCTAATTTGAAACCATTGGTACGAGTTCTTTCGCTATCACTGAGCTTTAGTACATTTGCCATGTCCCCTTTGTTAATCCCACTAACCCACTTGAACACCTCTATCATATCCCCTCTAACTCTGCGTCTCTCTAACGAATGCAAACCTAATTTCTTCAACCTTTCTTCATACGAAAGATTTCTAATATTATGGATCATTTTTGTCATTCTACGCTGTACTCTCTCCAATGAATCTATGTCCATTCTGTAATAAGGACACCAAAATTGGACAGCATAATCCATATGGGGTCTCACTAATGACAAGTAAAGTTTTAAGATAACATCAGCAGTTCTGTTACTCACACTCCTAGAGATGAACCCGAGAATCCTGTTTGCCTTATTACGAACGCTTATACACTGTTTTCTAGGCTTCAAATCATTGCTAACAAACACACCTAGATCTGTCTCGCAGTCTGAATTTTCTAATTCTAAATTAGCTAGTTTATATTTAACATTTGTTTGCATCTTCCCTATCTTTAATACCTTGCATTTGTCAATGTTAAACTTCATCTGCCAATTTACTGACCATTCATGTAAGGTATCTAGATCCCTTTGGAGGCACTCTATATCGCTATCTGAATCAATTGATCTCCCTATTTTAGTATCGTCTGCGAATTTACTTATCCTACTAGTTATACCTAAATCTAGGTCATTTATGTATATAAGAAACAACAGGGGACCTAATACCGATCCCTGGGGGACACCACTTTTGACTGCTCCCCATTCTGACTTGGTACCATTTATGCTGACTCTCTGCTTCCTACCAATTAGCCATGACCTAATCCATCCTAACAACGCCCCACCTATTCCATGTGCCTCAACCTTTCTCATCAATCTCTCATGAGGGACTCTGTCGAAAGCTGTACTGAAATCTAAATATATAATATCATATGACTTGTCATTATCTACTGCTTCATATACCTCTGAGAAAAAACTAAGCAAATTAGTAAGGCAAGACCGTCCCTGAGTGAATCCATGCTGAGAAGAATTGATTAAGTTAAATGTTTCTAAGTGGTTTCTCATTTTCCTAGCAATAATTGACTCTAGTAGCTTTCCTATGATTGAAGTGAGACTAATGGGACGGTAATTGGATGCTATTGATTTATCACCTTTTTTGAAGTTCGGAACTACATTTGCAAGCTTCCAAGCTTCTGGAACTATACCTGTTTCTAATGACTTGTTAAATATAAATTTTAATGGATAACTTAACTCATCTCTGCATTCTTTTAATACTCTAGCATATACCTCATCAGGACCAGGCGATTTATGAGGTTTCAGTCTGTCAATTTCCTTAACCACATCATTTCTACTTATAGTAACCGTACTTAACCTATTTTCTATACTATCGCTGTATACCTTACGGACTTCTGGAAACTGTGCCAAATTTTCATTAGTGAAAACGGAAAGAAATTGACTATTTAATGTACTGCACATTTCTAAATCACTTTCTGTCAATTTTCCTATCGAAGTTTTAAGGGGACCAATTACATCTCTAACCTTGGATTTATATAGTTGGTAAAAAGCTTTAGGATTATTTTTTGAATCATTGGCAACCTTAATTTCATAATTTCTTTTTTCTTTACTAATATCCTTTTTTACCTGTCGTGATAGATTCTGATAGTAAGCAAGTAGGTGAATTTCGCCTTTTTTAATTTTTCTATATATTCCTCTCTTTTTTCCTAGAAGATCTAATAGTCTATTATTCATCCATTTGGGTTGGTTCTGTGTTGATCTAAATTTTCTTTTGGGGATATATTTATTTTGCGCATTGAATACTGACTTGATAAAATTATCGTATGTATCTACCAAGTTTGACGTCTCCTCCTGACTTAAGATGACAGGTGCCTGAAAAAGGATACACTCATTTGGACACCTGGATCGACTTAATTTTTTGACCATAGGGTCCGCTAACAGGGCTTCTCTTAACCCACCATAATTGGCTTTTCTGAAGTCAGGTATTAATGTTGTATTCTCTCTGATATTACCTTACCATTGTATATTAAAATACACAGAATTGTGATCACTATTTCCTAGGTGGTCCCTGATTTCTACACTATTTATCATATGTTCATTGTTACTGAAAACTAAATCGAGAATATTATCACCTCTAGTCGGCGTATCTATGAATTGAGATAAAAAACTATCTTGTACTACCTCAATAAACTCCTTTGAATCAGTGTCGCCTATTTGTTGCTGCCAATCTATATTAGGGAAATTAAAATCCCCCATAATGCACACGTTGCTAAGCCTTGATGCTATTTTAATTTCCTCCCATAATGATGTTCCGTCATTTCTACTCATATTTGGCGGTCTATACATAACTCCAATAACTAAAGTCTCACTACCTTCGTTAACTTCTACCCAAACACTTTAATTTTCATTATTTACTCTAATACCTGATTTAGTACAGCTTTTTAATGAACTCCTGACAAACACTGCTATACCGCCACCCCTCTTACTTGTTCGGTCATATTTAAACAAACTATATCCCGGTATATCAAACTCTGCTAAAAAATGCCTGGTTTCTGTATTAATCCATGTTTCAGTTAGCGCTATTATGTCTATATTTTTTTTGCTAACCAGTGCTCTAAGTTCGTTAATTTTGTTACATAAACTCCTGCAATTTGTATAATAAAAACTCAAACTATTACTTGTATTTGCAACTATTTTTCTATTGTTTTTAACTAATTTATTTTTACCTGTTGAACTACTGGACCTAGACGGAAAATCTACGCTATCAGAATGTTCGTTATTACTATCAATTTCATGTGGCTGGGATTCTATTTTACTTACACACCTATGGTTTATTAACAAAACCCCGCAACAAACTTGTCGAGTGAGCTGGCTAAGGTCGAAACTCCTAGTCGAGAGAGATGTACTCCATCCTGGGCATACAGTTCATCCTTACCGTAGAAGAGGGTCCAGTTATCCAGGAATGGAATAGTATTTGCTTTGCAATACTTCTCCAGCCGGTTATTTACACCAATAGCCCTGGAGGACCATTCCTTCCTTACCCCTCTTCTTGGTAGGATATTGTGTACCACAGGAACTCCACCCTTCCCCTTGATCCTCTCCAACATTTCCTGGTACGTGGTGAGCAACTCCTCAGTCCTGCATTTCCAAATGTCGTTGCTCCCTGCGTTGAGGAAGATGATGGGGTCCTCTCCACTCGCTTCCATGACACCATCTAGCTTTTCTGCCACCTTCTCAACTCCGGCACCAGGCAGACAGACAACTTTACCAACATGTGTGTTAGTAGCCCTACCAAGGTATTTAATCATTGAATCCCCTACAATTAAAATAGACTTAGCTGCTTTCTGTTGCCGGCCTGTAGCAGGAGTTGTAGCAGCAACAGCAGCAGACTTCCCCCCCTCCCCTCTCACTGCCTGATGATCGCCACCTCCTCGCCATCACTCTCATCAGCCAAGGTGCTGAAGTTGTTGTGGGTCTTGAGTGGCTGCCTTTTCAGCTTGCAGGCCGTTGCACTGGTTGACACCACTTTCCAAGGGGCTTCACGATCCCTGGGAACACTTCCGGTAGCCTCACACTTCTTTTCCGCCATAGCTAGTCTCAAGGCCAAATTTTCATCTTTGAGACACTGAATCTCCTGCTCCACACTCTCCAGTCTTTCTTGCAAAGCAAGACAAAGCTGGAGAGTATGGGAGGAGACAGAAGACTCATCAACAACAGCCATCACTAAGAAAGTTCACTAGGACCTCACTAAGGGTAAACAGGTTCACTAGCGGTCACTGGGGACGTCCGCACTGGTCAGGGGTCAGAGGGCAACTGTTTGCTCTCATTCAACCTGTCCCAAAGAAGGGTGACCACTCTCAACCCTCCAGCTCATCCAATTGCTTTCATCTTTTGTAGCTCTAAAGTTTTTGAAACTATTCTTACTTCAAAATTTTTAAGGTATTTTCCTTCTCATAATCTGCTCTCAGATCGCCAGTATGGTTTCCTTAGTGGTTGCTTTACTGGTGATCTTCTTTTATATCTTACTAACTCTTGGTCATCCTCCTTTCGGGACTTCGGTGAGACCTTTTCTATTTTGCTAGACATATCGAAGGCTTTCGATAGAGTTTGGCACAAACCTATAATTTCTAAACTACCCTTCTTCGGTTTCTATACCTCCATCTGTGCCTTTGTCTCTAATTTCCTTTCCGGGCGTTCCATAGCTGCGATTGTGAACGGCTATCGTTCACTCCCTCACCCTATCAACAACTCCGGTGTTCCTCAGGGTTCTTATCTCCAATTATCTTTCTAATTTTCATAAACGATCTTCTCAACTGTACTTCCAGTCCTATCTATTCATATGCAGATGGCTCTACCTTACACTACTACACTAGTTTTCCACAACGCCCCAGCAAGCAATCCCTCAGAAACAAAGGTAATGAAGCCATGCAACACTTATTTTCTGATGTTAATACCATTTCCAATTTCGGCAGAGAAAACCTAGTTATCTTTAATGCTTCAAAAACCCAATCTATCTACCCGTCGTGAACTCCCAGAGGACTATCTCTTATACTTCAACAATACAAAAATCAACCCTTCATTTCTCAGTATTCTTGGTGTCTATTTTTCTTCTGCTCTCTCTTGGAAGAACCATATTACCAGTCTTGCTAAGGCGGCCTCCCAGTAGCTGGGAGTGCTCAATCACCTCAAGGGGTACTTTATCCCTGCACAGCTTCTTGCTCTGTACAGGGGCACAGTGTGTTCTTGTATTGAATATTGTTCACATGTATGAAGAGAATCCTTTCACACAGCACTTCTATACAAAGTAGAAAAGAAAGCCTTTTGTATCATTAAATCCTGTCCACTCACCGACTCTCTGCAATCTCTTTCTCTTCGCCGCAATGTTGCATATCTCTCGCTATTCCATTGCTACTATAATAATCAGTGTTCATCAGAGGTCTCCCAGTGTATACCACCTCCTCTACGTAGGGTACGTAGTACCCGTCTTGCAACACAATCCCACCCCTACTCTGTGCAACTCTCCAAATCAAGAGAGAAACGATGCTCCCAATCTTTCTTCTATTCAACAGCTGAGCTCTGGAACTCTCTCCCTGAATCCATCTTTCCCTCTTCCGATGACTAAAATTGCTTCAAACTCCGTGTGTCCAGGCATTGTAGCTCGACGGTTCCTTGATTTTGGCCCAGTCACTCTTTGAATTCTGATGGAGGCACTCGTTACATGCAGTTCTGCCTTTTGTCTCCCTCACTCGCATAGAACAAAAAATCTGTAAATGTGTTCATGTCAATATACATATATTACATTCAATTGAATTGACTTTAACTGTTTCTAGCTGTTGCTATTGAATGGCCTTGCTAAGCTGAAAAAAGTTGTTCATTCAGCTGAACAAGCATCTGTGCATTACTTCCAGCCACTGATTACAGGACCTGGAACACACTCCGTAACTGCGATTTACCTAATGGTGAACATTTTATAACATACATTGTTCTCTAATTCACCCTATAGTTCGTGAATGAGTGATATTTTAGTATTTGGAGAAAGTTAGATCAACTAAATATACGTGAAAAAACCCTAATTGAGTCATAAGCAATTTAACCTTAAATATGTGCTAACCAACAGATGCCCAGCACACGATAATTGTTATTAATGAGATATATTAATTGGACTTAATTACGACACTTGCGCAGCTAGACTAATTATACAGAAAATACAGATATATACAGAAAATACAGAACCTTAGTGATGCTAAGCCATTTTATTCCTGTGTCATGCGTTAAGGGGATAGGTGTTATATATTTGTGTAGTTATTTATGTCTGTAATATTATTTTAGTTTCCTCCTTAGGTCTCTATCAAGGTTAAACAAAAACAAATCCTCAGGATCCCCCTTAGAGATAAATTTGTAAACTTTTCGGTAGAAAATGTCCCGGCCGAAGGCCGGTTCCTCCAAAATTTCAGGCTTACTATTGCTAGCCAGGAAAGAAAATAGACACATAAATGGCACGAAAGGTTTTATTATTGACAAATGAATGGGGTAAAGGATCTTGAACTAGACAAATAGAAGGGACGAAGGTCTTAAAATGGCAAAACTAATGGGGCTAAACATGAGTGAGAAGGGGTCTACAATAATGATATACCTCCCCAACAGGTATGATCGCCTTTAACTCCTTTAATCAGTGACGATGTTTGTTTATATATTTGCTATTGCCAGATGGTTTTAATCAGTCTAGGAAATAGTTCAACGATTCAAAGAAATATACAAATCTTGACAATCAATCATTTACCTCGAACGTGCCCTTCCTGATCTGCTAATTGTTCAGTAAGTAACCTATAATAAAATATATCTACCTTTATTATGCATTATGATCAGAGCATTGCATATTAACGTGCCGAGGTGGTCAATGTTTTGTTCATGCTGTATGGTATTACCTTTATTAGCCAACCTAACCTAGTGTAACCTAATCTTACTGCATATAACATTATCTAAAATACATATATTACAAACATACAATTATTAAAATTATCCTAACAACCTTGTCTAGGTTTAATTTTAAGTTCCGCGTTCCTAAAGATAGAGTTTTGCTTCCCTGGGCTCTCTTCATTTATATTTACTATAATGTGCGGTAGATATACAGTAAACACTAATCTTCTTCAAAACTTAACCACAACGGGCAAATGTAATTCTAACTAATAAGTCATAGCCATGACTTTTACTACGCTGTATATCAGCGAAATTTACAAATGATTCTATTTAAAATTTAGCCACGGAATTTTATATACAGTTTATCAAAGTTTATCAGTTATTTTCTAACTGATAGAGACATTCTTAATGATTGTCATATGTTATTATTTCATTACAAATATAAATAAGTTATATAAAAGCATATCCTGCCTATATTAAATTTACTGAATGTAGTTTGTGTTTCTCTTTCGGCATATATGCAAGGATAAGGTGAATATGTGCATGAACTAAATAACTTTAATACATCAATGAGTATGAGAACATATGAGCTGAATCATGAAACTACGTAAATATCTTTCTTTCCAAGTCAAATGAACAAGTAAGCATTAAATAATTAATTAGATTAATTCTGAATTTCGTCTAAGCATTGCATAAAAATTACAAAGAGTAAAGTAAAACATAGTTAATCCAGTTATATTCTGATAACTTTAATGATGTCTCCTTATTACCAAAGGTTTACGAATCATAACTCTTGGAAAGTCCTGTATAGAAATGTACGCCTATTGTGTATACCAGTTACCTAATCAAAGATTATCATTAAATTAAGAACATATACCTATCATTAAAGATTAACATTTCTCCTTCATCCTATATACAATATTTATGTTTCACTATATCTCTTCTATTGAATTGCATTTGTAAAAATATTGTAAATAACATCAAGCACATTAATGATCAAAAGACCATATTCTACCTGCCCATTTTCAATATTTGCTATGTACAATTACTTATTACAAATTATAGAGGTTGTTATTTCAACATTATTATTATCAGCCTTGTTGAAGTCATACAATTGCTAAGACATGAACGTGGGAGACGTGCCGTGAGTCAATGAGAAGAGTTGTTACTCGTAATGGTTTACAAAGAATTTGAAGACTTTGTGAAATTACCAATTTGAAATTGTGTTTGTTTGAAATGGATAATACAATATGCTTTAATAGAGTTGCTGGAAGCCCTATTTAATTTGCCTGACCTCTCCTACTGATTTTTTTTTCTTCTATATTCCAACTACTCCCTCTCGGGCATAGGCTGATAGTCTTTACACTCTACCGCTGATCACGGTGAGGCCCGTGAGTCTCGTTCCAGTCTAGGGAGTGAGACATGCGAAGCACCTATTCACGGCTCGAACCCAACTCCATCTCTTAAGCTGCTTCGCCTCTGCGCTTCACAGTCTCACTCCCCAGGCTCGGACCCTCACTCTCAGAACGCCACCTATTGAGCAATTACCTCACTAGGCATTGGCCCCCTGTAGCATATTTTGAATATGGGAATATTCATACAGTGCTATTTTTTTCGGTGTGCTGTGGCATTTGAACTGGTAATGGTACCATCATTCCATCTCAATATCTTCCCATTGACATGGGATGTTCCCCCCTGACTGAAGTTCCCCCCGGGAAAAGTAGCCTAGGCTCAATTTCCCCCCCCGGGAAAAGTGGCCTGGGCTGTTGTGCCTCCCCCCGGGGGGGGGGGATTTCAGACCTAGGATATTTCCCCCCCCCTCTTGGCCATTTTTCCTCTCTTATATAGGAACCATTAGTTGACATAATGACATTATTGAAGGACTGTTTAACCTAACCTAACCTAACCTAACCTAACCTAACAAAACCAACCTAACTTAACCTAACCTAACCTAACCTAATGTTATGTTAGTAATTTGTTTGTGATGGTCGAGCCATTGTTTGATGTTTCAGTCATGTTTAAGTCATTGATACACTTACCATATAACCGGGTGGGGGGTGGGGGGGGGGGGGGGGGGGGGAATTTTGGCCAATAGGGGGGAATAATATCCTAGGCCAAAATTCCCCCCGGGGGAAATCTATCCTGGGCCAGATTTCCCCCAGGGGGAATTTCGGACGGGGGGAAAAGCAGACTGGTACACCGGGTCCATTGGATTACTAGTCCAGTGGCAAGACCACTCTGCCACACCTCCCTAATACTCACTAACACTAATAGTAATCAAGCTAACTCTTTCAATCACTTCCTCTCCTTATTATTACACCACACAAGCACATTCTACTTCTTTTCAATACACCAAAATACAAAAAATAAATAAAATTAAAATAATGACTCATATCCTAGCCTCGAGTCCCCAGGGGTGGCCGGGCGTAGTGATGGCGTTGGCGACCAAAATCCTTTGTGTTTCATCTAACTTTCCGTTTCATGAACACCACCTCTCTATCAACACACCTGATCTTCATTTCCTCTCGAGGCATAGGTGTCTGAAGCAACTGGCAGCAATTTCTCTTCTGTCTCGTCCTTATATATATATATATATATATATATATATATATATCCTAATGTCCAAGCCAAAGATAGATTTTGTAGATATGGACACAACAAACTCGCTTGCTCCAACTAAACTCTATGTGCTGTCTATGTCTCCCCTAATTTTACTAATTTCCCTAAATTCTTCAAATATCTGAATTATAAAGTGGATCACATACTAGAAATGTCTCCTTTCTCAAAAATGTCTGTCGTAGCGGATTTCAATAGTTACCACCCATAATGGTTCTCCTCTAATTTAATTGACCAACCTGGTGACCAACTCTACACTTACTTACAGTTGTGGATGGTCATCAAACACTTCTAAATATTATTAACTCCGGTGTTCATCATGGTTCTGTCATATCTCCAGTCCTATTTCTAATATTAATTAATGATTATCTTGACTGCATTTGTCGTCCTATCCATTTATATGGCGATGACTCTACCCTAACTATTCAATTAGCTTTCCATGGCAACCCCTCTTGCAGTCACTCCAAAACTCAAGTAATGAGACCATAGCACACCCATCTATCAACTATTTCCAATTGGGGCACAGATAACCTTGTTGATTTCATTGCATCCAAAACTCATATTCTCTATCTATCTACCTGTCACTTCTTCATTATGACTCTCCCTTTGTTTTTAATACATAACTCAATAATACCTCTTCTCTCAATATTCTTAGTCTCTTTATTTTCTACTTTCCCTGGGAAGACCATATTTCCACTCTTGCTAGAACAGCTTCCCAGAAGTTAATTGTGCTTGACCATCTCCGTGGGTTCTTTACCTCCGCACTTGCTCTTTATAGAGGTGTTGTGTGCCCATATATCGGGTACTGGTCGCACGTGTGGTGTGGTTCCTCCCATACCGCTCTTCATGTTATGACACATCCAAAAGTCTTTCTTCTCATTAACTCACCCCCTAATCCTTTCCAATCTCTCTCTACGTATTCATAAGAGCTTTCTTAGTGTATAACTCATCGCTTTTGAAGAGTAGGTGGCAACCACCTTTCACAACAGTCTCGCCCTTCTTCTGTCTAACTCTAACCCAAGAGTGAGCCGATTTTCCTAATCTTACTTCCATTCAACAAGTAAATTATGGAACTCTCTCCATCAGTCAAGCTTTCCCTCATCCTACGTATTTAACTCTCCTAGGTCCGTATGTCCAGGCATTTTAATTCTAATGTACCCTGAACTTTACTTTATCTACACTTTCAATTTGAACGTATATTCATGACAGGCAGATTTGCCTTTTGCCTCCTTCTTACACATATAAAAACTCCCTTTATATTGGTCGAATAGGCAGCCTTAGGTTCATGCTTACGCACTTTGTTTCCAATGCAAAAAAAAAAAAAAAATATATATATATATATATAGCGTTATATATATATATATATATATATATATATATATATATTTATATATTATATACTGTATATATACATACATATATATATATATATATATATATATATATATATATATATATATATATTAAAGTACTTTCATAATGGCGACTATCACTTTCGACTTTGGGGGAGACACTTGTTGCCAGCAACTTTGCCCTTTGTCTCCTTCAAACACATAAACAAAATCAATAAAGCAATGTAGGAGTGTTGTAGTTGCGATGATGGGATCCGACATTGTATAGTGACGTTCAAGTACTTTATCAAAAAGGAAACAATATTTGTTTCCAGTTTGTTACACTTGGGTCAAGTCTTACAATATATAATTCAGGTATCTTGCAAAACGAACATTGGTTTGCCAATTATCGTTTCTTACAAATATCTCTATATGATAATTTGTCAATAATCTACATAATTCAGTGTGTTTATAAACTGGCATATGGCAAATAATAATTATATTTGTAAATGCGCTTTTCTAAATTCTAAAAATTAAATTTGTTTGGCAAAATACCCTTGAATCAAAAACATTTGATCACACTCACTATCTGTTGCATACTGAGTACAAGAGAGGTCCGAAGGTTTAGACAGGCATAGTGCTGCCACTTGTCAGGTGATGGCTCTCGTCTGATTAACATCTGGTGCAACGTTAATATAATAATATTCCATTTTATTATTATTGAGGGTTTGATTATTTTTGCCATTTTTGTTTTACAATATATGTTTAGTTATCTCTCTAGACTAAACAAAATGCGCTCCCACCAGAACCCCTCTAAACTACCTATAAAGCCACCCATAAAGTTACGGTCCACAAACTGCGATATACAACGCTTATATTATATAAAGTATCGTCAATTGTTGGCTTGAAAAACAACGAATCAGACATTAAGCCTAATAGCTACTTATACTGCATATGCTGATGTACACACACGCATAATAGAATTGTAATATTTTAGAAAGGGTCAACAATTATTGCACTGATGATCAGCCTTGGTGAAAAGGAAGGTTGTGTATTCTGCCGGTTAACTATTCAGTGTAATGAATCTTTACAAACTAACGTGTGGCACTTTGGCGCTGCTGACTGGGAGGCTCTCCGGCAGTATTTGTTTTGATTTCCCATGGAATGACTTTTGCTTCCGTGGCCGGGGACCCTCGGAGAGTGCTGAACGCATTACCGAGATAATCCTCTCGGGCATGGAAACATACATTCCATTTTCTTTCTCTCAGTCTAATGCTAAAAAATCTTGGTTTACTCACGCTTGTTCTACTGCTGTCCACAACAAGGAGGAAGCATTCAAACGGTACCGTCACCTTCAAACTTAAGAATCTCATACTTCCTATGTTTCTGCCCGGAATCAAGCCAAATCTGTTCTTCGACTCACCAAGCACTCTTTCATCAATAATAAATGCACTGAACTATCCAACTCTAGCTTTTCCCAAGCTTTCTGGCATCTAGCCAAAAACCTCTCCAACAAATTTTCTTCGTTGTCTTTCCCTTCGCTAGAAACTCCACCTTGGATGATTCCGGTGCTATTTCGCTCTCAACCCTAAAGCTATCGTCCAATTGCTCTCATTTCTTGCATCTCCAAAGTTTTTTAAACTATTCTTACTTCAAAATTTCTTAATAATTTCTCTTCTTATAATCTACTCGCAGATTGCCAGTATGGATTCCTTAAGGGTTGCTCTACTGGGGATCTCCTTTCATATCTTACTAACTCTTGTTCATCCTCCTTCCAGGACTTCGGTGAGACCTTTGCTATTGCACTAGACATATCGAAGGCCTTTGATAGAGTCTGGCACAAATCTCTAATGTCTAAACTACCTTCCAGGAGCAATAATAATGTCAATTATTTTGAATTATAACTTATATAAACGTCAAATTAATTTTTTGACAAAATTTAAAAGCGCTATTTTTTTCTTTTTTCAAATCTGTCACGAAAATCCCAGTATGCATTAACGAGATTTCAACCAGTAAAATTGTATAGTGGAGAATATACAGTATATACTGTATATATGCAATACAGTCACAGCAACACGTGAACCAACACGTGTGGATTTCCCTGCATATATATATATATATATATATATATATATATATATATATATATATATGTGTGTGTGTGTGGATGTGTTTGACACACTAGAAATTACATATATAGCCTATACCTGATTTGCTGGAGATATGTTTTGCCTTGCGCCTCATTGTGATGGCACTAACCAATAGTGTCATATTCCCGAAACTCGAATATTACCATCTTCAACTCCTTGGCTATCATGGAGCTGTTTCACTTTATATGGACACTCTCAACATCCGGGACGATATTTCGACGTGTATCACATCTTAGGAGACCTACACGTAATTAAGCAACCTACAAAATATTGCAAATATAAATATATTGCCTAATGGATATTTGGATACAAAACCTATAGAGGATAAGATATTTAGTTGACTCAACTTGTGCAGTAAAGGTCTTAATAGTATGGAACAGGTGTGGAATTATGATAAGATAATTTTACCGCACTGCACGATACGGAAAGAAAATTGAGGGTACGGTACAGAATGATGAAACAGTATTACTGAAGGGTACATAAGATATAACCCATAGCGTACGGTACACAAGTGTGCCCAATCAATGCACAAGTGCACACCAAAGGTCTTATCTGAACATAATTACCTACAATACCGCGAAAGAATAAGCATTAATTCCCTTGGTGGGAGGGATATTGATATTTAATTGAGCACAATGGATTACAAAGGAAAACAAGCAACAGCAAATGTAATAATCCTACAAGGCTGTTTGTAACTAAATCACCTTTCCTATGTGAATACAGGAATGGATATCACAGTATAAAGTGGTACAATTCCTTTATAAACACAGTTAATCGGAGGTTGAGAAAGATATTTATCTAGTCGATTTTCGAAAGCTTGAGCAGTACTGCACTCAATGGCACTACTAGCTAGTCCATTCCATAAGTGTATCACTCGATTAAACAAAAATAGCTTTGCCTAATGTGAGGGAAAAAGCTTTCTAATTATCTTACAACCATGTCTTCTAGTGAAATTTGAATTTTCAACCGAGATGTATATGTTGACATCCATGTTGTCAATACCTTTAATAATTTAAAAGACTTTAATTGGGTCCCCTTTTGCAGACGTTCTTCGTATGCCATATTTCTTTATCTAGGAATCATTTATATTACTCCCTGCTGTATTATCTCCAGTTTATCTATTGTCCTTTTAATAATATGAACACCAAAATTGTACACAGTATTCCAGACGAGGGCGAACCAAAGAATTATATAAAGTGAGTATAACATTAGTTATACTAATAGTTATAATGACAATGAAACACACAAAGGAACCAGGGCACAAAGGTACTTGTACTATGATTCGCAGTAATTAAGGGGGATCACCGGATTGTTTTCTCTTTCTCTCATTTCCTCTCTTTCCCTGGTTTGTATCCATTCGGCCCCATTCAGCCAACTGTTGTAAGACGTTTATCCCCATCCAAGTGTCGATTTCTTCCTGGCGAGCGATAGCGAGCCAGCATTGTATGGAGAAATCTGGCTTCGCCGGAGAAATTTTTCTATCGACAAATTTACAAATTTAGCTTGATGTCAAAACAAAAAATATATATATGTTGGCTCGCTAACGCTCGCCAGGAAAATATTGACACCTGGATGGGGTTGAACGTCTTAAAATAGTAGGCTGAATGGGGACGAATGGATACAAGCCAAAGAGAGAGATAGAGAAAGATAAAAAAAAGCGAGGTGGGCTCCTTTAACGGTAGCTATGATTGTTGGAGCAGACGAGGGACCTGCTTACACACTGATAGCTCCGACTGGACTGCATGAGTGCGCTGGGAAATTGGGGTTAACCTGATACCACATCATGAATCTGCAACAGAAGACATTTGTCCAGCATCCAAAATGCTGAGAGAGAAAGAGGAATCCAAGTAATTTAGTGAGTCTCACAACATTCAAGTCAGTATTAACTCCTGGCCATGGCGCACTTTAAAACTGTAATATGGCTTCCCAAACACGATATTTTTCTGAGTATGAAGTATCTCATCATTATAGTCGGAAGATAACTGAACACAGTTTTATAATGCATAAGATTCCAAGAGATACATCATAAACTTTATATAATTGTCTGGAGGATGCTACAATAAAATATATAATTCGTCCAGTGATTAAAATGGTTAGTAAAACGTAACGTTACTAATGACAAAACAATTGGGTGTTATCAGATGTTAATTAAGCGTAGTCTACAATGTATTATTTACAACTGACTATATAGCAATTTATATTTGAATAGGAGTGGATATTTGTATCTTGTAAAACAAATTACTTAGGTATACGTCATTAAATATAAGCAATAACTAAACTTGAAGTAATAATGACATAATATTTCATATTGAACTATGACAAAACTAGGTCTTCCATTAGATAATATACGTTGTTCGGTATTAACAACCGGATGATTAAATATTACCGTTGTTACGATCCAGGTTCTCAAAGACACAGGGCTCTTCAACATTGGACTAGATAATGGCAAAATGCAACAACGGTAACACTAGATCCAACCCCTGCCTTAAACACTGGAAAACAAAACACCATTACCGCCCTGAGTCGTGCCTGGACAACGAGGTATCCTATGACTCGGTAACTGGTGCACACACACTAGGCTGACGCTCGATGAAACAGCCTATTCTCAAACAGTAAAAGATTACTCGATTAGGTTACACAAAGAAAAGATAGTTAACGTGATTAATTAACGTTACGGTAGATACTCAAATAACTGGCACTCCTGTATTAAAGAAAGTGCAATGCTAGTCCTGCAACATCAACTGGAAACTTCTGAAATAAGTCTGATGCTGGGAAGATGTTCGTAAAGTATCTTGAACAATTATAATGCAGAATACGGGTCACAATAAATGCTAGGACATATAGTAATAATAGGCAGGCGAATAATAAAGACTGCACAAAGGTAGTAATGCTTGACAACTAAAGAAATGCTTTGTGACACAACGCAACAGCCTACTCGGGTTGTGCAACTCAACAACAACCTCGGCTCAAAAGTGCAGTGAATAATAATGCTGCATACATATAATAATGGGGGCTTATCTCTAACCAGTGTCTGCTCAGTTAATAAAGTCTAGCTGGGGTATCAAGGCAGGGCAACAATGGGTGAGCATGCGGCTCGTAGCCTAACGTTGTCCGAAGGTGGTATAATGAAGATTACGTTATATGACGGGGATGCTCTCTTGATAAATCTAGGTCTCTAGTACCTAGTTCTATCCTGGCGATCCCTCAGAAGTCAACACAAAGAGGCAGCACTATGTTTTGAGGGATAGGCTATGGCCCTCTCACACCACAGCGCTGTGCTCGCAAAGTAAACCCACCCGAAGACAACTTAGGCTCCCACAGTACCTGTCGATGTCGTACAGGGCTTAGCTAACACTGCACACATCGGAGACAACGACACAGTAACCTTACCCCCCAGTCTAGCTTTAGATAACCAAGCAGAATCACTCAACACCTTGCCAGGGAGACTTATACCGGTCTACAACCTTCCCGAGAGAGGACACATACGGAAAAGTCCGTCTCTCCAAACCTCATTAAAGCCTAATACATGGAAATATCTGAGAGCTTCGCGTACAATACGACTGGCCGACGGTGAACGTCTATGCTGAAACCAGAAGGGATGTTGAGTTTAATAAAGATTAGAGAATGAGAAAGGAGAAGTCGAGAGAGAGAAATAGTATGCAAAGTGGCGAGTATGGGGGACAGAATTGCAAAGGATGTAGACGATACGTGTGTCAGGCAAGCTCTGAGCTGGTAAAAAACATGAGGCCGCGACGGGAAGGGACTAATTGACCACCCGGCCGCCAACGCCGTCAGCGCCCAAGCGAGCCGCGTCATAGCTCACCCCCGCTGCCAGGTGTACTCCCTCACCCTCTCTCGCTCGCCTCCCACACAAGCAACATTTATATTATAGCGAATATAAAATATAAGGCGCGGTCACAGACCAAAACAAAGACCATTTCTAGACTCTCTGTGGCAACACGACCCTAATGAAATAAAGCAGATCATTCTAGGACAACTGTAGCCTATCCCCCCATCCTGGCGAGCGCTAGCGAGCTGCAATGCCCCACGCAACCATTCTGCCAGCGCCGGGAGGCGTCACACCCCCCCCAAGATATGGGACACTCAACCATGAGCCCATATCTGAACAGGCAGAATGTCGCTAGAATCTGCCACTCCTAACCACTCTGCCATTCATGGAATGCAAGCTCAGTCTCCTCAAAACAAAAATACAACAATATTTTTATATAAACAAATCTTATCACCCTTCCCAAATATAATACATTAATTCATAATATTGTGCTCCCAGAGCGAGCTTTAAGAAGCACAGCCTACTGAGGGAAAATCATCTGCACTCAGTACTCAGCTACAATATTATCTTAAAATTAATTATTAAAAGAAAGAGTTTTTATTTAATTTTTTCATATATTTTTTTTTAATGTTGTTTTTGGCGGCTACTATAGATGTAGCCTAACTTTCTTCTAATCAAAGCCAACCACTCCTGCCCTGCGACCCTACGCTGATGCTACACACGCGAGCCAACAAGCACCAGTGCAAAAATACACCGCGAGCCAAGACAGGAGGCTATACCAACATACTGCGGTAGCCTACCCCGGATCCTCCACCCGCGACAAACAGTCCGCAATCACATTCTCACAACCGGCAATATGGCGAATGTCTAAGTTGTACTCTTGCAACATGAGCGACCATCTGGTCAGCCTCATATTCCGGTTGTGGAATTGATTGAGGAATTTAAGCGGGTGGTGGTCGGTATACACTATCACGACTGGCCCATAGGCAGGAACATAGACCTCAAAGTGTCTGAGCGCTAACACGATGGCCAGCAGTTCGTTTTCAACAACCGAATAGTTTTTCTGTGCTGAATTAAATTTCTTTGAAAAGAAACTGACTGGATGCTCAAGACCTTCCTCGTCTGTCTGCAAAAGTACGGCACCAGCCCATACTCCGCTGGCATCAGTCGCCAACTGAAATGGTCGTTCAAAGTCCGGGGCCCTGAGGATAGGGTGAGTGCATAAAAGGTGTTTAACTACTCGAAACGCCTGCTCACACTCAGGTGCCCAGCGGAACTTTTTATCTTTAGCTAGTAGATCTGTCAAAGGAGCTAACACAGTAGAATAACCTCTTATAAAGCGGCGGTAATACCCAATCATGCCCAAAAATCTCATGATCTGCCGCTTGGTGGTCGGCCTGGGGAACAAGTCGATAGCCTGTATCTTCTGTTGGGGCGGGCTCACCTGCCCTAACCCAACCACAAACCCCAGATACTGCACCGTGGCTTGCACAAAGTCACACTTGCCCAGATTAACCACCAAGCCTGCTTTACTAAGTTGACTAAATAAGGCTTCTATGTGCTCACAGTGACTTTGGAAATCGTTGTCATAAATGATCACGTCATCAAGGTAGACAGTACAGTTTGGGATGTCTGCTACGATGTCGTTCATTAAGCTCTGGAAAGTGGCCGGTGCATTTTTCAGACCATATGGCATCACGTTGCAATGGTAAGTACTGCCATACACCACAAACCCGCACACCTCTTTAGCCCGCTCAGACAGTGGTACTTGCCAGTAGCCTTTGACGAGGTCTACCTTGGTCAAGTACCTTGCTTTCCCGATCTTATCCACACTGTCATCCACCCGGGGAAGAGGATATGCGTTGGTGGGGGTCAACCCGTTCAACCGCCTAAAGTCAATGCAGAACCGAACTTTGCCATCAGGTTTGGGCTGCAGAGTGACAGGAGAAGTCCACCGTACTGCCCCCTTCTCGATCAAGCCTCTCACCAGCATATACTCCAGCTCATCCCTGAGCGCTGGGAGTTTAATGGGTGGCACCCGATAAGGTATCGACTTGAAGGGGGGGTGCTCTCCTACATCGACGTCATGCACCGCTTGAGTAGTGAGGCCTGGGTGCTCGGCAAATACAGTGGGGTATGAATCGAACAGGCGCTGCACTGCCACCTGCTGTTCCTCCGGCAGGTGCGCCAGAGCATCATGCGCACATTGGCTCGAATTCCCCGCCCACTGATCAGCCGAGACATGATAATCCCAGTTATCATCCACCTGGTCATTGCTGCCCCCCTCTCCTTCTCCACCATGACTGCAGCAGGTCAACACGGGAACAGCTAGTGACTCAGGTGGGCGCCCCACATACTCCTTCAACAAATTAATGTGGCATAGTTGGTTACGTTTCTTCCGGTCTGGAGTGGCAACGAGGTAATCCAGATCGGAGATCTTTGACACCACCCGATAAGGCCCAGCGTACTTGGCAGCCAGAGGATGACCTGCCAAAGGCAACAGGACCAACACCTCTTGACCTACCTGAAACTCCCGGAGTTTCGCCTTAGTATCGTACCTGTCCTTCATACGGGCCTGCGAACTCACCAAATTACGCCCGGCCAGCTCCAGACTTCTAAGCATTCTCTCTTTGCTCTCGAGGACGTATCTCAACATAGAACATGGCACAGCGGTACCCTCCCAAATCTCCTTTACCATGTGGAGGGGGCCCCTCACCCGATGCCCGAAAACAAGCTCGTTCGGACTGAAACCGAGACTCTCTCCAGGTACTTCTCTTGCCGCGAACAAAACATACGGCAGACCAAGGTCCCAATCCTTTCCGTTCTCTGCGCAATAACATCGAAGCATGCTTTTCAGCGTGGCGTGCCACCTCTCCAACACCCCTTGACTCTCCGGGTGATACGCAGAAGAGACGACAGTGCTGATGCCATGCTGAATCATAGTTTGTTTGAACAGATTAGATGTAAAATTAGAGCCTTAGTCCGATTGCACCTATTGCGGGTAACCATACCGCGAGCAATACAAGAGCAGGTTCCGGATAACAGTTTTCGCTGTGCCATTTCTCATTGGATATGCATCAGGATAACGAGTGGCCACATCCATGATAGTTAATAGAAATTTATTACCGGCACTAGTAGGGGGTAGGGGTCCGACCATATCAATGATGACCTTACTGAAGGGCGGTCCACTGACAGGAATGGGGTGCAACGGGGCTCTCGGAATTGTTTGGTTAGGTTTTCCAACCCTCTGGCACGTATGACACCTTGCTATCCAGGTTACCACCTGCCCCTTCAACCCCGGCCACCAAAACAATTTTTCTAAAGCCGCCACCGTTTTTCTCACCCCTAGATGTCCTGCCAGTGGTATGTCATGCGCCAACCTCAGTAGGCTATCCCTGCACTCCCGTGGCACCACCAACTGGTCCACAACTCCGGACTCCTCTTGCCAACTACGTTTAGGGTCTTGAAAACGCCTATAGAGGATGCCTTCTAAATACAAAAAATCTCCTGGCTGTGCATCGCCGTCCTCGTCGAGCTCTACAGCTCCATTAGCACACGTTTGGAGCTCAGGGTCCTCTAGTTGCAACCGACGTATATCTGAGGGTGCCAAGCGATCTAACTGCTCCCGGAGCAATGCATGACCTTCCCCGATACTGGGCTGCTCCCTCTGTCTCTCTCGATGTACATAACGTTGCTGTCGTGGAGACTCGTCATGCCCAGCCTCGTCACTCTCGATGACAGGCCCAGGGGCTACTCCAGAATTAAGTAATGGTGCTAATACTGAATCACCCAGGAGAGCCGCCGAGTCAAAACTCTTAAAACCAACTCCAGCTTTAGCCTCCTCCTGTTGATCGTTCCTCCGCTGGTCTGAAGACGGAGGACTAGGCTTTTTTTTTTTTTTTTTTTTTTTTTCTATATTCCAACTACTCCCTCTCGGGCATAGGCTGAGAGCCTGTACATTCCACCGCCCAACACGGTGAAGCCCGTGAGGTCTTGTTCCAGTCTGGGGAGTGAGACATGCGAAGCATCCATCATGGCTCGAAGCAGCTCCATCTCTGAAGCGGCCGGTTGCTTCGCTCAAGTGCTTCACCGTCTCACCCTCCAGACTCAGACCCTCACTCTCAGAACGCCACCTATTGAGCAGTGAACGCACTAGGCATTGTCCCCCTGTAACATATTTTGAATATGGGAATATTCATACAGTGTTATTTAATCAGGGAACAACGAGGGTATTTTTTTGGCATTTCGGTGGGCTTTGTGGTAATGCACTGATACTAGGTACAGCACAAATTCAATCCCAATAATATCTTCCCATTGACATATCGGGATTTGAACTCGGGTCCATTGGATTACCAATCCAGTGGCATGACCACTCTACCACACCTCCCCTACTGTTTGAGAATAGGCTGTTTCATCGAGCGTCAGCCTAGTGTGTGTGCACCAGTTACCGAGTCATAGGATACCTCGTTGTCCAGGCACGACTCAGGGCGGTAATGGTGTTTTGTTTTCCAGTGTTTAAGGCAGGGGTTGGATCTAGTTTTACCGTTGTTGCATTTTGCCATTATCTAGTCCAATGTTGAAGAGCCCTGTGTCTTTGAGAACCTGGATCGTAACAAATGGCGACCTAGCTCAGGATCTTGTGAACTAAGAGATAATTGCAGGATTGTTGTGGTCATTTGTTTTATTGAGGAATATAGTGGGCACGTTAATTTTGTTTTGGCAAAGTAGTATAGCCCTTGAGAGTCTTCAGACATTTTTGGCAAGTGAATAGTGCTACATAAGAGTTTGGGGTACATCTTTTCTGAATATTGTGGTGAGAAATTGTTGTGAGCATCATGTCTTATACCGGGTCAGAGGAGAATGGAGACACAGTACGTAATGTCGAAACTGAGGAACAGCAGCATGATGAAAGGGTTAATCGGGTGAACTGTGAGGAGGATGCTAGGATATTTTTGCAATGGCCTGTTACTGCCGAGCGGTTGGAGGGTATGGATCGGTACGGTCTTCAATGCCTGGCCACAGCTATCGGTCATGCGGTTACTAGCAGTATGACGAAGGATAACTTGATAACGTGTGTACTAGGCAGGGTGACTGGTGAGCGAGAGGGGTTGAGTGCTCAGAGCCCTTCGGCCATGCTTCCCCTACACTCGACTCCCAGCCATCCCATTAGTTTGCCGACCCCGAGTACGCGTCCACAGTTGGGTAGTGACTGGCAGGGTGGGTTGCCCCTGGGGGGACCACCGGTAATTTCAAACATTGTAGCACGTTCACCTCCTCCAGAGTTAACTCCAGAATTATTGTTTCAGCTCGAATTAGCTAAGATTGAGCAGCAACAAAGGGCAGGTGAGCAGCAAATAGAGCTAGCAAAAATCCAAGCTGAGTCGACTAGGTACTGTGCCGACATGGACGTAGAGAAGTCGCGAGTAGAGACAACGGGACAGCGACTTGGGGCTGGTAACCGTGTTCATGAGCAGTCTCTCCCGCACTTATTGAAACTGGTTCCGGTGTTTGATGAGAGTGGTGTTACAGAATTTTTTGCACGCTTTGAGAAGAAGTGCCAGGAACACCAGTGGCCAGAGAATAAATGGGCAGCACTTGTATCCTCTAGATTAATAGGCAAGGGTCTTAAAGCCTACGATGCATTGCCTATAGAGTCTTGTATTATCTATGAACTCAAGGAGGCTGTCCTGAGAGCATACGAACTACAACCAGAGACGTACAGGTTGAAGTTCCGGGGTGTTGCCAAGGGTCGGGAGAGCACCTTTTTGGAGCATGCCCGGGAGCTGTCTGATGCTTTTGGGAATTGGCTGAGGTCGGAGAAAGCTACTACGTTTGACGACATTAAACAGTTGGTGCTTTTAGAGCAGTTTTTCAAATGCACGGGCGACCTGACGTTAAACCTTAAAGAAAAGCAACCAAAAACTCTACAGGAGGCAGCTGAGATGGCTGACCTCCGGCTATCACTAATTCGTGGGTGCGGGTCTGCCCAGCGTAGTGAGGCAGGTAACAAGGGGCGTGACGCCCCACCCCCCCGAGTTAGTGATATACCTTATGCAAACAAGTACAAGAGCCATGATACCAAGACTGACCACAAGACTAGCACCGTCCCATTTAAGAAGGGGCCGGCCCCTTCCCAGTACCAAGGGAAGCCCAAAGGGGAGTTGGAATGTTATCATTGTCATAAAAAGGGGCACTTTGCAAGAGTCTGTCCTAGCAAACCACCTACAGCAGCTGTGTCTTTGGCCTGCAACTTTGGTGTGTCTCCGAAGTCATCTGAGTTTGCCCGGGGCAGTTCGTCAGAGGCTGAGGCACAGCCAATGCAGAAGCACCTGGGAGGCTCGAACCCTGCTCAGGATGTTTTTTGCGACCATAGAGGGCGGGGTTGCGTGATGTGGGTGGGGCGCAAGCATGGAGTAGAGGTCTTGCGTGATACAGGTGCTTCCCAGACTCTGATGAAAAACTTGACTGGCTACCCTATAAACGCGGCTCGGGTGGTGGTGGTGCAGGGTATTAATGCAACTCGGTCATACCCGCTGGTGCGGTTGGAGTTGGAGGTGGATGGTGTGGCACGTGAATTGGATGTCGGGATTGTGGAGAAACTGCCAGTGGAGGGCGTCGACCTTCTTCTCGGCAACGACTTTGCAATGCCCGCTTCTGAGGTTCTACCCTTAGTCGTTGCCGAGAGGCCGGCCGACGTGAGTAGGGAAGAGCAAGAGTGGGTCGAGCGGTGCCAGACACAACCCATGGCATGTGTTGTCACCCGAGCTCGGGCAGCTAAAGTGTCACAGCCTGACTCTCAAGTGCTATACTACTTTGCCAAAACAAAATTAACGTGCCCACTATATTCCTCAATAAAACAAATGACCACAACAATCCTGCAATTATCTCTTAGTTCACAAGATCCTGAGCTAGGTCGCCATTTGGTACGATCCAGGTTCTCAAAGACACAGGGCTCTTCAACATTGGACTAGATAATGGCAAAATGCAACAATGGTAACACTAGATCCAACCCCTGCCTTAAACACTGGAAAACAAAACACCATTACCGCCCTGAGTCGTGCCTGGACAACGAGGTATCCTATGACTCGGTAACTGGTGCACACACACTAGGCTGACGCTCGATGAAACAGCCTATTCTCAAACAGTAAAAGATTACTCGATTAGGTTACACAAAGAAAAGATAGTTAACGTGATTAATTAACGTTACGGTAGATACTCAAATAACTGGCACTCCTGTATTAAAGAAAGTGCAATGCTAGTCCTGCAACATCAACTGGAAACTTCTGAAATAAGTCTGATGCTGGGAAGATGTTCGTAAAGTATCTTGAACAATTATAATGCAGAATACGGGTCACAATAAATGCTAGGACATATAGTAATAATAGGCAGGCGAATAATAAAGACTGCACAAAGGTAGTAATGCTTGACAACTAAAGAAATGCTTTGTGACACAACGCAACAGCCTACTCGGGTTGTGCAACTCAACAACAACCTCGGCTCAAAAGTGCAGTGAATAATAATGCTGCATACATATAATAATGGGGGCTTATCTCTAACCAGTGTCTGCTCAGTTAATAAAGTCTAGCTGGGGTATCAAGGCAGGGCAACAATGGGTGAGCATGCGGCTCGTAGCCTAACGTTGTCCGAAGGTGGTATAATGAAGATTACGTTATATGACGGGGATGCTCTCTTGATAAATCTAGGTCTCTAGTACCTAGTTCTATCCTGGCGATCCCTCAGAAGTCAACACAAAGAGGCAGCACTATGTTTTGAGGGATAGGCTATGGCCCTCTCACACCACAGCGCTGTGCTCGCAAAGTAAACCCACCCGAAGACAACTTAGGCTCCCACAGTACCTGTCGATGTCGTACAGGGCTTAGCTAACACTGCACACATCGGAGACAACGACACAGTAACCTTACCCCCCAGTCTAGCTTTAGATAACCAAGCAGAATCACTCAACACCTTGCCAGGGAGACTTATACCGGTCTACAACCTTCCCGAGAGAGGACACATACGGAAAAGTCCGTCTCTCCAAACCTCATTAAAGCCTAATACATGGAAATATCTGAGAGCTTCGCGTACAATACGACTGGCCGACGGTGAACGTCTATGCTGAAACCAGAAGGGATGTTGAGTTTAATAAAGATTAGAGAATGAGAAAGGAGAAGTCGAGAGAGAGAAATAGTATGCAAAGTGGCGAGTATGGGGGACAGAATTGCAAAGGATGTAGACGATACGTGTGTCAGGCAAGCTCTGAGCTGGTAAAAAACATGAGGCCGCGACGGGAAGGGACTAATTGACCACCCGGCCGCCAACGCCGTCAGCGCCCAAGCGAGCCGCGTCATAGCTCACCCCCGCTGCCAGGTGTACTCCCTCACCCTCTCTCGCTCGCCTCCCACACAAGCAACATTTATATTATAGCGAATATAAAATATAAGGCGCGGTCACAGACCAAAACAAAGACCATTTCTAGACTCTCTGTGGCAACACGACCCTAATGAAATAAAGCAGATCATTCTAGGACAACTGTAGCCTATCCCCCCATCCTGGCGAGCGCTAGCGAGCTGCAATGCCCCACGCAACCATTCTGCCAGCGCCGGGAGGCGTCACACCCCCCCCAAGATATGGGACACTCAACCATGAGCCCATATCTGAACAGGCAGAATGTCGCTAGAATCTGCCACTCCTAACCACTCTGCCATTCATGGAATGCAAGCTCAGTCTCCTCAAAACAAAAATACAACAATATTTTTATATAAACAAATCTTATCACCCTTCCCAAATATAATACATTAATTCATAATATTGTGCTCCCAGAGCGAGCTTTAAGAAGCACAGCCTACTGAGGGAAAATCATCTGCACTCAGTACTCAGCTACAATATTATCTTAAAATTAATTATTAAAAGAAAGAGTTTTTATTTAATTTTTTCATATATTTTTTTTTAATGTTGTTTTTGGCGGCTACTATAGATGTAGCCTAACTTTCTTCTAATCAAAGCCAACCACTCCTGCCCTGCGACCCTACGCTGATGCTACACACGCGAGCCAACAAGCACCAGTGCAAAAATACACCGCGAGCCAAGACAGGAGGCTATACCAACATACTGCGGTAGCCTACCCCGGAT
Source organism: Paralithodes platypus (assembly GCA_032716605.1). Lineage (NCBI taxonomy): Eukaryota > Metazoa > Arthropoda > Malacostraca > Decapoda > Lithodidae > Paralithodes > Paralithodes platypus. Next base: position 51,044,206 of record CM064487.1, on the reverse strand, counting down.
CCTCCACCCGCGACAAACAGTCCGCAATCACATTCTCACAACCGGCAATATGGCGAATGTCTAAGTTGTACTCTTGCAACATGAGCGACCATCTGGTCAGCCTCATATTCCGGTTGTGGAATTGATTGAGGAATTTAAGCGGGTGGTGGTCGGTATACACTATCACGACTGGCCCATAGGCAGGAACATAGACCTCAAAGTGTCTGAGCGCTAACACGATGGCCAGCAGTTCGTTTTCAACAACCGAATAGTTTTTCTGTGCTGAATTAAATTTCTTTGAAAAGAAACTGACTGGATGCTCAAGACCTTCCTCGTCTGTCTGCAAAAGTACGGCACCAGCCCATACTCCGCTGGCATCAGTCGCCAACTGAAATGGTCGTTCAAAGTCCGGGGCCCTGAGGATAGGGTGAGTGCATAAAAGGTGTTTAACTACTCGAAACGCCTGCTCACACTCAGGTGCCCAGCGGAACTTTTTATCTTTAGCTAGTAGATCTGTCAAAGGAGCTAACACAGTAGAATAACCTCTTATAAAGCGGCGGTAATACCCAATCATGCCCAAAAATCTCATGATCTGCCGCTTGGTGGTCGGCCTGGGGAACAAGTCGATAGCCTGTATCTTCTGTTGGGGCGGGCTCACCTGCCCTAACCCAACCACAAACCCCAGATACTGCACCGTGGCTTGCACAAAGTCACACTTGCCCAGATTAACCACCAAGCCTGCTTTACTAAGTTGACTAAATAAGGCTTCTATGTGCTCACAGTGACTTTGGAAATCGTTGTCATAAATGATCACGTCATCAAGGTAGACAGTACAGTTTGGGATGTCTGCTACGATGTCGTTCATTAAGCTCTGGAAAGTGGCCGGTGCATTTTTCAGACCATATGGCATCACGTTGCAATGGTAAGTACTGCCATACACCACAAACCCGCACACCTCTTTAGCCCGCTCAGACAGTGGTACTTGCCAGTAGCCTTTGACGAGGTCTACCTTGGTCAAGTACCTTGCTTTCCCGATCTTATCCACACTGTCATCCACCCGGGGAAGAGGATATGCGTTGGTGGGGGTCAACCCGTTCAACCGCCTAAAGTCAATGCAGAACCGAACTTTGCCATCAGGTTTGGGCTGCAGAGTGACAGGAGAAGTCCACCGTACTGCCCCCTTCTCGATCAAGCCTCTCACCAGCATATACTCCAGCTCATCCCTGAGCGCTGGGAGTTTAATGGGTGGCACCCGATAAGGTATCGACTTGAAGGGGGGGTGCTCTCCTACATCGACGTCATGCACCGCTTGAGTAGTGAGGCCTGGGTGCTCGGCAAATACAGTGGGGTATGAATCGAACAGGCGCTGCACTGCCACCTGCTGTTCCTCCGGCAGGTGCGCCAGAGCATCATGCGCACATTGGCTCGAATTCCCCGCCCACTGATCAGCCGAGACATGATAATCCCAGTTATCATCCACCTGGTCATTGCTGCCCCCCTCTCCTTCTCCACCATGACTGCAGCAGGTCAACACGGGAACAGCTAGTGACTCAGGTGGGCGCCCCACATACTCCTTCAACAAATTAATGTGGCATAGTTGGTTACGTTTCTTCCGGTCTGGAGTGGCAACGAGGTAATCCAGATCGGAGATCTTTGACACCACCCGATAAGGCCCAGCGTACTTGGCAGCCAGAGGATGACCTGCCAAAGGCAACAGGACCAACACCTCTTGACCTACCTGAAACTCCCGGAGTTTCGCCTTAGTATCGTACCTGTCCTTCATACGGGCCTGCGAACTCACCAAATTACGCCCGGCCAGCTCCAGACTTCTAAGCATTCTCTCTTTGCTCTCGAGGACGTATCTCAACATAGAACATGGCACAGCGGTACCCTCCCAAATCTCCTTTACCATGTGGAGGGGGCCCCTCACCCGATGCCCGAAAACAAGCTCGTTCGGACTGAAACCGAGACTCTCTCCAGGTACTTCTCTTGCCGCGAACAAAACATACGGCAGACCAAGGTCCCAATCCTTTCCGTTCTCTGCGCAATAACATCGAAGCATGCTTTTCAGCGTGGCGTGCCACCTCTCCAACACCCCTTGACTCTCCGGGTGATACGCAGAAGAGACGACAGTGCTGATGCCATGCTGAATCATAGTTTGTTTGAACAGATTAGATGTAAAATTAGAGCCTTAGTCCGATTGCACCTATTGCGGGTAACCATACCGCGAGCAATACAAGAGCAGGTTCCGGATAACAGTTTTCGCTGTGCCATTTCTCATTGGATATGCATCAGGATAACGAGTGGCCACATCCATGATAGTTAATAGAAATTTATTACCGGCACTAGTAGGGGGTAGGGGTCCGACCATATCAATGATGACCTTACTGAAGGGCGGTCCACTGACAGGAATGGGGTGCAACGGGGCTCTCGGAATTGTTTGGTTAGGTTTTCCAACCCTCTGGCACGTATGACACCTTGCTATCCAGGTTACCACCTGCCCCTTCAACCCCGGCCACCAAAACAATTTTTCTAAAGCCGCCACCGTTTTTCTCACCCCTAGATGTCCTGCCAGTGGTATGTCATGCGCCAACCTCAGTAGGCTATCCCTGCACTCCCGTGGCACCACCAACTGGTCCACAACTCCGGACTCCTCTTGCCAACTACGTTTAGGGTCTTGAAAACGCCTATAGAGGATGCCTTCTAAATACAAAAAATCTCCTGGCTGTGCATCGCCGTCCTCGTCGAGCTCTACAGCTCCATTAGCACACGTTTGGAGCTCAGGGTCCTCTAGTTGCAACCGACGTATATCTGAGGGTGCCAAGCGATCTAACTGCTCCCGGAGCAATGCATGACCTTCCCCGATACTGGGCTGCTCCCTCTGTCTCTCTCGATGTACATAACGTTGCTGTCGTGGAGACTCGTCATGCCCAGCCTCGTCACTCTCGATGACAGGCCCAGGGGCTACTCCAGAATTAAGTAATGGTGCTAATACTGAATCACCCAGGAGAGCCGCCGAGTCAAAACTCTTAAAACCAACTCCAGCTTTAGCCTCCTCCTGTTGATCGTTCCTCCGCTGGTCTGAAGACGGAGGACTAGGCTTTTTTTTTTTTTTTTTTTTTTTTCTATATTCCAACTACTCCCTCTCGGGCATAGGCTGAGAGCCTGTACATTCCACCGCCCAACACGGTGAAGCCCGTGAGGTCTTGTTCCAGTCTGGGGAGTGAGACATGCGAAGCATCCATCATGGCTCGAAGCAGCTCCATCTCTGAAGCGGCCGGTTGCTTCGCTCAAGTGCTTCACCGTCTCACCCTCCAGACTCAGACCCTCACTCTCAGAACGCCACCTATTGAGCAGTGAACGCACTAGGCATTGTCCCCCTGTAACATATTTTGAATATGGGAATATTCATACAGTGTTATTTAATCAGGGAAACAACGAGGGTATTTTTTTTTTTCGGTGGGCTTTGTGGTAATGCACTGATACTAGGTACAGCACAAATTCAATCCCAATAATATCTTCCCATTGACATATCGGGATTTGAACTCGGGTCCATTGGATTACCAATCCAGTGGCATGACCACTCTACCACACCTCCCCTACTGTTTGAGAATAGGCTGTTTCATCGAGCGTCAGCCTAGTGTGTGTGCACCAGTTACCGAGTCATAGGATACCTCGTTGTCCAGGCACGACTCAGGGCGGTAATGGTGTTTTGTTTCCAGTGTTTAAGGCAGGGGTTGCATCTACTTATACCGTTCTTGCATTTTGCCATTATCTAGTCCAATGTTGAAGAGCCCTGTCTTTGAGAACCTGGATCGTAACAAATGGCGACCTAGCTCAGGATCTTGTGAACTAAGAGATAATTGCAGGATTGTTGTGGTCATTTGTTTTATTGAGGAATAGTGGGCACGTTAATTTTGTTTTGGCAAAGTAGTATAGCCCTTGAGAGTCTTCAGACATTTTGGCAAGTGAATAGTGCTACATAAGAGTTTGGGGTACACATCTTTCTGAATATTGTGGTGAGAAATTGTTGTGAGCATCATGTCTTATACCGGGTCAGAGGAGAATGGAGACACAGTACGTAATGTCGAAACTGAGGAACAGCAGCATGATGAAAGGGTTAATCGGGTGAACTGTGAGGAGGATGCTAGGATATTTTTGCAATGGCCTGTTACTGCCGAGCGGTTGGAGGGTATGGATCGGTACGGTCTTCAATGCCTGGCCACAGCTATCGGTCATGCGGTTACTAGCAGTATGACGAAGGATAACTTGATAACGTGTGTACTAGGCAGGGTGACTGGTGAGCGAGAGGGGTTGAGTGCTCAGAGCCCTTCGGCCATGCTTCCCCTACACTCGACTCCCAGCCATCCCATTAGTTTGCCGACCCCGAGTACGCGTCCACAGTTGGGTAGTGACTGGCAGGGTGGGTTGCCCCTGGGGGGACCACCGGTAATTTCAAACATTGTAGCACGTTCACCTCCTCCAGAGTTAACTCCAGAATTATTGTTTCAGCTCGAATTAGCTAAGATTCAGCAGCAACAAAGGGCAGGTGAGCAGCAAATAGAGCTAGCAAAAATCCAAGCTGAGTCGACTAGGTACTGTGCCGACATGGACGTAGAGAAGTCGCGAGTAGAGACAACGGGACAGCGACTTGGGGCTGGTAACCGTGTTCATGAGCAGTCTCTCCCGCACTTATTGAAACTGGTTCCGGTGTTTGATGAGAGTGGTGTTACAGAATTTTTTGCACGCTTTGAGAAGAAGTGCCAGGAACACCAGTGGCCAGAGAATAAATGGGCAGCACTTGTATCCTCTAGATTAATAGGCAAGGGTCTTAAAGCCTACGATGCATTGCCTATAGAGTCTTGTATTATCTATGAGGAACTCAAGGAGGCTGTCCTGAGAGCATACGAACTACAACCAGAGACGTACAGGTTGAAGTTCCGGGGTGTTGCCAAGGGTCGGGAGAGCACCTTTTTGGAGCATGCCCGGGAGCTGTCTGATGCTTTTGGGAATTGGCTGAGGTCGGAGAAAGCTACTACGTTTGACGACATTAAACAGTTGGTGCTTTTAGAGCAGTTTTTCAAATGCACGGGCGGCGACCTGACGTTAAACCTTAAAGAAAAGCAACCAAAAACTCTACAGGAGGCAGCTGAGATGGCTGACCTCCGGCTATCACTAATTCGTGGGTGCGGGTCTGCCCAGCGTAGTGAGGCAGGTAACAAGGGGCGTGACGCCCCACCCCCCCGAGTTAGTGATATACCTTATGCAAACAAGTACAAGAGCCATGATACCAAGACTGACCACAAGACTAGCACCGTCCCATTTAAGAAGGGGCCGGCCCCTTCCCAGTACCAAGGGAAGCCCAAAGGGGAGTTGGAATGTTATCATTGTCATAAAAAGGGGCACTTTGCAAGAGTCTGTCCTAGCAAACCACCTACAGCAGCTGTGTCTTTGGCCTGCAACTTTGGTGTGTCTCCGAAGTCATCTGAGTTTGCCCGGGGCAGTTCGTCAGAGGCTGAGGCACAGCCAATGCAGAAGCACCTGGGAGGCTCGAACCCTGCTCAGGATGTTTTTTGCGACCATAGGGGGCGGGGTTGCGTGATGTGGGTGGGGCGCAAGCATGGAGTAGAGGTCTTGCGTGATACAGGTGCTTCCCAGACTCTGATGAAAAACTTGACTGGCTACCCTATAAACGCGGCTCGGGTGGTGGTGGTGCAGGGTATTAATGCAACTCGGTCATACCCGCTGGTGCGGTTGGAGTTGGAGGTGGATGGTGTGGCACGTGAATTGGATGTCGGGATTGTGGAGAAACTGCCAGTGGAGGGCGTCGACCTTCTTCTCGGCAACGACTTTGCAATGCCCGCTTCTGAGGTTCTACCCTTAGTCGTTGCCGAGAGGCCGGCCGACGTGAGTAGGGAAGAGCAAGAGTGGGTCGAGCGGTGCCAGACACAACCCATGGCATTGTTGTCACCCGAGCTCGGGCAGCTAAAGTGTCACAGCCTGACTCTCAAGTGCTATACTACTTTGCCAAAACAAAATTAACGTGCCCACTATATTCCTCAATAAAACAAATGACCACAACAATCCTGCAATTATCTCTTAGTTCACAAGATCCTGAGCTAGGTCGCCATTTGGTACGATCCAGGTTCTCAAAGACACAGGGCTCTTCAACATTGGACTAGATAATGGCAAAATGCAACAATGGTAACACTAGATCCAACCCCTGCCTTAAACACTGGAAAACAAAACACCATTACCGCCCTGAGTCGTGCCTGGACAACGAGGTATCCTATGACTCGGTAACTGGTGCACACACACTAGGCTGACGCTCGATGAAACAGCCTATTCTCAAACAGTAAAAGATTACTCGATTAGGTTACACAAAGAAAAGATAGTTAACGTGATTAATTAACGTAATAATTAACGTTACGGTAGATACTCAAATAACTGGCACTCCTGTATTAAAGAAAGTGCAATGCTAGTCCTGCAACATCAACTGGAAACTTCTGAAATAAGTCTGATGCTGGGAAGATGTTCGTAAAGAATCTTGAACAATTATAATGCAGAATACGGGTCACAATAAATGCTAGGACATATAGTAATAATAGGCAGGCGAATAATAAAGACTGCACAAAGGTAGTAATGCTTGACAACTAAAGAAATGCTTCGTGACACAACGCAACAGCCTACTCGGGTTGTGCAACTCAACAACAACCTCGGCTCAAAAGTGCAGTGAATAATAATGCTGCATACATATAATAATGGGGGCTTATCTCTAACCAGTGTCTGCTCAGTTAATAAAGTCTAGCTGGGGTATCAAGGCAGGGCAACAATGGGTGAGCATGCGGCTCGTAGCCTAACGTTGCCCGAAGGTGATATAATGAAGATTACGTTATATGACGGGGATGCTCTCTTGATAAATCTAGGTCTCTAGTACCTAGTTCTATCCTGGCGATCCCTCAGAAGTCAACATAAAGAGGCAGCACTATGTTGTGAGGGATAGGCTATGGCCCTCTCACACCACTGCGCTGTGCTCGCAAAGTAAACCCACCCGAAGACAACTTAGGCTCCCACAGTACCTGTCGATGTCGTGCAGGGCTTAGCTAAAACTGCACACATCGGAGACAACGACACAGTAACCTTACCCCCCAGTCTAGCTTAAGATAACCAAGCAGAATCACTCAACACCTTGCCAGGGAGACATATACCGGTCTACATCCTTCCTGAGAGAGGACACATACGGAAAAGTCCGTCTCTCCAAACCTCATTAAAGCCTAATACATGGAAATATCTGAGAGCTTCGCGTACAATACGACTGGCCGACGGTGAACGTCTATGCTGAAACCAGAAGGGATGTTGAGTTTAATAAAGATTAGAGAATGAGAAAGGAGAAGTCGAGAGAGAGAAATAGTATGCAAAGTGGCGAGTATGGGGGACAGAATTGCTAAGGATGTAGACGATACGCGTGTCAGGCAAGCTCTGAGCTGGTAAAAAACATGAGGCCGCGACGGGAAGGGACTAGTTGACCACCCGGCCGCCAACGCCGTCAGCGCCCAAGCGAGACGCGTCATAGCTCACCCCCGCTGCCAGGTGTACTCCCTCACCCTCTCTCGCTCGCCTCTCACACAAGCAACATTTATATTATAGCGAATATAAAATATAAGGCGCGGTCACAGACCAAAACAAAGACCATTTCTAGACTGTCTGTGGCAACACGACCCTAATGAAATAAAGCAGATCATTCTAGGACAACTGTAGCCTATCCCCCCATCCTGGCGAGCGCTAGCGAGCTGCAATGCCCCACGCAACCATTCTGCCAGCGCCGGGAGGCGTCACACCGTGGATCGCCAATTATTAATTTTCATTTTATTTTATTTTTATATGAAAAGAGTTGGCTACTTCATGAAAAAGTCCATATATATACTGTATATTGCATATCACAAAAAATCTTCTAAGAAAATAAATGTAATACATCATATGGAAAAGGCAAATGATAGGCCTTATTAGCTAAATATATTGATGGTTTACACGCATATTCAACACTATATAGGTTATATTAAATGAGTGTGTATTACTAAGTATTACAAAATAGTTGTATATATGTTGAAATTATCCAATGGTTGTCAGTTACCCATGGTATTTATGTTGTGTTTAGGCATACTATACTAGTACTGTTGATCTTAGTGTCTCCAATAGCTGGCTGTACACTCATGTATTAATTATATTTCATGTTACCATGCATCTAACAATTTCAAAACATCAATTTGTACAAACCATTTGACGTAGTTTCTCGTCCTTGGCTTGCTTCCTGCTTCATTGTATGTCATGCAGGTATGATGTTTATGCCCGAGTGTACAGTAACTGTCAGTATTCTCAAGGAATCACTTTATGTGGTATCCCTATGGTTCCTTAGCGTCTTTTTAAACAAGAACAAAAATTAAATATTGTTAATCAGACTATAATGATTGAACTTGATTGAATAAATAACATATCTGTACATTGGCTTTAAGAGTAAAGGCATCACCTGCCCGTATCATTATATTAATTATGTAATAGCATTAAATGGACTTCATATTTAAATTTCATGAACAAGTCAATGATTATTACCAAAGTAGTTTTGCCACTTTATGCACGAGGGGACCATTATCGTTTTGTAATGACTAAAAAATAGTGATCTTACCAAGCTTAGGAATGACCTGTGAAAATCGAATGGGTATAATCCAACTCTATTTGCTTTCTGATTCTCACAAACCCATTCCTAAGTTGAATAAATATATGTATGAACTCATTATATATTTGGCCAACTGGACATTACTATACAAGACTGATGGAAATATACACCAAGTAAGGGTAAGGTTATCTGCAAAAAACAAAGGCGGCATATTTCTCCTTATAGATAACTAATATCATGTACAGTCACTGTCCAGAGTCGTTCTCTACCTCAACTATTTTTTCAACTATTTTTATCTCTCTACATATGAATTAAAACAATAACGTGTGACGCCTACCAGCATTGGCAGAATCGCCTCCCGTTAGCCACTAGCGCTCGCCAGGGCAGTGAAATGGGCTACAGTTATCAGAGAATGTTGTTCTTTCTTTCATAGTAGTTGCATTGTTACAGACAGTCCAGTGGTGGTCTTTATTTTCATCTGTGACAACGGGAAGTATTCTATATCATTAGTAGAATATAAGATGCATTGTAGAGTGACTTTAGGAGAGAGAGAGCGAGACGAGAGCGGGGTGGTAATATGTGCATGCGTATGTATGTTGCCTCCCTTGCTCGGAGGAGTTTCCCGCTCGCGCGCTTTTCCCGCGCCCTTGATTGGCTGGCGGGTTCTTGGCGCGTCCTAGGGGCCTGCTGCCTTGTGACGTATCGGCCTGTGATTGGCCGACCACCATGCCTTTGTGGGATCCTGAGGGTCCCGAGGAGCTACCCTCCTCAGAGCAGGCTAGGGACGCACATGACTAACATCCTTTTTACAACTGTCCCCCATATCTCCACCATTCTGATACTGTCTCTCTCACTCAACTTCCTTCTTTCATTCCTCTAATCTTTTAACGTCACAGCACTCCCTTTGGGTTCTGTACACGATTTCATATCGGCCCATCGTATTGTGTGCGTCGCTCTCGTATATATTTCCATGTATTAGAATAGGCTATAAGGGTTCTTAGTCTATGGAGGTTGGATGACTATGTGTGTGTCTCCCTCAGTGTCCTTAGTTTATGGGGGTTTGATGTCTCTTTGTGTGTGTCTCCCTCATTATCAGTAGTGATCTGCTGGGTTATTTAATGCTAGACTGGGATAAGGCTTCTGTTGTCGTTGTCACCGATGTGTGTATGGTTTGCCTATACCTACACGACTTCGACGGTTTCTGTGGTAGCCTAGGTTGTCCTTTTGGTTGTGCATTTTGTGAGTGCAGCATCGTGTTGTAAGAGGGCATTAGCCTACTACCTTATAACACAGTGCTGCCTCTTTGCTTGACTTTAGAGGGATCGCCAGGGTAGAACTAGGTACTTGAGATCTGGATCTACCAAGAGAGCATCCCCATCATAAACTTAACTTTAATCATACTGCCTTAATGACAACGCTAGGCTATGAGCCGGTCTTGCTCAGCCACAGTTTCCTAACCTTGATATCCCAGCTAGACTTTATTCGCCGAGCAGACACTAGTTAGGACATGAGCTCTTTTGATATGTATGCATTATTATTCACAGTATTTATTAGTCTAGGTTGTTGTTGAGTTGCACAACCATAGCAGACTGTTTCGTTGATGAGGAAGTACTTCTTTTAGTGTTGAGCATTACTGCCGTTGCGCATTTATAATATTCTCGTGTCAGTTAACATTATATGTCCTATATTTTAGTGTATTCAGTCTACACGTATGGTGTCCTGCCTCCTGCCTTTATATAATTTAAGATACGAGCATCTTATGAGCATCAGACTTTCTTCAGAAGTTTCCAGGTCTATGCTGTAGGACTATACTTCACTTTCTTTCAGATAGGAGTAAAGAGTTTATTGGTGTTTAGAGTTACTGTATTGAAGCATCTTTTTATTGTATTAAATCTTGCAGTGATTTAATTGATCTTTCCATAGCTTCCCTTTTATGCATTTTAATGTAACTTGCATCTTGTTTGTTATCAGGCTATACCAGTGGGGGTTAGCCTGAAGTAGAGTACATTTATGCCCAGTTAAGGATACCCCGTTATCGCAGATTAACTTTGGAGGGTATAGGTGTTTTTGTTCGCCGGCATATAAGTTCGAGGGTTTGGATCTAGCGTACCGTTGTTGCATAGTGCCATATTACTAGTCCAATCATTAAATGCCCTTGTGTTATTCGTAGCCCCGGTCATAACAAACGGTATTATATATATATATATATATATATATATATATTGAGTATATATCACAAATACACGTGAGCCACTAAATGTTTCTAATCTCTCAGTAGGGTTCGAACCGCCGACCGTCAGGACGATAGCCGATAATCTGCTGATAGACTGCCGTGGTGTAGTTGATTAAAGCGTCGGCTATCGTCCTGACGGTCGGCGGTTCAAACCCCACTGAGAGATTAGAAACATTTATATATATATATATATATATATATATATATATATATATATATATATATATATATTATAATTATATATACATATATATTATAAATATTGTTTGTTTTCTTGTTTTTTCTATGTGGATGAGGGAAAGATGGATTCTGGGAGAGAGTTCCAGAGCTCAGCTGTTGAATACAAGAATGATTGGGAGTAACGTTTCACTCTTGAGTTGGAGAGTTGTACAGAGCAGGGGTGGGATTGTGTTGTAAAACGGGTAATACGTACCGTACGTAGAGGAGGTGGTATGCACTGAGAGAGCTCTGAGGAACACTGATTATTGTAGTAGCGATAGATTAGCGAGATAGATGCAACATTGCGGCGAAGAGAGAGAGATTGCAAAGAGTCAGTGAGCGAACTGGGGTTAATGATACGAAAGGCTTTCCTTTTCTACTTTGTCTAGAAGTGCTGTGTTAGAGGATCCTCCCCACACATGTGAACAATACTCAATACAAGGACGCACTGTGTCCCTGTTCAGAGCAAGAATATGAGGCAGCTGAGCACACCCCGCTTCTGGGAGGCCGCCTTAGCAAGACTGGTATTATGGTCTTTCCAAGAGAGAGCAGAAGAAAAAGAGATACCGAGAATACTGAGAGAAGATGAAGGGTTGATTTTTGTATTGTTGAAGAATAAGGGATAATCCTCTGGGAGTTCACGGCAGGTAAATAGATGGAAAAATTGGGTTTTCGAAGCATTAGAGGTAACAAGAATTTCTCTGCCCCAAATTGGAGATGGTAATTAGATCAGAAGATAAGTGTTGTATTGCTTCATTACGTTTGCTTTTGAGGGATTGCTGGCTGGGGCGTTCTGGGAAACAAATTGAATAGTGTAAGGTAGAGTCGTCTGCATATGAATGAATAGGACTGGAGAAGATCACTTATGAAAATTAGAAAGAGAATAGGAGATAGGACAGATCTCTGAGGAACACCAGAGTTGATAGGATGAGGAAGTGAACAAAGGCCATCAACAACCGCAGCTATGGAATGACCGGAAAGGAAATCAGAGACAAAAGCACATGATGGAGGGATAGAAACCGAAGGAGGGTAGTTTAGAAATTAGAGATTCGTGCCAGAATCTATCGAAGGCCTTCGATATGTCTAACGCGATAGAAAAGGTCTCACCGAAGTTCTGAAAGGAGGATGACCAAGAGTTGGGAAGATATGAAAGAAGATCACCAGCAGAGCCACCCTTAAGGAAGCCATACTGGCGATCTGAGAGTAGATTATGAGAAGATAAATGCTTAAGAAATTTGAGCTCCTCCGATCATAAACTTATCTCTGTCACCTGTCCTATCTCTCCAGTACTGCCACATGATCATCCCAGCCGGCGGCGCTTCTGACACTTTGACGCCGCCGACTGGGAGGCTGAGAATCTCAGGCAGTACTTCTTTGATTTCCCATGGAATGATTTTCGATTCCGTGGCTGAGGACCCTCGGAGAGTGCTGAACGCATTACCGAGGTAATCCTCTCGGTCATGGAAATGTAGATTCCATTTTATTTTCCCCATTTATATTGAAGTTATTATTTGTATAGATATTAATATTATTTTATTAACCCCCTCCGACTCATATGACGCGATAGCGTCATGTGACGGTTTTGCCAAAAAACTCATATGACGCTAGTGCGTCATTTGAACCTATCTTAACCCTCTCCGACATATGACGCAATTTTGAACCTATTGGGGATACTTTAAAACCTTTGTTAGGATCAGGGGTATTTAGAAACCTTTAGTTTAGTTACTTTAACCTCTGCAGTTGTCTTTGAGTTAGCTGTGGGCAGAAAACTAATTTTGGAGAGGTAATTATATGAGCGAGAGAACTCTATTTCTTTTTGCAAATCTGGCAACCTCTGCGTAATATGAGAGTGAAAGGGTTAATATCTATCGAATAAGTTATATGACACTTTAGCATCATTTAGGCCTCAGTAAGTTAGGTAAGTTAGATCAGAATCTGTCGAATGGTGGCAACCCCAAGTTCCTCCGACTTCTAACGGTCCCTCAGTGAGATTTTGACTGTTGTAGGGATAATACCGTGCGGTCCGCCTCCTCGTCAGTAAGTTAACTATTTCAGTATGAGGGGGTTAATATTCTTATGAGTATTATATTTATATATAGTATTTGAAGTGATGGGGTTGAATAGAACGGGGTCAAATATCACCTGTAGGATTGCTAGCCTGCAGGTGAACAGGAAGGAGAAGCAAGACGCCAAAACACAAAGAAGAAGTCATCTACCAGAGTACCCCCTAGTCCCAGGAATTTCCCATGTTCTACGAACCAGAGAGCAGAATCACCTAGGCCAGTCACCCAGACAAAAGGGTAAGAGTGGGACCCAATCACGGTCCAGCTCTCAAACTGTCTTCACCAATCACCAGCCATCATTCGCCCAGCCACCAGATTTGCATTATGATGAACACATGTTTATGCAAATGCAACACCAAGGACCCGAGTGATATCGGAATAAGTAGGCATAATAGATCCTGTAAAATATGATCGTCCCGCATAACTATCAACCACAGTGAGAAGATAAAGAAGAACTGAGGTATCCAGAGGATCAACAATAAGCCTTAATTATAACATAATCACCATAGTTACGATTGTATCTATTCTAGGCTCAGTGACTCACACCCGAGTATTAAATAAAATACCTATTATCATTATGTATCCAATAATACCTATTATGTATGTTTAAGTTAAGTATTAACCTCACCAACTATATCACAACGATTCACTATATCGCTTTCACATTGAGTTCCTGTAAGTTAAAGATAAGAATTAATCTGAACTTAGTCTCAATGAAACTGAAGGGAAGTTAAGCAAACATCCACTGGGGTAATGTTCTTAAGGCTGAAAAGCACGGAGCATCTAACAGCAGTGGAAAATTGTCTCCCCCTCCCCCCTACCTCGAGAATACGACGAGCCCTGTTGTGTTCCCTCTGACGTCCGGATCCTGAAGTCCTGATTGTGAGAAGCAGCGCCTCCTGAAGTCCTGAACATCGAATCTACGTTCCACGTCGGCCAGACATACTCTCGAAACCCTACCCTACCCTCCTAAATTACCCTAAGTGTCTCTGAGTATCTTACGTTGTGATTATTGTTGTGATGGTAAGGTAAAATATGTGAATATTGAAGTACTAAACGTTATATAGATCTGTGCTCAAGATCCTTAATTATTGCGTATGTGTTAATCCTTCAGAACTTATATTTATTGTTACATAGATCTGTGTCCAAGATCTGAGTGTTAATATTATCTCTGTAACTCTCTTAGAACGTCCTATGCATACGTTACATACTCGTGTTATTTATTTACTTAGCCAAATACTCACAGATTTTTCCTTGTATATGTCCATTCTATTATGTATGTTACAAGTTGAAGTTGAAGTGTATTCCGTGTATTTATTCCCTTCTTGAATCATACTTTTACCTAGAACCTACGCTCAATTTCATATTCTTTATATCTGTCCCCCCTCTTATAAGAAGATTTATTGTTGATTAATTAATCTAATTTCTTCGAGAGACCTTAAGTTACACTTATTATCCATTATCTAATTATTCATCAGTCCGAATACAACGTAAATTTGATATGTATTCTTTATAGGAATCTGTTAACTCGTTCAGACCTCCTTGTATGCCTTATTAGGTTTTTCCATAAGTACAACTTCGTCGTGTGCGCCATTTTGCTATTATTAGTATAATATTCTAATTCATACACGCTAATTTTATTTACGCGTTGCTTTATATAAGTTAACTACTTTAGTTACGTTAACTATATATTTGATTGATTTCGTTCAAGGGATATTAAACCTTTGGTAATTCATCACTACAGGTAAATTATTAGATCTGAATTCCTCGACCCGAGAGATTATTATCGCATATAATCGTTAGTGAATTATATGTTCATATCATATTTTTCTCATATTAATCTAAGTATATATTAAATTGTAGAAACAATTTAACATCCCTTTCCTTTTTAACTTCAGTCGAATACTCCAAATACTAAGTATATAGTCGCACTAAGAATAAATATTATTTCCAACACCGCAATACCTAGAATGACCTGATTGACCTACCTGGTTAAGGTTTATCTTAAGCAGTAGTCTTTAAACTACCTGCGCGCCACTCGCCACCCGTGAGCGAATGTTGAAACAGAAATCTTTGTGCGTTCCCCCTTTTACTTAAAGCTGATCATTCATACGTGTTTGGAGATTTCATCTTTACTTTAATTTACTTTCAAGAATAGTATACGTTAGACACTCAACTCACATAAATATTATTATCAAGGGTTGAGTCTATATGTAACCTTGTCCCATTCTATAATTGCATATTCCCCTATAATACTATAATATTAGTATTGTCCTGTATATTGTTGATTAGAGACTGATACGTACGATCAAATGCATTCTACCGTTTGCTTACTATTCCTTATAATAGTTAAGCTAAATCTCAGTCTCCACTCCAGATCTCGCTATATTCGTGATCTTAACATTAGAATGATTGTGGCACGTATTGAGGAATCCCGTACTTGTAATAAATCATAATACGGAATCCCATCCATAACTTCCTGCCTTTGAATAAACTAAATGTGTATAATTTACATGTGTATTGTTATTGTGTTCTGTAGCACCTAATTGAGTACCTAATTGTGATTAAGAACGTGTTCGATGTGTTCCTGTTTAGGATATTTGGAGCCTATAAGTCCAGAATTGGATTTTAGTGATGACCAGATAAAGGGACAAGATATATTATAACCCGGCATAACATTGGCGGCAGCTCGATACGGCATATCAACACGAGTGCTCTTATTGTAAACAAAATTTCTTGGTACTCAGTTAACGCATTAACACACTATTTACCATGGCAGCTACTAGATCTCTTAATATTCCGGCGTTCAAGCCTGAGGATTATGATATCTATACGTACATGGAAATAGTCAAACCGGTCCTGGACATTATGTTCGGAAACGAAGACGCTTCCAAGATTCATACTATTTTGGTGAAATTAGGGAAATATGCAACCAAAGTGTCAGGGAATGTGCATGATAATATGCCTGGGTTAACCTGGGCACAATTTGAGACATATGTGAAAACTGCCATAAATCCAGTGCTGGGGCAGACAATTGCCGATAAAAAGTTTCATGAAATTAAGTATTCAGGTGATTTGGATGGCACTATTGAGCAGTTGCACCAGATCGCAATAAATACGTTCCTAGATGAAAACACGGCGCAGAGAAAGAAAATAGTTTTCAAGGCACTTTTGAGAATCTTGCCTGACACGGTGACAGATAATTTTTCCATAATAGAGCCTACCAATTATGACGCGGATCTGCCAGTTATAAGGCGTATCATGGCACTACGGAAGTCCAGGGAACAGGATAAGATAGCCGTAATAAACAAGGTCACCACGCATCCAACAACAACAGCAGCACCCAACAGTGGTCCAGTGGCTCCTCGTCTTACTGATAAAGCCGAGGAATGGGCTAGGATTTGCCCTGCTGACTGGAAGCCATGCTCGGGACCATGCATGTTGTGGTCACTCGAGAGATCATTCACTGAACTTACGAGGAAAGGAACTAGGGCCCTAAACTGGTGGGCTCAAATTCCCTGGATTAAACCGCGTAAGGTAGCCACTATGATAGATGACGGGACAGCAGGCATTGAAGACGGACCCACTGAAGAAGACATGGAGCAGTACATACCTGAGGCTTTCCAGCAGGATCCTCAGGATTTTTAAGCTGCCACCCCCAAACAAATAGTCGTCACCTTGGCGAGGGCTCATGATGGGACATCTGAAAATGGTCTTCCAGTTTATAATAAAATCACACTTAACGGGGTGAAAGTCCGACTTCTCATAGATACGGGAGCTTCCCGTTCTTGCCTGTTTCTTCCGTTTTTCCGGAAACATAACAATGTTTTTGGGAAAATGCAATCTTCCTCTATCATTCTTGTCAGTGCGAATAATCAAGTCATTCCGAATTTAGGACAAACTCTTCCACTATATGTTAACACCCCAGTTCCCCATCACGGAGTAAATCATTCGTTTGTGATCTATAATCCCAACGAGACTAAGTACGATGGTTACTTAGGTCTCGATCTCCTAATATCTTTGAGTGCCTCAATAAATTGTAGGCAATTAGGTAACCTTAACTTTTGATCCACCTTCAGAAAAAGAAAAAGAAAATCTCCCCTGACACTATTTTAAGCAGCTAAAATCAGTCCCATTACCTACTTCCCTTCCTATAACTGCAAAACCTCAAAATAATGAGTAAGTCTTTCCCCTCCAATCTCATATTATATCTCAAGCTATCACTTCCACTACTGTCACAGTTCCTCCTCATCATGAAAAATGGATATCTTTAGTACCTACAATCATGGGAGATGTCATTCTGACTCCACACCTCCAAAGCCCTTTCAATGGGGCATGCCTAACCGCTCCTAACCTGCTACCAAATAAATTAAACAGTATCAAGATAGCTAATATCTCAGATAAGCCAGTCACATTGCCAAAAGGACTAGCCATTGGTGAACTTGAGATATATTCAGAAGAATTCTCTAGTCCCACATATTCTTCCCCTCCACATAAGAACCCCTTCCTGACATTCCTTCTAATCTTACTCTTTGTCAACAAACTGATCTTAGAAATCTACTAATTTCATATCAGGATATCTTCGCTACCTCCAGCCGAGATATGGGTAAAACCAACATGCTGCATCACCCTATCCATACTGTAGGGCGTCCCATTAAGCAACCCATCCGTCGAAAAAAAAACATTCAAAGACAAGAGGAAGAAAAACAAGTGCAAGACATGCTCGCCACAAGAGTCGTCAAACCATCCACTAGTCCTTGGTCGTCTCCGGTAGTACTTGTCCGGAAGAAAGACGGATCAACCCGCTTTTGCATTGACTACCGGCAGCTCAACGACGTCACCAATAAAGACGCTACACCACTCCCAAGAATTGATGATTCCCTGGACTCCCTGCTCGGGGCAAAATGGTTCACCACTCTGGATCTTTAAGCAGGATACTGGCAGGTTCCAGTATCACCAGAACATCAACAGAAGACAGCTTTCTCCACCAGCCAAGGCAGGCTATATGAATTTACTGTATTGCCCTTTGGTCTGTGCAATGGCCCAGCCACAGTCTTCAGGCTAATGGAATCCGTGTTACAAGGGTTGACCTGGGAGACATGTCTTGCATATCTGGATGACATCATTGTATTCGGAGAGACATGGGCTGAGTACTTACAACGGTTGAAACAAGTATATTATAGAATCAGAGATGCTAGCCTCAAATTCAAGCCATCAAAATGTACCCTTGCCTAAAATAAAGTAAACTTTCTGGGACAAATTGTCTCTGAACAAGGTATTTCACCAGACCCAAGCAAATTAGAGGCTATTAGCAAAATTACACCTCCCCCTAATGTCAAAGGAGTACGAGCTTTTCTGGGCTTGGCATCATACTACCAAAGATTTGTGAACATTTTTGCTACTATTGCCAAACCATTGCACGATCTGACCAGAAAAGATGAGCCTTTCAAATGGACAGAACAACACATACAAGCCTCTAACAGCCTGAAAGACAAATTAGTGGCATCTCCGGTTGTATCATTTCCGGATTACACCTGCCCATTCAGGCTGTATACTGACGTGTCCCAGTTTGGAATAGGTGCCATTCTTGGACAAACGAGAGATGGCAAGGAGCATATTATTGCATGTGCAAGTCGCACCCTAAATCCAGCAGAAATAAATTATCCTGTCACCAAAAGAAAATGTTTAGGAATGATATGGGCACTCCAATACTTCAAGGCGTACCTGGCCGGAGTCAACGTCACTGTCATCACTGATCATCACGCTCTTCAATGGTTCCGTAAATCGGATACAAAGAACGCATTGACAGTCAGATGGAGAGAGTCCTTAGAAGAATTTGATGTCGCTATTGTATATAGACCAGGGAAACTACATACAAATGCGGATGCTCTCTCTCGCCTTCCTATCGACTCCTCACCTAATGACCTACAACAACAAGAGACAACACATGCCATACTTGCCATTCATCATCAAGACTCGTTGAATAACAGTCAACAAGAACTTTTAAATTCCTTCCAAAGACAAGAGAAACCCGACTGGATGCCACGCAGGATATTTACTCCCACAACTCCTCCTACTAACCAGTCACCTTCAGCCACTACGACGACTTCTTCATCGCCTTCGACAGCCATGAAGATCAACAGTGTGTTGGTGTCTGATGTCCTCAAAAGCACTTTGGTCAAAACCCTGCATCAATTGGTCCAAATAGCATAAGAGGCAAAGCAACCACTACATGTGCACATGGACATGGACATATCAACTCCTGCTGATATCCCTACAACCATGTGGATGCTCACATTCCAGAATTTAACCCCCGTTCTCAATAACTCTACCACCAGGTTGTATATACTAAAATCGTGAGGTCGCGACTTTTTATTCGACGAAGGTGGTGAAATGACGGGGTTGAATAGAACGGGGTCAAATATCACCTGTAGGACTGCTAGCCTGCAGGTGAACAGGAAGGAGAAGCGAGACACCAAAACACAAAGAAGAAGTCATCTACCAGAGTACCCCCTAGTCTCAGGAATTTCCCATGTTCTACGAACCAGAGAGCAGAATCACCTAGGTCAGTCACCCAGACAAAATGGTAAGAGTGGGACCCAATCACCATCCAGCTCAAACTGTCTTCACCAATCACCAGCCATCATTCGCCCAGCCACAAGATTTGCATTATTATGAACACATGTTTATGTAAATGCAACACCAAGGACCCGAGTGCTATCGGGATAAGTGGGCATAATAGATCCTGTAAAATATGATCGTCCCGCATAACTATCAACCACAGTGAGAAGATAAAGAAGAATTGACCCTATAAACCAGAACCGGCAGCCCGCTGCAGGCATATGGGCAACCAGAGGCGGCTGAGTGTGGGCAACCTTCCTTCATCGGCCCGCTGCAGGGACTCCGGTGTTCTAGCAATAATTTAAGCCCATTAAATGAATACACAAATTAAATTTCTGTTGTTTTCTTCATTATACTGTCTTTAACTTGATTTTCGAACATGATTCTTAACTCAGAAAAACATAATGTGCAAATTTTAAGATTATCTTTCTTGAACATTTGATAAGTCCAACAGGGTAGTGGTTAATTGATATAGGATACAAATGGAATTACGTATTATTTATACTTAATATGTTATTGTGTTTACCCTTTTAAACACAATTATGAGCTCAGAATATTCAAGAACACATTTTATATGTTCAGTATACATTGAGCCAAAATAGGCAGTTGTGGACTATTCATCTCTTTGTAGATATTCGGCAGTAAGATTTGTTTAAGCATAGGGCCTACATAACTACTGTATTATAATTAATTACTATTGTACTTTAAATTTGTGTATGTGAATCTAAATAATTTTGTGGGGAAAATTGTTACCCATAATAATGTTGGCTTGACGAAATCTCTTAACTTTACGAAGGCTAGCCCGTTGTCAGTGTGTCAATAAATCGTATTTGTTTCTATTATAAACCTTAATTATTTGCAATAGTTTTATATTTTATTTTTGTCTCTAGTTGTGGGTTATTAATTTAATAACGTATTCACAAGGTTTTGTATTGCAACCATAAAATTATTAAACAAAAATCCCCAGCCGACATTTTTCAAATTTCTAACTGTAAACACAAGTGACTCACGGACACAGAGCCAGAAGCTGTGGCATGTTTCGTATTTGGTGGACATTTCAGGCAAGTTACTATTAATGACAATTTCATATTATATTATATTGCAGCAACAAATCACTAAGCTATTTGGTAATTGTTTAGTGTATGTTCTCCTCTCCCCCCTTCTCCCCACCCCCTCCCACCAACCCCCTGCTGTTTTTATGCAGCCTAAGAAAAGGGAAATGCTTATAAACCCCCTTTTGTAATTTTTGAGACCCTATGAATTTACATGTTTTCGTAATCGAGACTGAAAATAAAAAATGGAGTATTAAAATAAAAATATTTTTGAGCACCGACTAAACCAAAAATACACTAATTACATAGCTGGTCCTTAACCTAACCTATCCTAACCTAACCTGGGTATCCTGGGGGCTAACCTGGGCATCCTGGGGGCTACCTCCCCCAGACCCCAGCTGGTCTTGGGTTGAAAAATTGTATTGAAAAATGATAAAAAACACATATCTCTTACCTCATTGTTCTTGATCGACATCTTGTGAAGTAGGCTCAGCAGGATTATACAACTTGGCTACCGCTAGCATGAATTCATGAAACCGATGGTTTTCAATCGGGTTTACCATGATAAACATGCTGCGGGCCAGGTATCCCACGAAGTGATGTTTTCGGCGGCCATACCTCGGAACCCTGGCCTTGACGGTCCTCCAAGTTCGCTCGATGGTGTTGGTGTGAGCTTTGGACACAGGATCCACAAAGTTCACGGAATGGTTGACTTTGAGGTGTACATATCCCTCATCCCCCAGGCAATCGTAGGCTTTCCAGCAATCTGAGATGATGGTTGTCCCTGGTCGAATCTTATCCTTGATGATCTGAAGGAGGTCCGATCCTCCACGGGAACCATGAACAACTCACGTGTCTGGCGACATATTCCCACAAACACCCATTGGCCATCTATTCTCCGCCCCACGTTGTATTTCCGCTTACCAAATTTGCTTTCATCAATCTCGACAATTAGTCCTGGCCCTCCAACTTCCCCACTATAATTGATACACCAATAAATCATGACCTCTCTGCAAAAATTTGACCAGTCAGCAATGGTGGTTGAACTGAAGCCAAATTCCCTTTTTGCCAATTCATAAGAGAATCTATTTCGAATGAAATTGTTCACGAATGTTAAAATGTCCACTAAATTGATCTGCACCTTACAAAAAAAGGTGTTGGCGAACACACTCTGGGACCATCCACATTTGTTTCGTTTCCGTTTCCCGATCGCCATTTTTTTTTCTGGCATCTCCACCTTTTCTTGTTTAAGTCAAAGGAAGCACTTTGTCCACACTTTTCACAGTTGTTATGGTCTAAAATAAGACCATGGCTCACACAAAGGTTGTAGAGGTCGTCGGCTGCATCTTTGTATCGACGATAGAAATTCTGGATTCCACCATCACACTTTTCACAAGACAAGTTAGACATGTTAATCGCTGGCTGGATACTAGAACAATGAGAATGACCCCTTGACCCCACGCGGGTCCTCTAGGGTCACCGAAAGTTCGAGAACAATAAATTTAAACTGAATTAACAATTACGCATATTTTAGATAAAATATATTATCTGCAACCTCAAAAATCACAAATAATACTTATTGGTATTAATAAAAACTTATATATATTGTTAAAGTAGCATAAGTAACTAGATAATTGGTTTGTAATTTCACACTTACCGCCGGCCCTCTAGCGGCCTAAAATCCAACGACCGCTACCACCCGCACGCCACCTGTCGGTCAATTAAGGAAATACGCATACAACGGAGCATACATTTTAGAGTAGACAACAGGTCGCTCCAAACCCAAAATGTAAACACACATCCGTGGACTTACTCTAATACCGCGCACTACTCAAAGTTTTGTATTTGGTTTAATATACACTTCCCAGGTCATTTGAACAGTTCTATTGCTTCTATATATCATATAATACACCATAGAATACGTTTTTAATCACTAGAAAAAGAGGACTTCGATTAAACAATTACGTTTTGTTTTACGATGGCAGAGGAGGAATCATGTTGGACCAGGAGGAGAAAGGTAAACATATGAGTAGCATAGCAGAACATTTGGATTACCGAATTTACCAATCCATAGCCTAGGCTACATTGATAAAGCAAGTAAAATACATACTAAATCTGAGGTAATGGAATTTAAAGGGAAAGGTCGACCTGAAATTGAATTGTTGAGCTGTTGACATTTGATGGGGTGAGTAGTGAGTACCGCGAGTAAGCAGCATTAGAAAGTGTAGGCTAGAATCTCGAATTTAAAGGTGGTTTGTTGTGTTCATCCAGGCCTAGCCTAGGATTTAATATGGCCTAGAAAAAATCAAACTGGTATTAATACAGGTGGGTTTAGTGGGTAGTGGCGATGATTCATATACCAGTAGGCCTAAGCCTACCTACCCATTGCCTTAATGCTAGCCTACTGGTAGTTCAGAGAATTTGGCATCTGGAAAATTTTGACAACAGATTTTCAAGTAGGCCTAAATGGGCCGAGTTGGCCCTACACCTCACAAAATGCTATTAGGCCTATAACTTACTTGTAGGCTATACCACTCATATCTTCCCAAAGACTCTAGAGAACACTGCTAGTGAGTCCTCGTCATTGTAATGTAAAGGAAATTGCAGGAGAATCTTAGCATATTATTAGCAATTTAGCGGCAATAATAATTAGCCTATTTTTTATATTGAACCTCTAGGCTACTTGTTCTTGTGAAAAAAGTTAATGGGTGTATCGCCAGCCTTGTTTACATTAGGCTAGGCCTACGCGGCGTCGGACTCTTGCCATCAGGTTCCCGTCTATTTAGACTGCCTTTGGATACAATAATATGTTGAGGGGGGGGGCTTTGCCCCCCTCACCCCTCCATGACATATTGTCATCATATATATTGCCAGCAGGGGGCAAACAACCAAAAAAATCGCTGTCAAAATAGACGCAAACTTAACCACGGCGATCGACAAATGTAAACATGACGGGGGAGTCATCGGACGTTTGTAATCATGGGTTATACTGATGTATTGGACCGACAGTTAGCCCATCGATCTTTTTAGGCCTAATAGGTCCGGTAGAGCATATACATCATTGCTATATATGTAATTTGGAGCTGAAATGTGTTATAAGGGAGAACAAACAAAAAAACGCTAAAATACAGTATAGCCTACTGTAAAACAATAGGTTTTTCAGCCAGTACCCAACCAGCGGGGGTGTGGGGGCGGCATCCCCCACCCATATACTAGGTTAGGTTAGGTAAGGTTGTTAGGTTAGGCTAATAGCCTAGCACATTTAAAAAAAAATAAAAAATTAATAGCATAACCCAACCAGCAGGGGTGTGGGTGCGGCAGCCCCCACCCATAATAATAGGATAGGTTAGGTAAGGTTGTTAGGTTAGGCTAATGTCTTCCCAAAGTTGACTATTTTTATAACATAAGATATTAGGCTACCCACTCCACCCCGTGAAATCCGAGCCAGCTTTCGTCAAAAGTTGGCTCGGGTATTCACAAAATTGGGTTTTATGGGTTTGCAATTTGGGAAAACCCGAGCCAAGTTTTGATACAAAACGCTATATTATTGTATTTTTATGCTTTTAACCGCTCATTTTCCCTGAACTTCATAGCCCTCCCCACTAGTGGGGGACGTGTTTTTAGATTGTTGGATAATGGGTAAATACTCATTTCAGCTCCTCTTCAGTATAAAACAACACTATATCTGAAGGAAAAATTAAAAAATACAAACTAAAACTTACTGAAATCGCTGTCGGTCCAAAAAGTCAGGTTTACCTAATCATGTTCCCGTCTATTTTGAATGCAAATGGATACCATAATATGTTGAGGGGGGCTTTGCCTCCCTCATCCCTCCATGACATATTGTCATCGTCATATATATTTCCAGCAGGAGGCAAATAACCGAAACAATCGCTGTCAAAATAGACGCGAAGTTAACCTCGGCGATCGCCCTATGTAAACATGACGACCATTATTATTATACCATAGCCTACACCCGGAAACTACATCTATCCCAAGTTAACCCCTAGAGTAAGTAGCTTAATGGAGGCTGATCAGATAGTGTTTCAGTGTAATTGGCTATAGATAATATAGGCCTATTTTTCTTTTACAAAATTGTCCCACTGCCAGCTGAGCTGTTCTTTGCCCCCAGCTGGTAATAATTATATATGATGATGCCAATAAGTCATGGGGTTGAGGGGGGAAAAGCCCCCTTCATCCCATTATTGTATCCCACGGACAGCTGTAGGGTGAATTGTTATTGTTTGTGGGATACAATAATAGGTTGAAGGGGACTTTGCCCGGCAAGAATGTAGTTACCGGGTGTACCGCCCGTCTTGTTTACACTACGCGGACGCTCACCATCATGATCCCGTCTATTTTGACTGCCTTTGGATACAAAAATACATTACCCTAACCAAACAACCTAACCTAACCTAGTATTATTGATTTATAAGTATTTATTTTAGTATAAGTATTTATAGATGATTTATGTTGTATGTCGGTAGTGGTACACCCGGTAACTACATCCTTCCCCTTTGCCCCCCTCATCCCCTTTATATATTGTCATCATCATATATATTTCCAGCAGGGGGCCAAATAACAGTTGGCCGTGGGATCATATCGTAAACAAATGAAATAGGCCTAATATAAAAAAACATAGTCAAATTAGGCTATCTGTGTCTTCTATTATACCTTATGTATTGGCCTAATATTTTTTGGGAAGGATGTAGTATTCGGGAGTATGGTCATGTTTATATAGGTCGCACGCACGTTTCCGTCTATTTTGACTTTTTCTGTAGTTTTCCCCCTACTGGCAATATAGGCCTATCATGATGACAATAAGTGGGTGAATAAGTCATTGGGGGGTAACAATCTATTGTACCCCACAGCATACAAAATAGACGGGAACGTGAGCGCGAGCCTGAGAGTAGTGTAGACAAGGCAGGTGATACGCCCGATTCCCGAATACTAAATCCTTACCTATTTGTTTGCTACTCGTCAATATGTTCTTTTGATATTTTTTGTGTATAAATGTTTCTGTAAAGTACAAGTTAGAGTTATGTCATGTGTTATATTTGTAAAGCCTCAAAACATATTTGTGAACATACATGTAATTCCTTATTGTTCATAGGCCAATGATATTTCCTTGGGACCTTTTTTATGACATGTTATTAGCTATCTTTGTATTTTATGCCTTGCTGTTGGGTATTCTGGCTTCAATTGTATGACCTGATTAGGGAAAATTAAGACCTTTGTGACTGGAAATTAATTTCTGACTCCCAAATTTCAGGATTCCATCCGGGGCCAGAGTCAACAGCCAAGAGGACCTGGAAGGACGTGGTCAAGATGTAGGCCAAGAGAGGCGACTGCCGCTTGGACGAGGGACGGTGCCAGGGCGGTCGGAGATAAGGATTCCTCCGAAGTCTTTACACCCGTTACCCTCAGGTTGTGGCCATGGGGATGTATAACCGGTATCGGAGATGGGAAGTTGAGAACTGGCATATTTCCGAAGTATAAACTAGTATATTATTATAGGCTATATTATGACCAATCATAGCTCAAGTTTGCCTAGGGTAGCTATTACCAAGTAGGCCTAGGACTAACTTCAACCCTGGACAGACAAAATATAGCACTAAATCATAAAAATATAATTACTGTGCACAGAGTTAGGAAAATATTATATTAATACCCTCGACACATGAAATAATGCAAATAGGTAAAATCCATAATGATACAGGTATATGATAAAGATTGAAGCTTTTCTGGGAACAGTGTTATGAACCACTATACTGTTGAAATAACTTTGAAAAGTTGACAAAATGAATATAAACACCATAATTTATGAGGAGGAGCACTTTATTGACGTTTCGCAGATAGCTTCTTCAGGTCACTAACAGACACTAGGTCGTAGGACGCCTTAAGACCAATATAGTGATTTTTCAGCATTTGCTTTATTCGCCTTAATCCTATTTATCCTAATAAAATTGACACCTATCACTTATTCAATTTAATAAAACCATAGACAGTGCTATTACATATTTGTTTAATATGATGTCACAATTCATCACTTGCTGTTTAGCTTGAGCAGTCATGACAGAACCGAAACCTTCTCTATGCGCTGTAGTGCACAAAGAAAAATTCGGTACTAATGTCATGTCTCATGACTTGTCGATTTTCGTCATTTGGTTTAAATAGTACTAATACTAATGTAATTATTATTTTCTTTATTCCAGACACTCAAATAAGTCCATTTTGCATATACTTTAGTCCATAATCTATTCACAATTAATATAGGCTAGGTTGAGTACGAATTATAGCAATACGGTAGTTCGAAGTTCACTGCATTTGATTGATTGACTTTATTTAGTAAGAGTTACATACATCATGGATTAGGTCACCAAATATTTGTTCACGGCATGGGTTAGGTCACCAAATATTTTTCACCGCATGGATTAGGTCACCAAATATTATTCACTGCATGGGTTAGGTCACCAAATATTTTTCACGGCATGAGTTAGGCTACCAAATATTCACAGCATGCAGAAATAACTTATTTTGTACTTTACTAAATTATAATTAATTAATCGCTGTACAGCATTTGGGCTGGTAGTAAACTTCGAACTACCAAACTGCTATAACTCGTACTTAACCTAGCCTACATTTATCGTGAGTAGATATGGACTAAAATATATGTAAAATTGACTTATTCAAGTGTCTGGAGTAAAGTAATATTAATAATTTTAATATTAGTCTATTTAAACCAAATTACGACAATTGACAAGTCATGAGACATGACATTAGTACCGAATCCTCTGTGTGCACTACAGCGCATAAGAAGGTTTTGGTTCTGTCATGACTGTTCAAGCTAAACAGTAAGTGATGAATTTTTACTTATTACAAAAATATGTAGGCCTAATAGCACTGTCTATCTGTCTATGGTTGTATTTTATGTTACGACCGGGGCTCGTATAAAACAAGGGCTCTTAATCATTGGACTAGAAAGGCACACAGCCACAACGGTAACACTAGATCCAACCCTCGAACTTATAATGCCGGCGCACAAAAAACACCTATACCCTCCAGAGTTAAATCTGCGATAACGGGGTATCCTATAACTCAGTATAAGTGCACTACTACTACAGGCTGATGATCTCTGATACAGCCTGATCACAACAACATACAATTACGTTAAAAAGGTATACAAGGAAAAGATAGAGATCTTAATTAAATCACTGCAATGATTTAATGCAAACTAGAAGAAGGTATATTTAACCCTTAATTAGCGGCGAGCAACATAAGTCGAGTTAAAAAAAGCTGGACTATGTGGCGGCGCTCGACATAACTCGAGTGGCAATTTCAGCACGTAATGTGGCTGAGAGAGAGAGACAAGTGGTGGCAGGAGACTAGCGAGCGTATGACTGCTCCAGACCACCGCGGCGAACCTACTGACACAAATCTCAGCTCCCTCCTCCCTCTCTCACTCGCTACATACTCAATTATGTACTGAAAGTACCGAATTACCTGCTTTTTGCACTCGCGTTGCACGGTTATTGCAAGAAAACTATCCATCGTACAAGGATCGTTATGGTGTCATTCGAAAGCTCTGTTTATGCCCTTTCAGGGATAGGTACTTGTTTTACGTTCTGGGTCTTATTTAGGCATGAAAATGATCACGTAAACAGCCCTATTTTGGCTAAAAACACCCCGCTGTGCGGTACACATAAATAAACCGCATAGGCCGCTCGTAAGGTGTTAAAGTTACTCTAAACAATAATGAACTGTCACTCCTATACTAAAGAAAGTGAACGAGAGTCCCAAAGCATCGAGCAGGAATCTTCTGAAGAAAGTCTGATGCTGGGGTAAGATGATCGTATCGGATTTTGAACTGTTATATAAAGCAGGGTCAATATAGGACAAGTGTAGAGACAGACAGTGTCAACTGACACGGGAATAACGATAAATGCACACTAGTATTATCTTCAACAACAAAAGAAGTACTTAGTCAGGCAACTCAAAAAAGCCTGCTCAGCTTGTGCAACTCAACAACAACCAAGGCTTACAGTCAACGTGAATAAGAATGCTGCATACATAACATACGAGTTTATAATTCTAAACGGGTGTCTGCTAGGCTAATAAAGTCTAGCTGGGATGTCGTAGGCTAGGAAACAATGGCTGAGCAAGCGGCTCGTAGCCTAGCGAGGTCCTTAAGACTGTGCGGCCAAATTACGTTAATTGCAGGGGTGCTCTCTTGAGAGATCCAGATCGCTAGTATCTGGTTCTCTCCTGGCGACCCTCGCAAAGTCAAAACAAAACGAGTTAGCACAGTGCTGGGTGGCAGAGGCAAAAGCCCTCACTCGCAGCACAGTGCTAAACTCACAAGGTACACAGTCAGAAAGACCACCTAGGCTTCCCACGTCTCCGTTGCGATTGTACAGGTTAAACAAAACCTGTTACACATCGGAAATCACAACACAAGTAGCCTTACCCCAGTCTAGCATTAAATAGCCCAGCAGACAGCCAAGGAATAGGCAGGGAGACACTGTGAGTGTGTCGAACCTCTACAGACAAAATGGTAACCCCTCCAAAATGCCTAACTAAACATATAATATCTGAGAGCTTCAGCATATAATACGATGGCCGATATATGAAATCGTGCAGAACCAAAGGGGAGTTATGATATTAAATAGAGAGGAAGAATGAGAGGTAAGAAGTTGAGAGAGAGAGAAAGTGCTCTATAGGTAGAAGTCGGGGACAGGTGGTAAGGGATATGTGAAGGGTATGCTGGTCAGGCAAGCTCTGAAGAGAGTAACTCCTCGGGACCCCTAGGATCACACACAAAGGCATGGTGGTCAGTCAATCGCAGGCCACTACGTCACCAGGCAGCAGGGCTGCAGAAGGCGCCAGGAACCACCAGCCAATCAAGAAGCGTGGGAAGCACGCCGCGAACCTACAGCGAGGGGGAGGCAGCACATGTATACGCACGCACACACTACCACCCGACTGCCTATATTATTCTCTCTCCTTAACTATATACAATGCATCTTATGTTCTACTCATGATATAAAATGCTTCCCCTTGTCACAGACGAAAATAAAGACCACCACGGGACTGTCTGCAACAACACGAACACTATGAAAGAAAGAACAACATTGTAGATAGACTGTAGCCAAATACCTTGCCCCGGCGAGTGCTAGCGAGTGGCCAAGCGAGCGGCTGAGCCCACGTGGCGTTCTGCCAAGCTGCAGGTGTCACATTTAATACAACCATAGACAGTAGGTGATAGGTGTCTATTTTCACTACAGTATATTGGTCTTAAGGTGTCCTAGGACCTAGCGTCTGTTAGTGACCTGAAGAAGCTATCTGCGAAACGTCGATAAAGTGCTCCTCCTCATATGGTGTTTATATTCACTCTGTCAACTTTTCAAAGCTGTTTCAACAATATAGTGGTTATTGACACTGTTCCCAGAAGAACTTCAACATTTACTATCATATATCATAATGGATTTTACTTATTTGCATTATTTCATGTGCCGAGGGTATTAATATAATATTTTCCTAACTCTTTGTAGTTATATTTTTATGATTTAGTGATATAATGTTATCTCTCTAGAGTTATATGCATAGTTGAAGTTAACACTGACTTGGTAATAGCTACCCTAGGCAAACTCGAACTATGATTGGTCATAATTTAACCTATGATATATACCGGTACTAGTATATACTTCGGAAATATGCATCCGGGCATATCGCCAGCTTTGTTTACATTACTTGTGCGCTCGCGGTTACGTTCCCATCTATTTTGACTGGTTTTTTTCTGTTTGCCCCGTGCTGGCAATATAGATGATGATGATAATAAGTCATAGGGGGGATGAGGGCCTCAACCTAGTATTGTATCCCACGGCAGTCAAAATAAACGGGAACGTGATTGCGAGTGTACGAGTAATGTAAACAAAGCTGGCGATGCGCCAGAATACTACATCCTTACCGTTTTATTTTATACACCTTCCCTTTAAGGTGAAGTGGCAGTCTTCTCTCTGAACTTTCCCTAGCCATTTCTGACTCTAGCAATGGAGTCAGCTTTAGCGCCATCTCCAGCGGTGGCACTTAAAGTATAAAATCAAACCTATACCTTACCCCCACCCTCTTTACAATGGTATCTTTAGTGGGATTGTCAATGGATATCCTAGAAATACTTCTAATGTATCCCATGAAGGCAAAAACAATATTATTCAATTATTTATGAGTAAAATTACTTGTGTTTTCAATAATATTCTCCATTAACCCGGGAGCTGCCGGGAGACTCATAAGAGTTCCCCCGGCGCACTGCGGGGAGACTCTTAAGAGCAGAGACTTTGAACACGTACCAAAACCGCGCGTTTATAGCCAGGCGGCTGAAAATTGGTGTGGGTATAGTACTACATGTCAACTCTCGATACCAACCCCGCCAAACGCTCGCCCCGCACTCGTGCAAGCACCACCGCGCCAGTAACCACGCACTAGTCATGGAGCCCACACGTCCCTCACGCTCGCTCCCTGATGACACAACCAGCCCTCCTTCTGGTGGTGTTAGCCGCCGTGGAAGGCAGAGGGTGGCTGCCAAAGACCCTAGCTACCAGTACGACACGCCCTACAGCTCAGAGGACGATGCACCAGCACCCAAAGCACGAAAAACACGTGCAAGCAGGGCAATGGCACAGAGGTCATTGGTCTTTTGGGACACTGCCACCACGACCAAGGCCACTGCAACAACCACTACCACCACCACTGCCACCACTGCCACCCCTGCCACCCCTGCCACCGGTACCAGCGACGCAGGAGGCCGCCCTAGGGCTGCATTACCTGCGGGGGCAGGAAAAATGAAAGGCACGGGCGTAGGGAAGAGAACCCGTACGCCAGCCACAGTGCCCCTACCACCACCACCACCACCAGCCGCCCCTGGCCCAGCTGCCCCTGCCGCCCCTGCTGCCCCTGCCGCCCCTGCCGCCCCTGCTGCCCCTGCCGCCCCTGCCGCCCCTGCCCAAGGAACAGGGAAGGGGAAGGGGAAAGGGAGAGGGAAAGCGACTGGGAAAGCGACTGCTGGCCCTGGTGTCCCTGCCGGCCCTGCTGCCCCTGTTGCCCCTGCCGCCCATGCCGCCCCTGCCCAAGGAACAGAGAGAAGGGCGACAGGCACCACCATCATCTTGCCATCAAGGCCACGCACCACTGCTGCCCCTGCCGCCCCTGCCCAAGGAACAGAGAGAAGGGCGACAGGCACTACCATCATCTTGCCATCAAGGCCACGCACCACTGCTGCTCCTGCCGCCGCCGCTGCCGCCGCCCCTGCCACCGCCTCTGCTGTCCCTGTCCATAAGACTCCCGCACGTGCCAAAGTGACCCGGAAAACTCTGACACCATCTAAGTATGCCGCCCTGCTGTTTGATGGTGATTCGCAGGACATTGGCAGCCCGGGTTTCGACGACGAAGCCCTAGCACGGGACCAAGGGTGGGGTGATTTGGGAGTGGACAGTGGGAGTGAGTCCGACGTCGGTGACGAAAATGAGGAAGGGCATCGTCTGTCAAGTGAAGAGGAGGGTAATGATGATGAAGTGCTGTATCGCGACCATGGAAGCGATATTTCAGACGATGAAGCAGACGCAGACGACATTCCGATCCCTGAGCTGCCTTCGTTCGATTGGTCTGACGGGGTAAATTTTGTACCTGACGTGCCCCAGTTCAATCCTGGGACGTCAGGAACAACTGACGACTGGCCCTGTGATGATCAAGCGAACGAAAGCGACTTCTTCCTCGCTTTTTTCGAGATGGAGGTAATGACGTACATCGTTGCCCAAACAAACGCCTACTACAGGTGGGTGTTTGGCAGATTGGACGTCCTTTCTCCAAAAGCGAGAATACGAGGCTGGGTGGATACGACTGTGGAAGAATTTATGACGTTCTTTGCCTTGTTGTTCCTCATGCCTCTGATCAAGAAGCATGTGTTGCAACACTATTGGAAGCACGACCCTCTCATCGCCACCCCAACTTTCAATAAGTTCATGACTCGTGACAGATTTTTGTTGCTGCTAAGATTTATGCACTTTGCAGACAACGAAAATCCTAACAGGATTGACAGGATATGGAAAGTTCGGGATGTGTTCACCATGTTGTTGGAGAGGTATAGGAAATACTTTTACCCCTTCCTCAATTTGGTGATTGATGAGTCGCTCGTGCTATTCAAAGGACGTCTTGTTTTCAAGCAGTATATCCCCTTGAAGAGGCATAGGTTCGGAATCAAGCTCTTCGTGTTGTGCGACTGTGAAACTGGAATAGTGCTTGACATGATCGTGTATACAGGAACTGACATTGACGTACCGAAAGCCGCTGCCAATGACCCCATGGGCATGTCAGGTGCCATCGTCAGGAAAATGTTGGCACCTTACCTGGGCAAAGGCCACATCATCTACACTGACAACTGGTATACTTCTCCTGCTCTCTGCCAGTTTCTTTATGACAACCAAACGGGGTCATGTGGGACTGTCAGAAAGACAAGAAAGTTTATGCCAAAGTTCACAGGTGATGTCATTCCTCTCACAGATGCCTCCTCCAGTGACACACCTTCAGAAGACGACCTGGCCCAGGAACACCGCGAGAGGCATGTGCGAAGAAGGCGACGAAAGGGGCAGAAATACAAGCAGCTCGAGAAGTGTGGGAAACTGATAGCCCTGAAGTGGAAGGATAAGCGAGACGTCCACCTGCTTTCCACCGTCCACACAGGTGCCCAGGTGGATTCTGGCAAAATCCACTACCGAACCAGGAAGACAATCTACAAGCCCGACATGGTAGTGGACTACACAAAAAACATGCGCCTGGTGGACAAGTCTGACTGTCAGCTGTCAGGCGTTGAGTGTCTGAGGAAGACTGTGAAGTGGTATCACAAGCTCTTCCTCCACCTAGTTGACATAACGATGCTGAACGCCTACAACTTGTGGTTGGTGAAAAAAGGATATGGCCCCAAACCAGAAGCTGAAATTCCGGGAGTTCATGTACAACGTCTCCTACCAACTCCTGGAGAAGTATGGCATCACCACTCACAGACGTACGGCATGGCGTGGGGATCACGTTCCTGACCGCATCCAGCTGGGTGTCGAAAGACACTACCCCATCAACACTGAGATGCTTGGCACTCGCCACAGGCAGGCGCAGTGCACCGTCTGCAGCTCCAGTGTCAGGAAACCCCATGTCACGAAAAGAGTCACCTCAATGTGCGCCGAGTGAAAAGTTCCACTCTGCCTGGGTGACTGCTTCAGGGACTACCACACCTTCAAGAACTACTGAGTGTCGGCCCCTGCCCTGCCCTGCCCTGGACTCGCCCCGTGCCCTGCCCTGGAATAGCCACCTGCCCTGCCCTGGACTCGCCCCCTGCCCTGCCCTGCCCTGGACTCGCGCCCTACCTTACCTGACCTGAGCTAATTGATCACGCTACCTCATAATGTAACATATATATTATATAATGTATAAGTTCCAAAGATGTCCCTGTGATATAGCTTTTACATTATATAATTGTATGTTTCATTATTTAGTTTATAAGTTTCAAAGATTTACATGTAATATGCCTTATTTTTTAGTATATCAATATATATGTTTGTTATTAGCCAAAGTAATGTGTATATAATTATTTTCTTACCTCAAATGAATTGTACAAAAATAAATATGTTTCAATAAATCCTGTCAAACCTACTAAGATAATAAAAAAAACAATAAAAAAAAAACAAAAAAAAACAAGGTCATGTCATTGTATTCTTACAATATGATATATTCTATGAATATTTCATATTGTTTGAATACAATGGCATGATCTTGTAAAAAAAAAAATTTATCAAAAATGTTCTAGACAATATAAAACCTTCCCCATAACCCCCTCCTGGATTCGATCCCACTACCCTACGACACTTTGAGTTTTCCAGTCCACGACCTTACCAACCATGCCACAGGATCTCATACCAAATATCACTCAAAACTTCGTGTCTACAATCGAAATGACAATATAAAAAAAAAATGAATTATCCCACCAATTTACGTTTGTAAATTGATGGGATTATCAATTATATCATGCCAAGGTTTATAAAAGTTTGTCTCTGTCAAGAATTAGTAATTATATAACTTTATTCTGTCAAAAATTGCCCAAACACTCAGCAAAATTGCCCCTCTCAGTGTGACTCCACTCATTTTCACACGGTCACGAGGTGACCCTTGCCGCTCCTTGATGCTCCAGCTACAGCAGCTCTGTCTGGGAACAAAATTGGTATAAATACAATAATGGATAAAATACTCTTCACAAATACATTTGTATTGTATAATATTGTAAATAAAAATGAATAATAACTGTGTGCGTGTCGAAAATTGCTCAACCAGCTTTCTTATGTCTCGCCTACGCGCGTATATTGGATTATACATAGTCATGACTGTCATACAAATAATTGCAGTAGGTCTCGAATATACATTTAGATTGCATATTACTTCGAAATATATAAGTAAACGTTTCTCTGGTGGCAATCTACCCTTTCGCAAGTGTAAGGAGACACCAGTCTATATTTAGCCCTCTATCACAAAATGCAATCTGCCTGTGTTGACTCAGCACCGTCGCTGGTGGTCTATAATATAGTACTTTATTTACAGTCAATGGCCTACATGTTTCTGTGGTACTTCACATGTGTCTAAAATGCAATGTCTGCTTGCATAAAAATGCAATTCTGAAGTCCATTTATACGTACGACATACGCATGTCTCAGTTTCTCTCTCTCTCTCTCTCCATTCCTGACTCATGTTATTGTAGACCTGTTGATGGCAACGAACACCAGCCATCTGGTAGACATAAGGTTCAAAATACCAAACATCAATACGCCTGGGGCGCCTCCACAATTATCACAAAGCTGGTTATCTATCTAGAGATCTGCCTGACTTCCATCTCTCCACGACTCACTCACTCACTCACTGCACCCCTGCATGCCTCCCTCCCACCCACCCACCCCCAACCCACCCTTTCAGGCTTCCGTCTGCTAGAAACACATTCACAATTTGCGTAAATATCGCATCAATTGGGCTATATGCGGTATATTCCTTGTTGTATGGGACGCCTACATATGTACACGTCTTTATTATAGCATGAGAGTGCTCTAAATACAAGATTTATGTGATATTTATGGCGTAACACACCCTCTCCCCCTTTCATTCCCACCACAACTCACTCACACCTTGGTTCACGCATAGAAACTCATTGATAATGTGCGTAAATATCGCATGAATTGGTCTATATGCGGTATATATTTTGATATATGGCACGTATACATACGTACAAGTCTGTATTATAGCATGACAGTGCTCTAAATACAAGATTTACGTGATATTTATGGCGTAACACACCCTCTCCCCCTTTCATTCCCAGCACAACTCACTCACACCTTGGTTCACGCATAGAAACTCATTGATAATGTGCGTAAATATCGCATGAATTGGTCTATATGCGGTATATATTTTGATATATGGCACGTATACATACGTACAAGTCTGTATTATAGCATGACAGTGCTCTACGTACAAGATATACGTGATATGTATGGCGTAAACCACACTCTCAGCTCATAAATTGCCGCCAAACCTCCAACACATCTTCATTCCCGCCTAAAAATTCTCTTATAATTCCCTTATATATTGCAATTTTTGGTCACTATGAGGCATATTCATTGTTATATGGGTGCCCTACACACGTATACATACTCTACATAGCCTAAAAGGGCTCAAAAAAGGACATATACGTGATAATACGCGGTAACCCACCCCCTCCTCCCTCTCCTTCTATCCCCTGCTCGCGTAAATATTCGGCAGGGAAATCTCGCCGCTCGATGACAATCTAGCCGCGCGGTGCCATTCGCTCCACATTTTTCAACTACGGACCGTTCCCCTACCCCCCCCCCAGACATTTTTTGGGGGGTCAAATATATATGGGCCGATGCACGCAAACATTCCCTACACGATGATGTACTTTTTATCGAAATTGGCAATAGGTCCCAAAATCATCATAGGTGCGCACAGTCTTACCCTGTAGAAAACCCCCTG
This sequence comes from Paralithodes platypus, assembly GCA_032716605.1. Taxonomy (NCBI): domain Eukaryota; kingdom Metazoa; phylum Arthropoda; class Malacostraca; order Decapoda; family Lithodidae; genus Paralithodes; species Paralithodes platypus. Next base: position 51,007,297 of record CM064487.1, on the reverse strand, counting down.
TGCGCCGCGGAGAGGTTAAAGGTGCTAAACATTACTTTTGTAGGCATTTGAGTGAATCTTTTAACTTTTTCATTCAAACATTTTGGTATACAGAATACAAATTTTGAACAATTAGGCCTACATTAGTAATAAACCTGTTTTTTATAGAAATATGTATGAATATAGTGCTAGATTAAGTTAAATATATTTTTGGAATAAAGGATTACAGTATATAATAAAGATATAATTACCAATATGAGTGTATGTATTTATTTCCTCAATCTTATATTAGAACATATGCAGTAGATAATACTTTGGTAGCTGGCCTGCAAAGGAACTAAACCAAGTCTTTGCTAATTTATCCCATAGATATTTTTGTCTGTCATTCTTAGTTGTGATGAAGCATAACGCTAATCAGTATCTAGCAAGAGGACTTGAAGTGGCAGCGTCTCCCATCGTCGATCCACCCCTTGTATCCCGCGGAAGAATTGGCAACTAACCTAGAAGATGAAAAGTGATTGGGTCAAACTGCTTGACTATCCACCGGCCCCTTATGGGGTGCAAGAACCTGGGAGTGGCTTCGGTTATCTGGGTATTCATGTAGTGGTCAGAAGCGGGGGTCTGTAGAGGAACCCGGTTCCAGCCGTGACCTTCCTCAAGAACGCAGGACTATTCGGCCAAGCAGTCTATGGAACAAAAACTATAGTATCTAACAAGAAATTTACCCTACCCCCCTTCCGTAGCATCGGCAGGTAATGGTGGATATTACTGCGGTGGCCCGCTGTCAGCGGCCCACCAGTATAACGTATGAGCAGACCAGTTGGCGGGCCGCCAGCGGCTGCCCTCTTGGGGCCGCCGGTTTGACGTGCATTTGGCCTGCGATGGCCCGCTGTCTTCGTGTTTATGGGGGAGTTATTCAGAGGATCAACAATAAGCCTTAATTATAACATAATCACCATAGTTACGATTGTATCTTTTCTAGGCTCAGTGACTCTCACCCGAGTATTAAATAAAATACCTATTATCATTATGTATTCAATAATACCTATTATGTATGTTTAACCCTTAATTAGAGGCTCACCACATAAGTCGAGTTAAATAAAGCTGGACTATGTGGCGGCGCTCGACATAACTCGAGTGGCAATTTCAGCACGTAATGTTGCTGAGAGAGAGAGACAAGTGGTGGCAGGAGAGTAGCGAGCGTATGACTGCTCCAGACCACCGCGGCGAACCTACTGACACGAATCTCACCTCCCTCCTACCTCTCTCACTCGCTATATAAGGAATTGTATGGGGAAAGTGCCTAATTACATGTTTTTTGCACTCGCATTGCACGGTTATTGCAAGAAAACTAGCCATCATAAAAGGATCGTTATGGTGTCATTCGAAAGCTCTGTTTATGCCCTTTCAGGGATAGATACTTGTTTTACGTTCTGGGTCTTATTTAGGCATGAAAATGATCACGTAAACAGCCCTATTTTGGCTAAAAACACCCCGCTGGGCGGTACATATAAATAAACCGCATAGGCCGCTCGTAAGGTGTTAAAAGGGGAGGCTGAACCCTGTTCTGAGCCCAGACATCAACATTTCTAATTATTGTGTTTTTGTTCTATAATGCTTCTTTCAACATAGGAGAATAGCATAGGAAGGAACAAAAAAACATATCGCATCCATAACCCCCCCGGGCTGGGGGTTCGACCTCGACGCCCGAATTTATTTTTTTTCTTTCAGCCACACAAATTTTTTGTTTGTGTCTGTAGTCTAAAGGGCTGCTGTAAGCAATAGAAATGATCATGTTAGGGCATAAACACCCATATGATATCCCTAGGGCCCCCTTGGGGGGGCCCCAAAATCATTGATTTTGGTTAAAATTCTCAAAAAGAAATCAGTGAGGGTAACCCCTGACGAAAATTTAGTTTAGTTTACCATAACTCTCGATCTTCTATGTGCGCACTATGATACAAAATGGAAGCTAAGGAGGACAAACTGATTTCTCTGCCCCAAAATTAATTTAGAGTCATGAAAATCTAAGAATTTGTGTGGTTTGGTATCATTTTTTTGCACTTACGAGTCCATCTATATTTTTATCTATTGCTCAAATGCATTCCCCTTCTAAATAGAGTACATAGGGGTACATAGGAAGGCCTGTCCGTTTAACCCAGTGAGACACAGCGTCGCACGTGATGCGTCGGCAGTGTTTGATCACCAACTCCCAGCGACGCATCACGTGCGTCCGACATATTAAAATCAGTTACGTGGCTCGTAAGGTAGGAAATGGCGGGAGAATGGGAGGGGGAGGTACCGTAGTGTGTGTGGGAGCCGGGCCGGTAGGTGTGAGCGGGCCAAGACAGCCGCGCGGCTGGTGGTGGTGGGCTTAGTGGGGATACTTTACACCCTTAGTTCACCGCCACTTTGAACCTTCATTACTCCGGTCGTATGGGAGCTAGAGGCTTGAGATTTATGTGAGACACTCCTTAGGATGTATGCCGTACAATGCCATACTCAGTTTTCACCCTAGTGCTCCCGGGCGGGTGGTCATGCGGGGGAGACGAACTTTCGACCCTCCCCCCCCGCCCCCAAATGACGAAGGTGATTTTTTTTTTTTTTTTCCTTCATTTCTCACCATTCTCTTCCATTTTGGCTCAACACATTTTTTTGAGGCCCCCCCCCCCAAAAAAAAAATGTTTTTGTTTTTTTTTCATTTCTCATCCTTGTCTTCCATTTTAGCAAACAAAAATAAGAAGTGAAAATGGCTTGGGATTGGGGTGAACAAAATATTATAACTAGCCGGGGCTCAACGGGTTAAATAAATGCCGATTTGCCGAACATTTCTGAGTTTTGACCTCTTTGGAGTCAAATCAGCTGTAACCCAAAGATGATAATGTAATATATTTATTTCAGCACTTTCTATTATTCAATAGGGGTATATTTAAATGGCACGGTGTAGGGGATGCTTGTACTCTATGCCATGCAAAAATTGTGGGAAATTTGAACAATTTTGAGTGACTAGATGATTTTACGAAAGTGCAATGAAATTTATGACATTTTGCGCTCACGCACGCGCACATAGAGATCTGATTTTTTCATCGAGTCTTAATATTACCATATGTAATAAGATGGTATAATGCCAGACACACTATCTCTTATACAGGCTGACTTGGGGGTCAAGATTAAGTTAAGTATTAACCTCACCAACTATATCACAACGATTCACTATATCCCTTTTACATTGAGTTCCTGTAAGTTAAAGATAAGAATTAATTTGAACATAGTCTCAATGAAACTGAAGGGAAGTTAAGCAAACATCCACTGGGGTAATGTTCTTAAGGCTGAAAAGCACGGAGCATCTAACAGCAGTGGAAAATTGTCTCCCCCTCCTCCCTTCCTCGAGAATACGACGAGCCCTGTTGTGTTCCCTCTGACGTCCGGATCCTGAAGTCCTGATTGTGAGAAGCAGCGCCTCCTGAAGTCCTGAACAGCGAATCTACGTTCCACGTCAGCCAGACATACTCTCGAAACCCTACCCTCCAAAATTACCCTAAGTGTCTCTGAGTATCTTACGTTGTGATTATTGTTGTGAAGGTAAGGTAAAATATGTGAATATTGAAGTGCTAAACAATATATAGATCTTTGCTCAAGATCCTTAATTATTGCGTATGTGTTAATCCTTCAGAACTTATATTTATTGTTATATAGATCTGTGTCCAAGATCTAAGTGTTAATATTATCTCTGTAACTCTCTTTGAACGTCCTACGCATATGTTACATACTCGTGTTATATATTTACTTAGCCAAATACTCACAGATTTTTCTTTGTATTCTATTATGTATGTTACAAGTTGAAGTTGAAGTGTATTCCGTGTTGTGACGCCTCCCGGCGTTAGCAGAATGGTTGCGTGGAGCATTGCAGCTCGCTAGCGCTCGCCAGGATGGGGGGATAGGCTACAGTTGTCCTAGAATGATCTGCTTCATTTCATTAGTGTCGTGCTGCCACAGACAGTCTAGAAATGGTCTTTGTTTTGGTCTCTGACCGCGCCTTATATTTTATATTCGCTATAATATAAATGTTGCTTGTGTGGGAGGCGAGCGAGAGAGGGTGAGGGGGTACACCTGGCAGCGAGGTGAGCTATGACGTGGCTCGCTTGGGCGCTGACGGCGTTGGCGGCCGGGTGGTCAACTAGTCCCTTCCCGTCGCTGCCTCGTGTTCTTTACCAGCTCAGAGCTTGCCTGACACGCGTATCGCCTACATCCATTGCAATTCTGTCCCCCATACTCGCTACTTTGCATACTATTTCTCTCTCTCGACTTCTCCTTTCTCATTCTCTAATCTTTATTAAACTCAACATCCCTTCTGGTTTCAGCATAGACGTTCACCGTCGACCAGTCGTATTGTACGCGAAGCTCTCAGATATTTCCATGTATTAGGTTAAGGAGGTATTATGCTTTATTGAGGGTTAGAGAGACGGACTTTTCCGTATGTGTCCTCTCTCGGGAAGGTTGTAGACCGGTATATGTCTCCCTTGCAGGGTGTTGAGTGATTCTTCTTGGTTATCTAAAGCTAGACTAGGGGTAAGGTTACTGTGTCGTTGTCTCCGATGTGTGCAGTGTTAGCTAAGCTCTGCACGACATCGACAGGTACTGTGGGAGCCTAAGTTGTCTTCGGGTTGGTTTACTTTGCGAACACAGCGCTGTGGTGTGAGAGGGCCATAGCCTATCCCTCACAACATAGTGCTGCCTCTTTGTGTTGACTTCTGAGGGATCGCCAGGATAGAGCTAGGCACTAGAGACCTAGATTTATCAAGAGAGCATCCCCGTCATATAACGTAATCTTCATTATACCACCCTCAGACAACGTTAGGCTATGAGCCGCATACTCGCCCATTGTTGCCCTGCCTTGATACCCCAGCTAGACTTTATTAACTGGGCAGACACTGGTTAGAGATAAGCCCCATTATTATATGTATGCAACATTATTATTCACTGCACTTTTGAGCCGAGGTTGTTGTTGAGTTGCACAACCCGAGTAGGCTGTTGCGTTGTGTCACAAAGCATTTCTTTAGTTGTCGAGCATTACTACCTTTACGCAGTCTTTATTATTTGCCTGCCTAATATTACTATATGTCCTAGCATTTATTGTGACCCGTATTCTGCATTATAATTGTTCAAGATTCTTTACGAACATCTTCCCAGCATCAGACTCATTTCAGAAGTTTCCAGTTGATGTTGCAGGACTAGCATTGCACTTTCTTTAATACAGGAGTGCCAGTTATTTGAGTATCTACCGTAACGTTAATTAATCACGTTAACTATCTTTTTTTGTGTAACATAATCGAGTAATCTTTTACTGTTTGAGAATAGGCTGTTTCATTGAGCGTCAGCCTAGTGCGTGTGCACCAGTTACCGAGTCATAGGATACCTCGTTGTCCAGGCACGACTCAGGGCGGTAATGGTGTTTTGTTTTCCAGTGTTTAACACCTTACGAGCGGCCTATGCGGTTTATTTATGTGTACCGCACAGCGGGGTGTTTTTAGCCAAAATAGGGCTGTTTACGTGATCATTTTCATGCCTAAATAAGACCCAGAACGTAAAACAAGTACCTATCCCTGAAAGGGCATAAACAGAGCTTTCGAATGACACCATAACGATCCTTGTATGATGGATAGTTTTCTTGCAATAACCGTGCAACGCGAGTGCAAAAAGCAGGTAATTCGGTACTTTCGGTACATAATTGAGTATGTAGCGAGTGAGAGAGGGAGGAGGGAGCTGAGATTTGTGTCAGTAGGTTCGCCGCGGTGGTCTGGAGCAGTCATACGCTCGCTAGTCTCCTGCCACCACTTGTCTCTCTCTCTCAGCCACATTACGTGCTGAAATTGCCACTCGACCTATGTCGAGCGCCGCCACATAGTCCAGCTTTATTTAACTCGACTTATGTTGCTCGCCGCTAAATAAGGGTTAAGGCAGGGGTTGGATCTAGTGTTACCGTTGTTGCTTTTTGCCATTATCTAGTCCAATGTTGAAGAGCCCTGTGTCTTTGAGAACCTGGATCGTAACAAATGGCGACCTAGCTCAGGATCTTGTGAACTAAGAGATAATTGCAGGATTGTTGTGGTCATTTGTTTTATTGAGGAATATAGTGGGCACGTTAATTTTTTTTTGGCAAAGTAGTATAGCACTTGAGAGTCTTCAGACATTTTTGGCAAGTGAATAGTGCTACATAGGAGCTTGGGTACTTCTTCTTTTTTTTTATAAACGTGAGAATTTTTGGTGGACACCATGGGAGACGAATCAGATCATACTGAGGGTTCAGGGAATGATGCAGGCTCTGATGGGCAGATGCCAGGGGGGTTAGTAACTAGTGAGGAGGCCGCAAAGAAGTTTTTGGAGGTGCCTATAACAGCTGATCGACTAGAGGGAATTAGCAAGTATGGTCTACAGTGTTTGGCTCCCCTCATGGGGCTTAAGGTGGCTCATGGCATCAAGAAGAACGATTTGAGGGCCTGCGTACTGGGGGCGGCTAGTGAGGGCCAGGATGGAGAGGGTGCTCGGGGACTTCTGCTCGAGCCCCCCCTCCACTCTACTCCCATCGGGACCTCTAGGATGCCAGAGTTTAGTACGTTCCCGCAGGCCGATAGCCGCTGGCAGCGTGGTTTAGGATCGCTGGGTGGGCCTCCAATAGTTGCACCTCCTCCTCAAAGTTTCACTACAGAAATGCTCTTCCAGCTTGAGATGGCTAAGATGCAGGCTGAGTGTGAGGAACGTCTCGCTAAGGTTAAACAACAGACGGATCTGGAACTCGCTAAGGCTAAACAACAGACTGATCTCGAACTCGCGAGAATAAAATCCGAGTCGGAGGCTGAGTCTACCAGGTACCGTGCAGATATCGATCTTGAGAAGACTCGGGTGGAAACAACAGGGCAACGTCTCGGTGGTGGGAATTGTGGGCATGATCAGTCTTTGTCGCACCTGTTGAAGCTAGTCCCTGTATTTGATGAGTCGGGTGTCACCGAATTTTTCATGAGATTCGAGAAGAAGTGCCAGGAACACCAGTGGCCTGGGGAGAAGTGGGCAGCCCTTGTTTCCTCTAGACTTGTGGGCAAGGGACTCAAGGCTTATGATGCATTTTTTTTTTTTTTTTTTTTATGTGATTGAGGGAGGCAAAAGGCATAACTGCCTATAGCGAGTGCCTCCCCCATAGTTGAAAGAGTGACAGGGCCAAAATCAAGGGACGTTCGAGCCAAAATGCCTGGACACACGGAGTTTGAAGCAATTTAAGTCATAGGAAGAGGGAAAGACTGATTCTGGGAGAGAGTTCCAGAGCTCAGCTGTTGAGTAGAAGAAAGTTTGAGAGTAACGTTTCACTCTTGGGTTGGAGAGTTGCACAGAGTAGGGGTGGGATTGAGTTGCAAGACGGGTACCACGTGCCCTACGTAAAGGAGGTGGTATGCACTGGGATAGATCTGAGGAACACTGATTATTATAGTAGCGATAGAATAGCGAGAGAGATGCAACATTGCGGGGGAGCGAGAGAGATTGCAGAGAGTTGGTGAGTGGACGGAAGTTAATGATACGAAAGGCCTTCCTTTCAACTTTGTCTAGGAGAGCGGTGTGAGAGGAACCTCCCCACACATGTGAACAATACTCAATGCAAGGGCGCACTATGCCCCTGTACAGAGCAAGAAGCTGTGCAGGGGAAAAGAACCCCTAAGGCGGTTGAGCACACCCAGCTTCTGGGAGGCTGCCTTAGCAAGACTGGTAATATGGTCCTTCCAAATGAGAGCAGAAGAAAAAGAGACACCAAGAATATTGAGAGAAGATGAAGGGTTGATTTTTGTATTGTTGAAGAATAAGGGATAGTCCGCTGCGAGATCCTGACGGGTAGATAGATGGAGAAATTGGGTTTTGGAAGCATTAAAGTTAACAAGGTTTTCTCTGCCCCAATTGGAAATAGTATTTAGATCAGAATTTAAGAGTTCTATGGCTTCATTACGTTTGTCGTTGAGGGATTGCTGGCTGGGGCGTTCTGAAAAACTAATGGAGTGTAAGGTTGAGTCGTCTGCGTATGAATGGATGGGAATTAAGGTACAGTTAAGGAGATCATTTATAAAAATTAGAAAGAGAGATAGGACAGAGCCCTGAGGAACACCGGAGTTTATAGGGTGAGGAAGTGAACAATGGCCGTCCACAACCGCGGCTATGGAACGGCCGGAAAGGAAATTAGAGACAAAGGCACAGAAGGAGGATAGAAACCGAAGGAGGGTAGTTTAGAAATTAAAGATTTATGCCAGACTCTATCGAAGGCTTTCGATATGTCTAGTGCAATAGAAAAAGTCTCACCGAAGTCCCGAAAGGAGGATGACCAAGAGTTAGTAAGATATGAAAGAAGATCACCAGTAGAGCGACAACCTCTAAGTGCGCATGGGGGTAATTGGAAACGTCCCCCTGTGCTGACGTATTTGAGGTGTTTCCGTCATTAAAATATCATTGTGCCATTAATAGCATTAATATTTATCCATATGCGCCTATTATGGGTTGATTATAAAGGTATTAACCTGAAACAACAATAAAACGAGTGAAACAGCGTTTGGATGGTCAAAATCGGAGATATAGCCCGCGAGTTGTATAATGTATGGGTGAGGCAAGCTGCTTTCCCGCCAATTTCCCCCAAGGCCACTGAGACACAGTCGATCGATACTCTCTCTCTCTCTTGCATTCGCTTGCTATCAGTGATGACTACACCCTCCAACCGGATTTCTAATGTTAGCACGAAAATATACCTCAGAATAAGGGAATAACAGGGAAAATAGGTGATAACTGAAGGAGAGGAGGAAAGTGGGGAAGGAGGGGAGGTAGAGGACTGAGATTTTGCATGGCCCAGGGGCCAAAAAAATAAAAACAAAAAAATATAAAAAAATATGTTTTTTTCGATGTCAAAAGTTGATTTTTATTTTCTCTGACTCTTAAGAGTCTTCCCGCAGTGCGCCGGGGGAACTCTTAAGAGTCTCCCCGCAGCTCCCGGGTTAAGGAAGCCATACTGGCGATCTGAGAGCAGATTATGAGAAGAGAAATGCTTAAGAAATTTGGAAGCAAGAATAGTTTCAAAAACATTAGAAAGACAAGAGATAAGAGCAATTGGACGATAGTTGGAGGGTTGAGAGCGGTCACCCTTCTTTGGGACAGGTTGAATGTGAGCAAACTTCCAGCATGAAGGGAAGACGTTAGAGGATAGACAGAGACGAAAGAGTTTGCCTAGGCAGGGAGTCAGCACGGAAGCACAGTTTTTGAGAACAACAGGAGGAACACCGTCCGGACCGTACGCCTTATTAGTGTTAAGCCCAGAGAGGGTAGAAAGTACATTTTAGAAGAGATTAGGATATTAGGCATAAGAGAGAGGAGGGCGGAGAGGGAGGAATAGCACCGGAATCATCCAAGGTGGAGTTTCTAGCAAAAGTTTGAGCGAAGAGTTTAGCTTTGTCAGAGGAAGAAGTGATGGTTGTGCCATCAAAGTGGGAAAGGGGAGGGAAAGACGAGGAAGAGAAATTGTTGGAGAGGTTTTTGGCTAGATGCCAGAAAGCTTGGGAAGAGCTAGAGTTGGATAGTTCAGTGCATTAATTATTGATGAAAGAGTGTTTGGCAAGTCGAAGAACAGATTTGGCTTGATTCCGGGCAGAAACATATGAAGAATGAGAGTCTTGAGTTTTAAGTTTGCCTATAGAGTCTTGTATTATCTATGAGGAACTCAAGGAGGCTGTCCTGAGAGCATACGAACTACAACCAGAGACGTACAGGTTGAAGTTCCGGGGTGTTACCAAGGGTCGGGAGAGCACCTTTTTGGAACATGCCCGGGAGCTGTCCGATGCTTTTGGGAATTGGCTGAGGTCGGAGAAAGCTACTACGTTTGACGACATTAAACAGTTGGTGCTTTTAGAGCAGTTTTTCAAATGCACGGGCGGCGACCTGACGTTAAACTTGAAAGAAAAGCAACCAAAAACTCTACAGGAGGCAGCTGAGATGGCTGACCTCCGGCTATCACTAATTCGTGGGTGCGGGTCTGCCCAGCGTAGTGAGGCAGGTAACAAGGGGCGTGACGCCCCACCCCCCCGAGTTAGTGATATACCTTATGCAAACAAGTACAAGAGCCATGATACCAAGAATGACCACAAGACTAGCACCGTCCCGTTTAAGAAGGGGCCGGGCCCTTCCCAGTACCAAGGGAAGCCCAAAGGGGAGTTGGAGTATTATCATTGTCATAAAAAGGGGCACTTTGCAAGAGTCTGTCCTTGCAAACCACCTACAGCAGCTGTGTCTTTGGCCTGCAACATTGGTGTGTCTCCGAAGTCGTCTGAGTTTGCCCGGGGTAGTTCGTCAGAGGCTGAGGCACAGCCAATGCAGAAGCACCTGGGAGGCTCGAACCCTGCTCAGGATGTTTTTTGCGACCATAGAGGGCGGGGTTGCGTGATGTGGGTGGGGCGCAAGTATGGAGTAGAGGTCTTGCGTGATACAGGTGCTTCCCAGACTCTGATGAAAAACTTGACTGGCTACCCTATAAACGCGGCTCGGGTGGTAGTGGTGCAGGGTATTAATGCAACTCGGTCATACCCGCTGGTGCGGTTGGAGTTGGAGGTGGATGGTGTGGCACGTGAATTGGATGTCGGGATTTTGGAGAAACTGCCAGTGGAGGGCGTCGACCTTCTTCTCGGCAACGACTTTGCAATACCCGCTTCTGAGGTTCTACCCTTAGTCGTTGCCGAGAGGCCGGCCGACGTGAGTAGGGAATAGCAAGAGTGGGTCGAGCGGTGCCAGACACAACCCATGGCGTGTGTCGTCACCCGAGCTCGGGCAGCTAAAGTGTCACAGCCTAGTCCTCCGTCTTCAGACCAGCGGAGGAACGATCAACAGGAGGAGGCTAAAGCTGGAGTTGGTTTTAAGAGTTTTGACTCGGCGGCTCTCCTGGGTGATTCAGTATTAGCACCATTACTTAATTCTGGAGTAGCCCCTGGGCCTGTCATCGAGAGTGACGAGGCTGGGCATGACGAGTCTCCACGACAGCAACGTTATGTACATCGAGAGAGACAGAGGGAGCAGCCCAGTATCGGGGAAGGTCATGCATTGCTCCGGGAGCAGTTAGATCGCTTGGCACCCTCAGATATACGTCGGTTGCAACTAGAGGACCCAGAGCTCCAAACGTGTGCTAATGGAGCTGTAGAGCTTGACGAGGACGGCGATGCACAGCCAGGAGATTTTTTTTATTTAGAAGGCATCCTCTATAGGCGTTTACAAGACCCTAAACGTAGTTGGCAAGAGGGGTCCGGAGTAGTGGACCAGTTGGTGGTGCCAAGGGAGTGCAGGGATAGCCTACTGAGGTTGGCGCATGACATACCACTGGCAGGACATCTAGGGGTGAGAAAAACGGTGGCGGCTTTAGAAAAATTGTTTTGGTGGCCGGGGTTGAAGGGGCAGGTGGTAACCTGGATAGCAAGGTGTCATACGTGCCAGAGGGTTGGAAAACCTAACCAAACAATTCCGAGAGCCCCGTTGCACCCCATTCCTGTCAGTGGACCGCCCTTCAGTAAGGTCATCATTGATATGGTCGGACCCCTACCCCCTACTAGTGCCGGTAATAAATTTCTATTAACTATCATGGATGTGGCCACTCGTTATCCTGATGCATATCCAATGAGAAATGGCACGGCGAAAACTGTTGTCCGGAACCTGCTCTTGTATTGCTCGCGGTATGGTTACCCGCAAGAGGTGCAATCGGACCAAGGTTCTAATTTTACATCTAATCTGTTCAAACAAACTATGATTCAGCATGGCATCAGCACTATCGTCTCTTCTGCATATCATCCGGAGAGTCAAGGGGTGTTGGAGAGGTGGCACGCCACGCTAAAAAGCATGCTTCGATGTTACTGCGCAGAGAACGGAAAGGATTGGGACCTTGGTCTTCCGTATGTTTTGTTCGCGGCAAGAGAAGTACCTGGAGAGAATCTCGGTTTCAGTCCGAATGAGCTTGTTTTCGGGCATCAGGTGAGGGGCCCTCTCCACATGGTGAAGGAGATTTGGGAGGGTACCGCTAAGCCATGTTCTATGTTGAGATACGTCTTCGAGAGCAGAGAGAGAATGCTTAGAAGTCTGGAGCTGGCCGGTCGTAATTTGGTGAGTTCGCAAGCCCGTATGAAGGACAGGTACGATACTAAGGCGAAACTCCGGGAGTTTCAGGTAGGTCAAGAGGTGTTGGTCCTGTTGCCTTTGTCAGGTCATCCTCTGGCTGCAAAGTACGCTGGGCCTTATCGGGTGGTGTCAAAGATCTCCGATCTAGATTACCTCGTTGCCACTCCAGACCTGAAGAAGCGTAACCAACTATGCCACATTAATTTGTTGAAGGAGTATGTGAGGCGCCCACCTGAGTCACTAGCTGTCCCTGTGTTGACCTGCTGCGGTCATGGTGGAGAAGGAGAGGGGGGCAGCAATGATCAGGTGGATGATTACTGGGATTGTCATGTCTCGGCTGATCAGTGGGCGGGGAATTCGAGCCAATGTGCGCATGATGCTCTGGCGCACCTGCCGGAGGAACAGCAGGTGGCAGTGCAGCGCCTGTTCGATTCATACCCCACTGTATTTGTCGAGCACCCAGGCCTCACTACTCAAGCGGTGCATGATGTCGATGTAGGAGAGCACCCCCCCTTCAAGTCGATACCTTATCGGGTGCCACCCATTAAACTCCCAGCGCTCAGGGATGAGCTGGAGTATATGCTGGCGAGAGGCTTGATCGAGAAGGGGGCAGTACGGTGGACTTCTCCTGTCACTCTGCAGCCCAAACCTGATGGAAAAGTTCGGTTCTGCATTGACTTTAGGCGGTTGAACGGGTTGACCCCCACCAATGCATATCCTCTTCCCCGGGTGGATGACAGTATGGATAAGATCGGGAAAGCAAGGTATTTGACCAAGGTAGACCTCGTCAAAGGCTACTGGCAAGTACCACTGTCTGAGCGGGCTAAAGAGGTGTGCGGGTTTGTGGTGGATGGCAGTACTTACCGTTGCAACGTGATGCCATATGGTCTGAAAAATGCACCGGCCACTTTCCAGAGCTTAATGAACGACATCGTAGCAGACATCCCAAACTGTACTGTCTACCTTGATGACGTGATCATTTATGACAACGATTTCCAAAGTCACTGTGAGCACATAGAAGCCTTATTTAGTCAACTTAGTAAAGCAGGCTTGGTGGTTAATCTGGGCAAGTGTGACTTTGTGCAAGCCACGGTGCAGTATCTGGGGTTTGTGGTTGGGTTAGGGCAGGTGAGCCCGCCCCAACAGAAGATACAGGCTATCGACTTGTTCCCCAGGCCGACCACCAAGCGGCAGATCATGAGATTTTTGGGTATGATTGGGTATTACCGCCGCTTTATAAGAGGCTATTCTACTGTGTTAGCTCCTTTGACAGATCTACTAGCCAAAGATAAAAAGTTCCGCTGGGCACCTGAGTGTGAGCAGGCGTTTCGAGTAGTTAAACACCTTTTATGCACTCACCCTATCCTCAGGGCCCCGGACTTTGAACAACCATTTCAGTTGGCGACTGATGCCAGCGGAGTAGGGGCTGGTGCCGTACTTTTGCAGACAGACGAGGAAGGGCTTGAGCATCCAGTCAGTTTCTTTTCAAAGAAATTTAATTCAGCACAGAAAAACTATTCGGTTGTTGAAAAGGAACTGCTGGCAATCGTGTTAGCGCTCAGACACTTTGAGGTCTATGTTCCTGCATATGGGCCAGTCGTGGTAGTGTATACCGACCACCACCCGCTTAAATTCCTCAATCAATTCCACAACTGGAATATGAGGCTGACCAGATGGTCGCTCATGTTGCAAGAGTACAACTTAGACATTCGCCATAGTGCCGGTTGTGAGAATGTGATTGCGGACTGTTTGTCGCGGGTGGAGGATCCGGGGTAGGCTACCACAGTATGTTGGTATAGCCTCCTGTCTTGGCTCGCGGTGTATTTTTGCGCTGGTGCTTGTTGGCTCGCGTGTGTAGCATCAGCGTAGGGTCGCAGGGCAGGAGTTGTTGGCTTTGATTAGAAGAAAATTAGGCTACATCTATAGTAGCCGCCAAAAACAACATTAAAATAAAATATGAAAAATTAAATAAAAAACTCTTTCTTTTTAATAATTAATTTTAAGATAATATTGTAGCTGAGTACCGAGTGCAGATGATTTTCCCTCAGTAGGCTGTGCTTCTTAACCCGTACAGCCCCAGCGACGCGTCTGACGCGTCGGCGATGTATGTAACGCACAGCCCCAGAGACGCGCCTGACGCGTCACCCTAATTGCGCCGACCGTAACCTCAGGTGTATCCACTCAAGAGGGCTCAGATTTGTATGGGAACTGTGTACGTATCCCACGCAACCGTGCCGATGGTTGAAAACTCTAAAAGTCCACGTGCGTGCGCGGAAGCGCGCAATAACCTGTTTTTTGGGGATAATTGCCTTCAATTTTTTACTCTTGTAAAATCCGTTTTCGGGGGCTCTGTAGGACCATTTTTTAAGCTTTTTGAGCGGTTTTTCGTGGTTTTTCCTTCATTCCTAACCCATTCGCTATTGTTTCTGGAATAAAAACCATTTTTTGAAAACCGGCCGGGTTCTGGTGCGCAAACATTACAAAACTAGCCGGGGCTCCACGGGTTAAAGCTCGCTCTGGGAGCACAATGTTATGAATTAATGTATTATATTTGGGAAGGGTGATAAGATTGTTTTATATAAAAATGTTGTTGTACTTTTTTTTTTTTGAGGAAACTGAGCTTGCATTCCATGAGAGGCAGAGTGGTTTGGAGTGGCAGATTTTAGCGACATTCTGCCTGTTCAGATATGTGCTCATGGTTGAGTGTCCCATATCTTGGGGGGGGTGTGACCCATCCCGGCGTTAGCAGAATGGTTGCGTGGAGCATCGCAGCTCGCTAGCGCTCGCCAGGATGGGGGGATAGACTACAGTTGTCCTAGAATGATCTGCTTTATTTCATTTGTGTCGTGTTGCCACAGACAGTCTAGAAATGGTCTTTGTTTTGGTCTCTGACCGCGCCTTATATTTTATATTCGCTATAATATAAATGTTGCTTGTGTGGGAGGCGAGCGAGAGAGGGTGAGGGGGTACACCCGGCAGCGAGGTGAGCTGTGACGCGGCTCGCTTGGGCGCTGACGGCGTTGGCAGCCGGGTGGTCAACTAGTCCCTTCCCGTCGCTGCCTCGTGTTCTTTACCAGCTCAGAGCTTGCCTGACACGCGTATCGCCTACATCCATTGCAATTCTGTCCCCCATACTCGCTACTTTGCATACTATTTCTCTCTCTCGACTTCTCCTTTCTCATTCTCTAATCTTTATCAAACTCAACATCCCTTCTGGTTTCAGCATAGACGTTCACCGTCGACCAGTCGTATTGTACGCGAAGCTCTCAGATATTTCCATGTATTAGGTTAAGGAGGTATTATGCTTTATTGAGGGTTAGAGAGACGGACTTTTCCGTATGTGTCCTCTCTCGGGAAGGTTGTAGACCGGTATATGTCTCCCTTGCAGGGTGTTGAGTGATTCTTCTTGGTTATCTAAAGCTAGACTAGGGGTAAGGTTACTGTGTCGTTGTCTCCGATGTGTGCAGTGTTAGCTAAGCTCTGCACGACATCGACAGGTACTGTGGGAGCCTAAGTTGTCTTCGGGTTGGTTTACTTTGCGAGCACAGCGCTGTGGTGTGAGAGGGCCATAGCCTATCCCTCACAACATAGTGCTGCCTCTTTGTGTTGACTTCTGAGGGATCGCCAGGATAGAGCTAGGTACTAGAGACCTAGATTTATCAAGAGAGCATCCCCGTCATATACCGTAATCTTCATTATACCACCCTCGAACAACGTTAGGCTACGAGCCGCATGCTCGCCCATTGTTGCCCTGCCTTGATACCCCAGCTAGACTTTATTAACTGAGCAGACACTGGTTAGAGATAAGCCCCATTATTATATGTATGCAACATTATTATTCACTGCACTTTTGAGCCGAGGTTGTTGTTGAGTTGCACAACCCGAGTAGGCTGTTGCGTTGTGTCACAAAGCATTACTTTAGTTGTCGAGCATTACTACCTTTGCGCAGTCTTTATTATTCGCCTGCCTATTATTACTATATGTCCTAGCATTTATTGTGACCCGTATTCTGCATTATAATTGTTCAAGATTCTTTACGAACATCTTCCCAGCATCAGACTTATTTCAGAAGTTTCCAGTTGATGTTGCAGGACTAGCATTGCACTTTCTTTAATACAGGAGTGCCAGTTATTTGAGTATCTACCGTAACGTTAATTAATCACGTTAACTATCTTTTTTTGTGTAACCTAATCGAGTAATCTTTTACTGTTTGAGAATAGGCTGTTTCATTGAGCGTCAGCCTAGTGTGTGTGCACCAGTTACCGAGTCATAGGATACCTCGTTGTCCAGGCACGACTCAGGGCGGTAATGGTGTTTTGTTTTCCAGTGTTTAGGCAGGGGTTGGATCTAGTGTTACCGTTGTTGCTTTTTGCCATTATCTAGTCCAATGTTGAAGAGCCCTGTGTCTTTGAGAACCTGGATCGTAACAGTGTATTTATTCCCTTCTTGAATCATACTTTTACCTTGAACCTACGCTCAATTTCATATTCTTTATATCTCAGTCCCCCCTCTTATAAGAAGATTTATTGTTGATTAATTAATCTAATTTCTTCGAGACCTTAAGTTACACTTATTGATATTAAGTGTTAATTTGTTTATTCTATGAACCGTATATTATTTCACTATCTTATTGATGTAGATAATTTTGATTCTTCTCGTCTAGGAATTCTAGTCTTGCATCGATCCATTATCTAATTATTCATCAGTCCGAATACAACGTAAATTTGTTATGTATTCTTTATAGGAATCTGTTAACTCGTTCAGACCTCCTTGTATGCCTTATTAGGTTTTACCATAAGTACAACTTCGTTGTGTGCGCCATTTTGCTATTATTAGTATTATACTAATCATTCGTACACGCTAATTTTATTTACGCGTTGCTTTATATTAGTTAACTACTTTAGTTACGTTAGCTATATATTTGATTGATTTCGTTGAAGGGATATTAAACCTTTGATTATTCATCAGTAGAGGTAAATTATTAGATCTGAATTCCTCGACCCGAGAGATTATTATCGCATATAATCGTTAGTGAATTATATGTTCATATCATAATTTTCTCATATTAATCTAAGTATATATTAAACTGTAAACACAATTCAACATCCCTTTCCTTTTAACTTCAGTCGAATACTCCAAATACTAAGTATATAGTCGCACTAAGAATAAATATTATTTCAAACACCGCAGTACCAAGAATGACCTGATTGACCTACCTGGTTAAGGTTTATCTTAAGCAGTAGTCTTTAAACTACCTGCGCGCCACTCGCCACCCGTGAGCGAATGTTGAAACAGAAATCCTCGTGAGTTCCCCCTTTTACTTAAGCCTGATCATTCATACGTGTTTGGAGATTTCATCTTTACTTTAATTTACTTTCAAGAATAGTATACGTTAGACACTCAACTCACATAAATATTATTATCAAGAGTTGAGTCTATATGTAACCTTGTCCATTCTATAATTGCATATTCCCCTATAATACTATAATATTAGTATTGTCCTGTATATTGTTGATTAGAGACTGATATGTACAATCAAATGCATTCTACCGTTTGCTTACTATTCCTTATAATAGTTAAGCTAAATCTCAGTCTCCACTCCAGATCTCGCTATATTCGTGATCTTAACATTAGAATGAATGTGACACGTATTGAGGAGTCCCGTACTTATAATAAATCATAATACGGAATCCCATCCACAACTTCCTGCCTTTGAATAAACTAAATGTGTATAATTTACATGTGTGTTGTTATTGTGTTCTGTAGCACCTAATTGAGTACCTAATTGTGACTAAGAATGTGTTCGATGTGTTCCTGTTTAGGATATTTGGAGTCTATAAGTCCAGAATTGGATTTTAGTGAAGACCAGATAAAGGGTTAAGATATATTATAACCCGGCATAACACTGGTGGCAGCGGTGACTCGATACGGCATATCAACACGAGTGTTCTTATTGTACATTTTTTTTCTTGGTACTCAGTTAACGCGTTAACACACTATTCACCATGGCAGCCACTAGATCTCTTGATCTTCCGGCATTCAAGCCTGAGGATTATGATATCTATACGTACATGGAAATAGTCAAATATCTATACGTACATGGAAATAGTCAAATAGAAACACAAATTAAGGCCCATCGAAAAGTTCTAAGAATTCTTCATGTACAGTAGTCCATCAAGGCCATCTTAAATCTGTTCCTTTTCTTCTTCTTAATCTTGATCTTGGCAGAAAATATGATGAGCATGGTAATTCAAAGAATACAATGAATATAAATCCGGTCAAAACCCAATGGAACTAAAATTGGCGGATTTAAAGAGTATCCAACTGTAACGCTGAATATAAAACATATCAAGCAAATAATTGAAATAAATATTTAGGAACAAGCAACCGTGATATTCAGACTGGTATATTATAGTGAATAAACGTAATGTAGAATAAGTGGTAATTTATAGACTGTGTAGGACTTGGCATTTCCGTAACATCAGCAGGCAATAAAAAACGATACACATGGAAAACTACACACGCCTTCAAAGACATGCAACCCAAAACATACAGCCGAATTGGACTTACAGTAGCTCTAGGTCGTTTCGTAGACATTACAAACTCTGGTTCATCCTTATATTCCTAACTAAAGCATTTTTGTTCAGCTTTTCCAATGTTGACGTTCATTTTTTGCACATTAGAATATGTGCGCATCTAGAATTTTTAGATTTATCTTATGACTTTGTAACTTTAAATGCCAACTCATAAGTGATGTCGCAGGTGAGGGTAGCCAATATCTGTCGGATAAATTTGTGCAAAATTCCTTATATTTTAAGAGGACGATGTATTTTCCTTCTTTTCTTTCAACATGCAAACATTGAACATTAAAAAGATCTGTTAAGTATAACAACCTCATATATAGGGCGGGTGCCCAACCCCGAAAAGGGTTGAAATAGGGGAGCTATCCCCCCGCCAAAGGCGGCTTTCTAGGGCCTTTCCTAGCTGATGCTGAGAGGATTGGGTTCTAGTCATGTAGTGATGGGCTGGTCTATCAGAGTGAGAACTGAGCGATCTCTGCCATACCCATAGCTTACTCTGACTGTTCCTTTTACTTCTATATTTTCTAGATCTCAAGTGATGGCGTCTCTTGCGTGGATTGACCTCCTAATCTACCAAGATTGGAAGCCAAAGCGTCACATCTTTCCTTTGCCCCTCAACTTTCTCTTCATAATTGCTGAGGGGCACAGGGCCCTGGGTGGGGCTTTGGTTTCCCGGGCGTTTCCGCGCCCTCCTCAGCTCCCCGCCATGGAGTGGCTTCGGTCACCCAGGCTTTATTGTGGTCGGCGGGGAGGGTTCTGTGGGGGCGCTCGGTTGTGGCCTTGGCCTTGCTCGGGGCCTTGGGGCTGTTCGGCCAGGCAGCTTGGGGAAAAACAACAACAACAACAACCTCATATATATCATATCACACTATTTTTGCTATTTTCGTCGATATATTTAATTATCCTGTTTCTAAATATTGTGTGTATTATGTAATAATTACATAGACCTTAATTTACGAATTGTCCATGTTTGTTCTCGTTTCTTTTCCCCTTTTGTTTCTCTAACGAATATCTGTTTAACTTACTGGATTTGTATTTACAAATATAGTACTCGAAAGATATTTGGTTTCTTGTCAAATACGGGAGGTGTGGTGGAGTGGTCATGCCACTGGACTGGTAATCCATTGGTCCCGGGTTCGAATCCCGATATATCAAGGGGAAGATAATACTGAGATGGAGTTTGTGCTGTACCTGGTATCAGTGCACTACCACAAAGCCCACCGAAACGCCAAAAAAATACCCTCCCCTCATTGTTCCCTGATTAATTAGCACTGTATGAATATTCCCATATTCAAAATATGCTACAGGCCTAGTGAGTTCATAGGTGGCGTTCTTAGAGTGAGGGTCCGAGTCTAGCGGGTGAGACAGTGAAGTGCATAAGTTGCCCACCCACGGGCGAAGCAGCACCATTTCTGAAGCCGCTTCGGCTTCAGAGATGGTGCTGCTTCGACCCGTGGGTGGGCAACCGGGCCCCATGCATCTTTTGAAGGCAAGATGGCGTGGGCTGGTAGGAAACTAGTTGAGAAAATCATTAGTGACTATTAGTAATAGAACTGGAGATATGACAGCACCCTGAGGAATGCTGTAGTTGATAGGTTGAGGTAGGGAACTATGGCTGTCAGCAGCCACAGCTATGGAACAACCTAAATACAATTAACTGTTATTGCAATTTCTGTTGACAGGTGTTCACTCATAAGCATATAATAGGTTACTGTACATCCATTCGAATTTCTGTTGACAGGTGTTCACTCATAAGCATATAATAGGTTACTGTACATCCATTCGAATTTCTGTTGACAGGTGTTCACTCAGAAGCATATTATAGGTTACTGTACATCCATTCGAGTTTCTGTTGACAGGTGTTCACTCAGAAGCATATAATAGGTTACTGTACATCCATTCGAATTTCTGTTGACAGGTGTTCACTCAGAAGCATATAATAGGTTACTGTACATCCATTCGAATTTCTGTTGACAGGTGTTCACTCAGAAGCATATAATAGGTTACTGTACATCCATTCGAATTCGTGAACGCTTAAGGGAGCCTACCTCGCTTTTTTTCTCTTTCTCTCCCTCTCTCATTGGCTTGTATCCATTCGGCCCCATTCAGCCTACTGTTTTAAGACGTTTACCCCCATCCATGTGTTAATATTTTCCTGGCGAGCGGTAGCGAGCCCGCATATATATAATTTTGTTTTGACAGCAAGCTAAATTTGTAAATTTTTTGATAGAACAATGTCTCCGGCGAAGCCGTATTTCTCCATACAATGCTGGCTCGCTATCGCTCGCCAGGAAGAAATCGACACCTGGATGGAGATAAACGTCTTGAAACAGTTGGCTGAATGGGGCCGAATGGATACAAGCCATGTACAGAGAGAAAAGGAGAGAAAGATAAAAAAGAAAGCCGGTGACAATCGAACCAAACAAAGCTTTATTATAGCCTAGCAGCTTCAGAACTTGGCTTTAAGGGGGTTAAAGCCAAGTTCTGAAGCTGCTAGGCTATAATAAAGCTTTGTTTGGTTCGATTGTGTTCGATACTGATTCAATTGGGTGAGTCTATTTGTATGCTCCTGACTCTACATTAACCCTTTGAGTACCAGCGACATGTGTTATATTAAATGCTAGCTATATTCAGACGATATCATGCAGCTTAGAAAGGATCTGTGGTAGCTAAAAAGGTTGGTTGAGATAGTTTGAAGCCTTATTATTGCTAGAGGTCCTTCCCAAGCTGAATAAAATCATCTACTAGCTGCCAGAATATAATACAAAAGACGTCCCTGGTACTGCACGGGTTAATAATTATACTTCTGTTGTGGACGGTACTGTGACAGCAGCGACCGTTCTGGGCAGCGTTCCGGTTCAATGTGTTCCAACTGCAACCCGGCTGTGTCGACAACATCACCCTCACTCTCCCTTACAGCCGGATGGTCTAGTGAGTCTTTATATATCCCACTACTTAATTAACATTCTGTATCGGCCACGTTTCTTTCATTTTATTCTTGCTGTACTTAAAAAATGTTGTGTAGCTTAAGAAGGAACTGAGGTAGTAAAATGGGTTAAGTGTGTTCATTCGAAGCCTGTCAATTTAATGTTTGCTATAATTATTTAGACCATTTTGTGCATGCAGTTTAAGAAGGAATTGCGGTAACAAAAGGGTTAAATGAGATAGTTCGAAGCCTGTTAATTGTTGAAGGCCCTATATACGCTGAATAAAATCGTCTGATTGTAGCCAAAATATAGTGAAAAAGACGGCGCCGGTACTAAATGGGTTGATTGTCATTCGATGTTTTTGCATTTGTTTCTGGTTGATATTACCTAATTTAATACTTTCAATGTTCGAGGATCTTTTTCTTATCAATTTTGCTAGCATTAGACAATTGTATTCAGTTTAGAAAAAAATATATGAAAGTCAGAGGTATAATTGAGAAGCTTTTACTCTTTGACTCCCACAGATCCTTCCTAAGCTGTATCAAATCGTCTAACAATAGCCAGAATAAAGACCAATATATGTGTCCTAATACCAAAATAATTAATTATTCTTCTACAGGCACAATAAGATTTAAAACGTTCATGGAGTAGATCCAAGCCGTTTATAAATTGCTAATATGTAAAGGCGCAAATATTAAGTAAAAAGTAGAAAAGACGTCTGCCAAGTGCTACATATACCTGTATACTACGGTATATATCTATCTATCTATTGCCTGACGCCGTGATCCCCGAAGGGGTGGCCACGAACGAACCACCCCCATGCCCCTCTGTCCCCAGTCAGTCGATGCCCCTCCCCCCAACCAGCCAGCACCGCCTTCGTTCATGTACTTCCTCACTCCATCCTTCCACCTCATATTCGGTGTACCTCTCCCTCTGTCCCTCCACCTCGCTCTTGTACACCCTCTTAGTCATTCTCTCGCTTTCTATACGTTCCATATGGCCGAACCATCTCAAGTTGTTCCTTTTCACACTTTCCAGCACATCTACCTCCACACCACACCTCCTTCTTACTTCCTCATTAGTCTGTCTATCCCTCCATGTAACTCCGCACGCACTCCTTAAGTAATTCATTTCCACTGCTCTCACTCTTGGTCTGAGTCTCTCAACCAACGTCCATGCTTCGCTTCCGTAAGTCAGTGTCGGGATTACAACACTGTCATGCAAGGACTTCTTCACTTCCATACTGACCACCCTATTTCTTGTTACTGCTCTTAGCGTTCCTACAACCCTCTTCCCCTGTTGTACCCTCTCCTGCACTTCTTCATCCATAGTCCCATCTTTACTCAACACACTGCCCAGATACTTAAAAGAGTTGATGATCTTCATAGCCTGACCGTTCAGCTTCACCTCACACTCTGTGACTTCACCCCTTTCGAAGACCATAACCTTGCTCTTCCCCGTATTTACCTTCAAATTCCGTTTTTCGCACACTGTTCCAAACTCATTTACCAGACCCTGCAACTCCCATTCATTATCACTCATCAGAACTGTATCATCCGCAAACAGCGGTATAGGTAGCTTCCACTCAATTCCCTCCCTTTTCAGCGATACACCAACATCCACTGCTCTTGATAGTATTTCTTTCATGACTCCATCCATATATACAGTAAACAACCACGGGGACATCACACACCCCTGTTTCAAACCAGCATTCAGGTCAAAGAACTCGCTCTGCTCACTCTCCACACATACTGCCGCCTTTGCACCCTCATACATGCTCTTCACTGCTTTCAGCAACTTGCCCTCTACTCCGTATATTCTAAGTACTTTCCACAAACCTTCTCTATCCACTCTGTCATAGGCCTTCTCCAAGTCCATAAAGGCAACATACACCTTTTGTTTCTTCTCCAGGTACTTCTCCACAACACAATTCAGGGTAAAAATCTGATCTTACATCCTCTTCCCTTCCTAAAACCTCCCTGCTCGTCGCCTATCCATTTCTCCGTTCTCACTCTCACTACCCTACTGTATACCTTCCCTACTACGCTTAGAAGACATATTCCTCGGTGGTTACCACACACTCCTCTTTCCCCTTTGCCCTTATATATACGGTATATATATATATATATATATATTGGATGGTATGCAATAATTCCCACTGACAAAATGATTACAAACTCATACAGTTATAATAATATAATAGCCCCTATTACACTTGGGAATTAGTCTAAGTCAGTGGGACAAGCAATACGTTGCTGTTCACTTGAGTCCAATTGATAACGAATAATCTTTGTGTATTCAAAGACAAACGTCATTTTGTAATTGTGCATTGGTAAATACTTTATTATTACGCAACACTTAATATGTTTTTATATTCTCCAAAGTTCTCCCACAAAATTTCGTTGTTACATAAAATTATAAGTTCGCTCTCATTCAACCTGTCTCAAAGAAGGGTGACCGCTCTCAACCCTCTAACTATCGTCCAATTGTTCTCATTGCTTGCATCTCTAAAGTTTTCGAAACTATTCTTACTTCAAAATTTCTTAAGCTTTTATCTTCCCATAACCTACTCTCAGACCGCCAGTATAGCTTCCTTAAGGGCCGGCCTACTGGTGATCTTCTTTCTTATCTTACTAACTCTTGGTCATCCTCCATTCAGGACTTCGGTGAGACTGTTTCTATTGCGCTAGACATATCGAAGGCCTTCAATAGAGTCTGGCACAAATCCCTCATTTCCAAACTACTCTCCTTCGGTTTCTCACCTTCCATCTGTGCCTTTATTTCTAATTTCCTTTCCGGCCGTTCCATAGCTGTGGTTGTGGACTGCCACTGTTCCCTTCTGCAACCTATCAACTCCGGGGTTCCTCAGGGTTCTGTCCAATCTTCTATTATCTTCCTATTATTCATTAACAACCTTCTCAACTGCACCTCCAGCCCCATTCACTCATATGCTGACTACTCTACATTACACTATTTAACTAGCCTTCAACTACATCATTCACAGCAGGAACTCCAAAACTCACCTAAGGAGGCCATAAAGCACCTATCATCTGATCTCTCTATTATCTCTAATTGTGGCAGAGAAAACCTTGTTATTTTCAATGCTTCCAAAACTCAATTTCTCCATCTGTCTACTTTTCGCCCCCTTCCAGAAAACTATGACTTACTCTTCAACAACATACAAATTAACCCTTCATCTTCTTTTAATATTCTTGGTGTCTCTTTATCTTCTCATCTCTTTTGGAAAGATCATATTACCACTCTTGCTAAAACAGCCTCCCAGAAGCTGGGTGTGCTCAACCGTCTCCAGGGATTCTTTAACCCTGCACAGCTTCTTGCTCTATACAGGGCACTGTGCGTCCATGTATTGAGTATTGTTCACACATGTGAGGAGGATCCTCTCACACATCACTTTTAGACGAAGTAGAAAAGAAAGCCTTCCGTCTCATTAACTCACGTCCACTCACCAATTCTCTGCAGTCTCTCTCTCTTCGCTGCAATGTTGCTTATCTCTCACTCTTCTACCGCTATTACAATAATCAGTGTTCCTCAGAGCTCTCTCAGTGTATACCACCCCCTCTTCGTGGAGCATATAGCACCCGTCTTGCAACACAATCCCACCCCTATTCTGTGCAACTCGCCAACCCAAGAGTGCAACGTTATTCTCAATCTTTCTTCTATTCAACAGCTGAGCTCTGAAACTCTCTTCCAGAATCAATCTTACCCTCATTCTATGACTTAGATTGCTTCAAACTCTGTGTGTCCAGGCATTTTGGCTCGAACGTCCCTTGATCTTGGCCCTGTCACTCTTTTCACTCTGGGGGAGGCACTCGTCACAGGCAGTTATACCTTTTTGTCTCCCACATCTTTATTATATATTACATATGACTTTCTGTACATGCTTTGTAATATCTGTATATATATATGAATTCTATATATATATATGAATATATATGAATATATATGAATTCTAGCCCAGCCTCGGAGTCCCCAGGGGGGGGGGGGGGGGACCATAAATGCCCCCACACCCGACCGACCATCCCCAGACGACCCCACACAATTACCTGGACCTCGGCCTTTTACTCTTTCTATTAATTTCTGCAACATTTGCGGACTTTCCTCTAACTTTCACTCTGTTGAGCACCATTTCTCCTCCTACAAACCTGATCTTCTCTTCCTCACCGAAACTCAGGTGTCTGTAGCAACATCCAGCAGCCCTTTCTCTGTATCCTCCTACTTTCTCTATCCTAGTTTCAAAGCCAAAGGCGGATGTTGTGCATATGTGCACAACAAACTCACTTGCTCTCGTGTTCCCGATTTCGAATCCTCTGAAATCTCAACTTTATGGCTCATACTTTCCTGTCATTCTCTTACTAAATATTTCTGTGCTGTCTATCTTTCCCCTAACTCTACCAACTTTCCCAAATTCTTTGACTATCTAAACTCTACAGTAGAACACATTCTATCCATTTCGCCTTTCTTAGAAATCTCCATCTTAGGAGATTTCAACGTTCACCACCGCCAATGGCTCTCCTCTCACACTACTGATCCACCTGGTGAACAAGCCTACGTCTTTTCTATCCTAAATGACCTAGAGCAGTTAGTTCAGCAACCCACCCGTATCCCGGATCGCATCGGAGATCGGCCCAACATTTTTGACCTATTTCTAACTTCTAACCCTTCTTCTTATACTGTCGATCTTTTCTCTCCTTTGGGCTACTCCGACCATAAACTTATCTCTGTCACCTGTCCTATCTCTCCAGTACGGCCACCCGATCCTCGTAGCCGGCGGCGCTTGTGGCACTTTGGCGCTGCCGACTGGGAGGCTCTCTGGCAGTACTTCTTTGATTTCCCATGGAATTATTTCTGCTTCCGTGGCCGAGGACCCTCGGAGAGTGCTGAACGCATTACCGAGGTAATCCTATCGGGCATGGAAGCATACATTCCATTCTCTTTCTCTCAGACTAATGCTAAAAAATCTTGGTTTACTCACGCCTGTTCTACTGCTGTCCGCAATAAGGAGGAAGCATTCAAACGGTACCGACGCCTTAAAACTCAAGACTCTCATTCTTCATAAGGGTCTGCCCGGACTCAAGCCAAATCTGTTCTTCGACTTGCCAAACACTCTTTCATCAATAATAAATGCACTGAACTATCCAACTCTAGCTCTTCCCAAGCTTACTGGCATCTAGCCAAAAACCTCTCCAACAATTTCTCTTCCTCGTCTTTCCCTCCCCTTTCCCACTCTGATGGCATATCCATCACTTCTTCCTCTGACAAAGCTAAACTTTTCGCTCAAACTTTTGCTAGAAACTCCACCTTGGATGATTCCGGTGCTATTCCTCCCTCTCCGCCCTCCTCTCTCTTACTTATGCCTAATATCCTAATCTCTTCTAAAGATGTACTTTCTACCTTCTCTGGGCTTAACATTAATAAGGCGTACGGTCCGGATGGTGTTCCTCCTGTTGTTCTCAAAAACTGTGCTTCCGTGCTGACTCCCTGCCTAGACAAACTCTTTCGTCTCTGTCTATCCTCTAACATCTTCCCTTCATGCTGGAAGTTTGCTCACATTCAACCTGTCCCAAAGAAGGGTGACCGCTCTCAACCCTCCAACTATCGTCCAATTGCTCTCATCTGTTGTCTTTCTAAAGTTTTTGAAAATATTCTTGCTTTCAAATTTCTTAAGCTCATCTCATAATCTGCTCTCAGATCGCCAGTATGGCTTCCTTAAGGGTCGCTCTACTGGTGATCTTCTTTCATATCTTATTAACTCTTGGTCATCCTCCTTTCGGGACTTCGGTGAGACTTTTTATATTGCACTAGACATATCGAAAGCCTTCGATAGAGTCTGGCATAAATCTTTAATTTCTAAACTATCCTCCTTCGGTCTCTATCCCTCCATCTGTGCCTTTGTCTCTAATTTCCTTTCCAGCCGTTCCATAGCCGCGGTTGTGGACGGCCATTGTCCACTTCCTCACCCTATAAACTCCGGTGTTCCTCAGGGCTCTGTCCTATCTCCTATTCTCTTTCTAATTTTTATAAATTATCTCCTTAACTTAATTCCCATCCATTCATACGCAGACGACTCAACCTTACTCTACTCCATTAGTTTATCAGAATGCCCCAGCCAGCAATCCCTCAACGATAAACGTAATGAAGCTATAGAACTCTTAAATTCTGATCTAAATACTATTTCCAATTGGGGCAGAGAAAACCTTGTTAACTTTAATGCTTCCAAAACCCAATTTCTCCAACTATCTACCCGTCAGGATCTCCCAGCGGACTATCCCTTATTCTTCAACAATACAAAAACCAACCCTTCATCTTCTCTCAATATTCTTGGTGTCTCTTCTGCTCTCATTTGGAAGGACCATATTACCAGTCTTGCTAAGGCAGCCTCCCAGAAGCTGGGTGTGCTCAACCGCCTTAGGGGGTTCTTTTCCCCTGCACAGCTTCTTGCTCTGTACAGGGGCATAGTGCGCCCTTGTATTGAGTATTGTTCACATGTGTGGGGAGGTTCCTCTCACACCGCTCTCCTAGACAAAGTTGAAAGGAAGGCCTTTCGTATCATTAACTCCCGTCCACTCACCAACTCTCTGCAATCTCTCTCTCTCCGCCGCAATGTTGCATCTCTCTCGCTATTCTATGCTATTATAATAATCAATGTTCCTCAGAGCTATCCCAGTGCATACCACCTCCTTTACGTAGGGCACGTGGTACCCGCCTTGCAACTCAATCCCACCCCTACTCTGTGCATCTCTCCAACCCAAGAGTGAAACGTTACTCTCAAACATTCTTCTACTCAACAGCTGAGCTCTGGAACTCTCTCCCAGAATCAGTCTTTCCCTCTTCCTATGACTTAAATTGCTTCAAACTCCGTGTGTCCAGGCATTTTGGCTCGAACGTCCCTTGATTTTGGCCCTGTCACTCTTTCAACTATGGGGGAGGCACTCGCTATAGGTAGTTATGCCTTTTGCCTCCCTCAGTCACATAGACAAAAATAATAATACGCTAAAAGGAGCGCGGATTTTGTTTAACTAAACATTGCATATTTTCAGTATTTGTGGAAACAGAAGCAAAAACCTGATATCTCCCTTCTTCAACTTTGATGCTATCATCCGCACTGACGCCAGCATAAATTATATTGGCTTCAACATTTCCATCACGCCAAGGAGGTCAATCTGTCATAAGGTGAATCAGCATACGGTATAAGTAACATTATGAACCTTATAATTTTACGCATTTAATTAGTTTGATGCTCTGCAAATTATGTGGGCTACTATGAGAAGTTATAATTTAGCATGGCAAAATCGATGGTGGTCCCAAGAATAATAAAGACTTGGAATTAATGATTTTTGCTATCTACTCTCTCTCTCTCTATATATATATATATATATATAAATATATACCGGTATATATATGTATTTTTTTTTTTTTTTTTTTTTAAGATTTAGCGATTAATTACAAGAATACATTTTGATATTAATTATAATCTTCCAAGACTTGAGAATGGACATGGGATATACAGAATATAAGCAAGTCATGTATGAGATTCACCGTGAGTGTCAAGTGGTCATTTTATGAAACAATAATAATGTACACTAATGCATGCGTATTAAAGATTCATTATACTGTATGTGTAGGTATGCATAAAGCAACAATAATTCATTATATGTATTGACAAGGCTGTTGACTATTTTGTTTTAGTTTTGTATATTCTGTTTACAATATTGTAGATATAATCATGCATATGATTGCCTCCAAATTTCTTAAGCATTTCTCTTGACATAATCTACTCTCAGATCGCCAGTATGGCTTCCTTAAAGGTCGCTCTACTGGTGATCTTCTTTCATATCTTACTAACTCTTGGTTATCCTCCTTTTGGGACTTCGGTGAGACCTTTTCTATTGCACTAGACATATCGAAGGCCTTCGATAGAGTCTGGCACAAATCTTTAATTTCTAAACTACCCTCCTTCAGTTTTTATCTCTCCATCTGTGCCTTTGTTTCTGATTTCCTTTCCGGCCGTTTCATAGCTGCGATTGTGAATGACTATCGCTCACTTCCTCATCCTATCAACTCCGGTGTTCCTCAGGGCTCTGTCCTATCTCCCTTTCTTTTTCTAATTTTCATAAATTATCTTCTCAACTGTACCTCCAGTCTCATCTATTTATACGCAGACTACTCTGCCTGACACTACTCAATTAGTTTTCCAGAACGCCCCAGCCAGCAATTCCTCAAAAACTAACGTAATGAAACCATACAACACTTATCTTCTGATCTAACTACTATTTCCAATTGGGGCAGAGAAAACTGTGTTGCCTTTAATGCTTCCAAAAACACAATTTCTCCATATTTACTACCCACCGGGAACTCCCAGAGGACTATCCCTTATACTTCAACAATACCAAAATCAATCCTTCATCTTAAGAACATAAGAACATAAGAAAATGGGAGTCTGCAGAAAGCCGATTGGCCTAAGCAAGGCAGATCCCTGTCCCACACAACCCCAATTCAATTACAAAGCCCAATTATAGGCTTCACACTCTAATACCCTGAGGATCATCTTACCAAAACGGTTAGAGATTAACGCAGGATTATGGGGGTCTGCAGAGCGCTGATTGGCCCAACCCGGCTGATCCCCCTTCACACCCAACCCTTCTCGTCCATATGCTTATCCAATTTTATCTTAAAGCTCCCTACAGTTTTAGATCCCACTATAGCACTCTTCTCCCAATATTCTCGGTGTCTATTTTTCTTCTGCTCTCTCTCTTTTTATTCTTATATTTTTATTTTTTTATTTTTTTCTATGTGAGTGAGGGAGGCAAAAGGCAGAACTGCCTATAGCGAGTGCCTCCCCCAAAGTTGAAAGAGTGTCAGGGCCAAAATCAAAGGACGTTCGAGCCAAAATATCTGGACACACAGAGTTTGAAGCAATTTAAGTCATAGGAAGAAGGAAAGACTGATTCTGGGAGAGAGTTCCAGAGCTCAGCTGTTGAATAGAAGAAAGACTGGGAGTAACGTTTCACTCTTGGGTTGGAGAGATGCACAGAGTAGGGGTGGGATTGTGTTGCAAGACGGGTACCACGTGCCCTACGTAAAGGAGGTGCTCTATCTATCTATCTATCTATATGCTCAGGCCCAATCCCCAATTTGGGGGTAGCCGACTCAAAACAGAGCAAGAACAGGGAAAACACAAAAACAACATAAAACAACAAATAAACACGGATAAAAAACACACACTCACACACATCCAGGTCACCCAGGAGAAGACCCAGAGACCAGGTTCACCAAGGTCGCTCCGGCACTCCCCCGGCCCCCGACCACCCGGAGAGGTTCCGATCTCGGCAGGCAGACATGCAGCGGAGCCAAAGCCACAAGCCCTCCCACCACACTTCCAGGCGCACCCTTCATACTAATCGTCTCCCCAGGCCAGGCGCCTGATGGACTATTATCTAGTCCAACTTGCGCCCGACCCCTTACTCCAAATGACCATGTGTTCACTCAACTATTCACAAGCATTCTCCATTCACTCCTGTCCACCACCAGTTCCCCTGCCTGATCTATAGTTATTCCTCATCATCCAAAGCCTTTCTTACACAGTCTCTCCATCTCCATGGGGGTCTTCCTGCCCTTCTATCTCCCCTTGTACCTGACTCACATATTCTCTTTGTAAGCCTTTCATTTCCCATTCGTTCAACATGACCATACCAGCTCAGCACCCTTCTGTCCACTCTGGCTGACAAATGTTCCTGCTGCCCCACTCTCCTACGTATCTCTTCATTCCTCAATCTGTCTCTACGAGTAACTCCACACATACTCCTCAAGCAGCTCATCTCCATCACATCCAGCCCTCTTTTCTCCTTTTTCTTTAGAGCCCATGTCTCAGCCCCATACATCACTGTTGGCACAACAATTCCTTGATACAGTGTACTTTTTACTTTCACTCCGAGATTTCTCGTCTTCCACATACTTCCCATTGCTCCGAAAACCTTCCTTCCTTCACACACTCTCTGTTTTACCTCCACTTCCATACCTCCACTCCTGCTTATCGTTCCTCTTAGATATTTAAAACACTCTATTTGTTCCAATATTTCCCCATCCAGCCTCACATCTAGATTTACCCTATGCTCTCCCCTATTACACACCATTACTTTACTTTTATTGATGTTCACCTTCAGTTTCCTCCTTCCACAAACCACACCAAACTCTTTGACTACCCGCTGCAGTTTCTCATCAGAATCCGCCACCAATGCTGTGTCATCAGCGAACAGCAACTGATTCAACTCCCAATCTCTACCATTCTTTCCTACTAAACCCAATCCTCTTCCCATAGTTCTCCTTTTCACCTCCCTCTCCCTCACCACACCATCCATAAACATATTAAACAGCCATGGTGACATTACACAACCCTGTCGCAAACCTACCTTTACCTCAAACCATTCACTCAACTCACCATTTCCTACTCTCACACATGCTCTGCTCCCTTCATATAAACTCTTAACTGCTTCTAACAAATTTCCTCCTATTTCATAAATCCTTAACACCTACCATATTGCTTCACGGTCCACACGATCATACACTTTTTCCAAGTCCATAAAAGCCCAAAATATCTCCTTATGCTTCTCTAAATACTTCTCGCATAACTGTCTTACTGCAAACATCTGATCCACGCACCCTCTTCCCCTCCTAAAACCG
Source organism: Paralithodes platypus (assembly GCA_032716605.1). NCBI lineage: Eukaryota > Metazoa > Arthropoda > Malacostraca > Decapoda > Lithodidae > Paralithodes > Paralithodes platypus. Next base: position 50,974,944 of record CM064487.1, on the reverse strand, counting down.
CACTGTTCTTCTCCTATTGCAACTTCCGTACACTTTATTATCCTCTCTATCAACACCCTGCCATACAGCTTTCCAACCACTGACAATAAACTAATACCTCTATAACTTGAACACTCCTGCCGATCTCCCTTCCCCTTGTACAACGGCACAATACCTGCACTCTTCCAGTCTATTGGTACCATTGACACAGCAAAGCACACATTGAAAAGTCTCACCAACCAATCTATTATCATATCTCCACCTTTCTTTATACACTCCACAGCAATACCATCCAAACTTTCTGCTTTTCCCGCTCTCATTTGTTTCACTGCTTCTTTCACCTCATTTTCCTCAATCCTTTCATTCATGCCCTGCCACCTGGGTGGCCTGGATAACCTATCTCCATCCACCTCAGCTTCAATCACTGTTTCTCTTCCATCTCTTGTATTTAACAAAGATTCAAAATACTCGGCATATCTTTTCCTCACTTCAACTGGTTCCACTAGTAATTCTCCATTTACATCTTTCACTGACTCTTCCCTCTTTTGTCCTCCTTTCCTTACTTTATTTACCTCCTTCCAGAACATCTTCTTTCGTTCTTCAAAATTCTCACTCAGCCTTTGACCCCACCTTTCGTTTGCATCTTTTTTCGCTTCTCTAATTTTCCGTTTTGCCTCTCTCCTTTTCTCCTTGTACCTCTGGGAGGTGGTATACACTGGGAAAGCTCTGAGGAACACTGATTATTATAGTAGTGATAGAATAGCGAGAGAGATGCAACATTGCGGTGAAGAGAGAGAGATTGCAGAGAGTTGGTGAGTGGACGGGAGTTAATGATACGAAAGGCCTTCCTTTCAATTTTGTCTAGGAGAGCGGTGTGAGAGGAACCTCCCCATACATGTGAACAATACTCAATACAAGGCCGCACTATGCCCCTGTACAGAGCAAGAAGCTGTGCAGGGGTAAAAAAAAAACTAAGGCGGTTGAACACACCCAGCTTCTGGGAGGCTGCCTTAGCAAGACTGGTAATATGGTCCTTCCATAGAGAGCAGAAGAAAAAGAGACACCAAGAATATTGAGAGAAAATGAAGGATTGATTTTTGTATTGTTGAAGAATAAGGGATAGTCCGCAGGGAGTTCCTTACGGGTAGATAGATGGAGAAATTGGGTTTTGGAAGCATTAAAGGTAACAAGGTTTTCTCTGCCCCAATTGGAGATAGTAGTTAGATCAGAACTTAGGTGTTCTATGGCTTCATTCCGATTGTCATTAAGGAATTGCTGGCTTGGGCATTCTGAAAAACTAATGGAGTAGTGTAAGGTTTAGTTGTCTGCGTATGAGTGGATGTGAGTTGAGGTACAGTTGAGAAGGTCATTTATAAAAATTAGAAAGAGAATAGGAGATAGGACAGAGCCCTGAGGAACACCGGAGTTTATAGGGTGAGGAAGTGAGCGATGGCTGTCCACAACCGCAGCTATGGAACGGCTGGAGAGGAAATTAGAGACAAAGGCACAGATGGAGGGATAGAAACCGGAGGAGGGTAGTTTGGAAATTAAAGATTTGTGCCAGACTCTATCGATCGATATGTCTAGTGCAATAGAAAAAGTCTCACCGAAGACCCGAAAGGAGGATGTCCAAGAGTTAGTAAGATATGAAAGAAGATCACCAGTAGAGCGACCCTTAAGGAAGCCATACTGGTGATCTGAGAGCAGATTATGAGAAGAGAAATGCTCAAGAAATTTGGAAGCAAGAATAGTTTCAAAAACTTTAGATATACAAGAGATGAGACCAATTGGACGATAGTTGGAAGGACCATATTACCAGTCTCCCAGCCTCCCAGAAGCTAGGTGTGTTCAACTGCCTCAAGGGGTTCTTTGCCACTGCACTGCTTCTTGCTCTGTACAGGGGCACAGTGCGTCCTTGTATTGAGTATTGTTAACATGTGTGGGGAGGGTCCTCTCACACCGCACTCCTAGACAAAGTAGAAGGGAAAGCCTTTCATATCATTAAATCCCATCCACTCACCAACTCTCTGCAATCTCTCTCTCTTCGCCGCAATGTTGCATCATTTTTTTCGCCATTCTATCGCTACTACAGTAATCAGTGTTCCTTAAAGGTCTCCCAGTGAATACCACCTCCTCTACGTAGGGTACGTAGTACCCGTCTTGCATCACACCTACTCTGTGCAACTCTCTAACCCAAAAATGAAACGTTATTCTCAGTCTTTCTTCTACTCAACAGCTGAGCTCTGGAACTCTCTCCCAGAATCAGTTTTTCCCTCTTCCTATGACTTAAATTGCTTCAAATTACATGTGTCCAGGTGCTTTGGCTCGAACGTCCCTTAATTTTGGCCCTGCCACTCTTTCAACTTTTGGGGAGGGACTCGCTACAGTCAGTTCTGCCTTTGGTCTCCCTCACTCACATAGAAAAACAAATATATATGTATATATATACTGTATATATATATACAGTATATATATATATATATATATATATATATATATATCATGGATAACTTTTACTATCCTGCCAACCTATCTAATGCTGCTATAAACCAGGTAAATATGTTATTTGGTTTTATTGGATTTTAAGTACAGTCGAGGTTAATAAGTGTGGTCAGACATTTCACAAAGTTTCGGACACTGATTAATACTTTGAGGGATAATCACTTTTCCCAGTAACAATAATGATACCAATAACACTTTTTGAGCGAAAACCGCTGGAATCTAAGACAACACTTAATACCCCCGATTGTAGATAACAATTAAACACCTAAATTTAATCATAACGATTATTTTATCAAAACAATAAACAACAACTGTGCCTTACATTAATGGTACTATTACTATGTTTAAGATGAAGTACTTTGTGTTTATCTTTCTCCCCGACGACTATTTCAGATTTAGAACAATGGCTGAAAGCAAAATGTTTCATATGACAAACAATTGTGAAGGATATGATATTATCTGGTGTGCTTCAATAATGCTATGAATAATATGTGATAATGGTAAAACAAATAATTATATTATTTCTTTGTTATACTCTCCACTTCTACCCAATGAAATCTACTCGTACATGCAGACAAATAATTATCAGTAAAGACAAGATAAATTGTAAACACAAGTCAGTAGGGTTACTTCAATACAAAACTGAAGGTAGACATCCTTGCTTATTTTAGACCTCTTCTTTCTCTTGTTAAGCCACATTAGTTTTGATATTTTAAGAATTTTCGCTCCATTTGTGTGTCAATATTAAGACCCTTCCTGCCATTATTGTGTAGATTTGTTTTACTGGCGAGCGATACCGAACCTGCAATTTTGAAAGAACCGGCATTTCGCCAGGAAACTGTTCTACCGAAAAAATAAAGACAAATATTTCGAAGGGGGATCTTGAGGATGTTTCTTTTAAGGCCTAGGGAGGGAACGAAAATATTAACACAGAAATATATAAGTACACAAACAAACAGGCTAACACCTATACCACCTTAATTAATTAAGGTATATTTATAACAAAGACACGCCATAATGTTGTCTGTCCAGTAGACCTTAACCCCTTGCGAACGATGGTTTACTTTAAGATAAATATGCCGGTATCTTGAATAAATTATATTCATTCTCTCTCTTTCTGGCCATCTCAACTACGGTACACTCATGTTCCGGTCGTTCATCCAACTAACTTTGTTAACTCCTTCAACACCATGACGCCTTTTTACCGTTGATCCTGGCTAAAATTAGATGATTTTAATGCAGCCTACGAAGGACCTATGTTACTAAGAGGGGTTACTGAGTTCATATTTACCCATTTGAGTCGTATAGTTAGATTACAAACTAAAGAAAATCATCTAATGGTAACCAGAATATGTTGATCATTACGTAATGGTGGTGAAGGAGTTAATGAAATATTGTCGTCCTTTTATGAGCCAGACATAATTCTCATCACATATTGTTATTTCCCTTTGTTGATCAGCGGATAGTACTGGACAACAGTGCGAGGAGAGGGTCAGTGTCAATCTGGGACGACAGACAAGACTGGTCTGTCAGGCAGTGTGAATGGTGGATACAGGTAAGAATGAAACTGTAACTCTGGATTCAAATTTTCTACAAATTCCATGTGAAATCGTTTAACTTTTCCGAGAGGAGAGCATATATCTGACAGCTTTACAGGAGAAAACCAATACCAACAGGAACAGAACAGCGGGACCTATTCGGAACTGCCTAGATATGGGTCTTCATATTCGACTGAGTGTTTTTAATATATGTTGTTGGCGTACTGTTGACACAGATAATTATAGACTATAGTCTGTAAATCTCCAGCTGACGGTAAATTGAAATTTCCTTATCTCGATTACTCGATTATTGTGGACGTTTTATCGCGAAATTTGTTGTTAATTATGAAAACTAGGTATTTACAAGAAGTATAGACATAATACTTCCATGTTTATCTATCAAATAATAACCGAAACATCAGGAATTCAGTTTACTATAAGCTTGAACAAAAAAATTGGTTATAAAAATGTTGTATCTGAACCTTACATACATTATTTGGAATCGGTGTTATATGAAGTCATCGCAAAATAAGACATTCTTCAATCTCAATTTCAAGCCATCAATGCCTGTAATACTATTATTTCAAGCCATCAATGCCTCCAAATACTATTATTCTGTGTGTATGTACACTGTACAGTATATGTTACACGACATAATCCTACTTTCATAGAACATTGGGAGCAAGAGTTTCCAACATCCATTACCAACAACATGTACTCCCTCCAATAGAGGTAACTGTTAAGAGCTAATAGTAGGCTTAAGTATGCTAGTATTCCTATTGTTGGTGTACACAGTATAATGGAAAGCCAAATAAACAAACTTAAGCTATCATATTAATAGTTGTGTCTTGTTATATATAGTATAATTATTTATAACATGCAGATATATAGATAAGATAGCATTATTACAATGAGCTCGGTGACAGTTACCGGTGTATCACTACCGTGTACTAATGATCCAAATACTGATATATTAATTTATAGGGGTCATTATCATTTGGTAATCAGTACAGTTTATTGATTACTGCGTATTGCAAACAAACAACAAAAAACATCAGGCAAATATTTTTCATGAACAATGTTTGAAGATTAACTTTGAGTTTGTAGTGGAATCAAATCCTTATTCAGAAAATAAAATATACAAGAAACACAGACAAACAAGATCAAATGGCATATTTTGCTTTACTTAAACTTTACGTAGATATTAAATGTTCCAGTAAAATCTGACAGACATATTTATGGCGGGAGAGTCACACTATAATTTATTAAGGCACACCCCGTTCTTAACATTAATCCTCCATTACATTCCCCAATGCACTAGAATAAATTAATGAAAGCATATTATCCTCCCGGGATTCGAACTCGGGACACCACACCCAGAACATGCATCTAAACCATTACATCACCAACACAGTTAAAGGCTAAGTACACTATCACGATTAACATCCATTTTCGAATTGTGGATATCAAACTAATTATGTACTAATCTAGTAATTCTTGATGTACAGCTTTGTTTTACCAATATTTCGGGAATCTCTTACATTGGTACCGTACCTGACATTAAACTGGATGTATAGTATATAGGTGGTCACATCTTTGCTAGAGTAATGTGTTTTTAAGGGGGGTGACCTGCTTTATGGCTCTCCTTATCTTTCTTTCTTTGGTTTGTATCTATTCGGCCTCATTCAGCCTACTGTTTTAAGACGTGTATCCTTATGCAGGTGTCGATTTCTTCCTGGCAAGCGACAACGAGCCAGCATTGTATGGAGAAATCTGCTTTCGTCGGAGACATTTTTCTATCGAAAAATGTAAAAATTTAGCCTGCTGTCAATAACATTATAAAAAATATGTTGGCTCGCTACCACTCGCCAGGAAAAAATCGTCACCCTGATGGGGATAAACGTCTTAAAATAGTAGGTTGAATGGGACCGATTGGATACAACCCAGAGAGAGTAGGAGAGAGAGAAAAAAATAACGAGGTGGGCCCCCTTAACCCTTTACGAGCGGCCTATGCGGTTTATTTATATGTACCGCCCAGCGGGGTGTTTTTAGCCAAAATAGGGCTGTTTACGTGATAATTTTCATGCCTAAATAAGACCCAGAACGTAAAACAAGTATCTATCCCTGAAAGGGCATAAACAGAGCTTTCGAATGACACCATAACGATCCTTTTATGATGGCTAGTTTTCTTGCAATAACCGTGCAACGCGAGTGCAAAAAGCAGGTAATTAGCCACTTTCCCGATACAATTCCGTATATAGCGAGTGAGAGAGGTAGGAGGGAGGTGAGATTCGTGTCAGTAGGTTCGCCGCGGTGGTCTGGAGCAGTCATACGCTCGCTACTCTCCTGCCACCACTTGTCTCTCTCTCTCAGCAACATTACGTGCTGAAATTGCCACTCGAGTTATGTCGAGCGCCGCCACATAGTCCAGCTTTATTTAACTCGACTTATGTGGTGAGCCGCTTTTTAAGGGTTAAACCAACTGGCCTGAGTTGACGAATTACCATAAACACGATCATGTAACTCTTCCTTCTGTCGTCTCTGTATTACAAACACGATCATGTAACTCTTCCTTCTGTGGTCTCTGTATTACAAACACGATCATGTAACTCTTCCTTCTGTCATCTCTGTAAACAAACACGATCAAGTAACTCTTCCTTCTGTCGTCTCTGTATTATAAGCACGATCATGTAACTCTTCCTTCTGTCGTCTCTGTATTACAAACACGATCATGTAACTCTTCCTTCTGTCGTCTCTGTATTACAAACACGATCATGTAACTCTTCCTTCTGTCGTCTCTGTATTACAAACACGATCATGTAACTCTTCCTTCTGTCGTCTCTGTATTACAAACACGATCATGTAACTCTTCCTTCTGTCGTCTCTGTATTACAAACACGATCATGTAACTCTTCCTTCTGTCGTCTCTGTATTACAAACACGATCATGTAACTCTTCCTTCTGTCATCTCTGTATTACAAACACGATCATGTAACTCTTCCTTTTGTCGTCTCTGTATTACAAACACGATCATGTAACTCTTCCTTCTGTCGTCTCTGTATTACAAACACGATCATGTAACTCTTCCTTCTGTCGTCTCTCTATTACAAACACGATCATGTAACTCTTCCTTCTGTCGTCTCTGTATTACAAACACGATCATGTAACTCTTCCTTCTGTCATCTCTGTATTACAAACAAGATCATGTAACTCTTCCTTCTGTCGTCTCTGTATTACAAACACGATCATGTAACTCTTCCTTCTGTCGTCTCTGTATTACAAACACGATCATGTAACTCTTCCTTCTGTCGTCTCTGTATTACAAACACGATCATGTAACTCTTCCTTCTGTCGTCTCTGTATTACAAACACGATCATGTAACTCTTCCTTCTGTCGTCTCTGTATTACAAACACGATCATGTAACTCTTCCTTCTGTCGTCTCTGTATTACAAACACGATCATGTAACTCTTCCTTCTGTCGTCTCTGTATTACAAACACGATCATGTAACTCTTCCTTCTGTCGTCTCTGTATTACAAACACGATCATGTAACTCTTCCTTCTGTCGTCTCTGTATTACAAACACGATCATGTAACTCTTCCTTCTGTCGTCTCTGTATTACAAACACGATCATGTAACTCTTCCTTCTGTCGTCTCTGTATTACAAGCACGATCATGTAACTCTTCCTTCTATCGTCTCTGTATTACAAACACGATCATGTAACTCTTTCTTCTGTCGTCTCTGTATTACAAACATGACCATGTAACTCTTCCTTCTGTTGTCTCTGTATTATAAACACGACCATGTAACTCTTCCTTCTGTCGTCTCTGTATTACAAACACGATCATGTAACTCTTCCTTCTGTCGTCTCTGTATTACAAACACGATAATGTAACTCTTCCTTCTGTCGTCTCTGTATTACAAACACGATCATGTAACTCTTCCTTCTGTCGCGTCTGTATTACAATCACGATCATGTAACTCTTCCTTCTGTCGTCTCTGTATTACAAACACGATCATGTAACTCTTCCTTCTGTCGTCTCTGTATTGCAAACACGATCATGTAACTCTTCCTTCTGTCGTCTCTGTATTACAAACACGATCATGTAACTCTTCCTTCTGTCGTCTCTGTATTACAAACACGATCATGTAACTCTTCCTTCTGTCGTCTCTGTATTACAAACACGATCATGTAACTCTTCCTTCTGTCGTCTCTGTATTACAAACACGATCATGTAACTCTTCCTTCTGTCGTCTCTGTATTACAAACACGATCATGTAACTCTTCCTTCTGTCGTCTCTGTATTACAAACACGATCATGTAACTCTTCCTTCTGTCGTCTCTGTATTACAAACACGATCATGTAACTCTTCCTTCTGTCGTCTCTGTATTACAAACACGATCATGTAACTCTTCCTTCTGTCGTCTCTGTATTACAAACACGATCATGTAACTCTTCCTTCTGTCGTCTCTGTATTACAAACACGATCATGTAACTCTTCTTTCTGTCATCTCTGTATTACAAACACGATCATGTAACTCTTCCCTCTGTCATCTCTGTATTACAAACAAGATCATGTAACTCTTCCTTCTGTCGTCTCTGTATTACAAACACGATCATGTAACTCTTCCTTCTGTCATCTCTGTATTACAAACACGATCATGTAACTCTTCCTTCTGTCGTCTCTATATTACAAACACGATCATGTAACTCTTCCTTCTGGTGTCTCTGTATTACAAACACGATCATGTAACTCTTCCTTCTGTCATCTCTGTATTACAAACACGATCGTGTAACTCTTTCTTCTGTCGTCTCTGTATTACAAACACGATCATGTAACTCTTCCTTCTGTCGTCTCTGTATTACAAACACGATCATGTAACTCTTCCTTCTGTCATCTCTGTATTACAACACGATCATGTAACTCTTCCTTCTGTCGCCTCTGTATTACAAACACGATCATGTAACTCTTCCTTCTGTCGTCTCTGTATTACAAACATGATCATGTAACTCTTCCTTCTGTCGGCTCTGTATTACAAACACGATCATGTAACTCTTCCTTCTGTCGTCTCTGTATTACAAACACGATCATGTAACTCTTCCTTCTGTCGTCTCTGTATTACAAACACGATAGTGTAACTCTTCCTTCTGTCGTCTCTGTATTACAAACACGATCATGTAACTCTTCCTTCTGTCGTCTCTGTATTACAAACACGATCATGTAACTCTTCCTTCTGTCGTCTCTGTATTACAAACACGATCATGTAACTCTTCCTTCTGTCGTCTCTGTATTACAAACACGATCATGTAACTCTTCCTTCTGTCATCTCTGTAATACAAACACGATCATGTAACTCTTCCTTCTGTCGTCTCTGTATTACAAACACGATCATGTAACTCTTCCTTCTGTCGTCTCTGTATTACAAACACGATCATGTAACTCTTCCTTCTGTCGTCTCTGTATTACAAACACGATCATGTAACTCTTCCTTCTGTCGTCTCTGTATTACAAACACGATCATGTAACTCTTCCTTCTGTCGTCTCTGTATTACAAACACGATCATGTAACTCTTCCTTCTGTCGTCTCTGTATTAAAATCACGATCATGTAACTCTTCCTTCTGTCGTCTCTGTATTACAAACACGATCATGTAACTCTTCCTTCCGTCGTCTCTGTATTACAAACACGATCATGTAACTCTTCCTTCCGTCGTCTCTGTATTACAAACACGATCATGTAACTCTTCCTTCCGTCGTCTCTGTATTACAAACACGATCATGTAGCTCTTCCTTCTGTCGTCTCTGTATTACAAACACGAGCATGTAACTCTTTCTTCTGTCGTCTCTGTATTACAAACACGATCATGTAACTCTTCCTTCTGTCGTCTCTGTATTACAAACACGATCATGTAACTCTTCCTTCTGTCGTCTCTGTATTACAAACACGATCATGTAACTCTTCCTTCTGTCATCTCTGTATTACAAACACGATCATGTAACTCTTCCTTCTGTCGTCTCTGTATTACAAACACGATCATGTAACTCTTCCTTCTGTCGTCTCTGTATTACAAACACGATCATGTAACTCTTCCTTCTGTCATCTCTGTATTACAAACACGATCATGTAACTCTTCCTTCTGTCGTCTCTGTATTACAAGCAGATACTACATTGCATGACGTGAAGATACCTACTAATTCAAAAGATAAACACACAATTAGACTAAATTGATTACAATACAAATTTAGTCAAGCAAAATATAACTATTTGGCTCTGGCGTTTGTCGATGCCATTTCGCACATTTTGGGCACAGCAAATTGACACCAGGTACATAATTGTCCAAAACAAGATCAGAAATACCCATTCCCCCCTTAAATGAAAAATATATAAATTAATGAAAATATATACTTTATTATGGTAAACAAAACAAATCATTTGTTGTTATATTAAAGGTTGGTTATACACTGGTTTTAACCAACTTACCGAAATTATAGTGTGTGTGTGTATCTATGTGCGGGGGTAGGTGTTTTGAATACTAAAAAGGCTCAATAAAACTAATATTGCTCTCTCTTTCTTTCCCTAGGCCCCCAAGAGAAAACGTTTACGTGTGGAGCAGCTGCAGACTCATATCAGCGAGACTGAACATTGTCTACCGGACTATCTAGTGATTAATGGTCAGGGCCAGAAGACTTACCCAGCAGCATCTAGCCACATCTTCTGCGGCAATGTCAACCATACATCTATTCTAGTCTCAAAGAAGAACAAACTGTATATTGTGTACAGAGGGACCACCCCTAGAAGTAAAGGAGCCAGCATTATGTATAAAGTTGTCACATCAATTATTATTGAAAACTATAATTTTGCTACAGTAATCAATAATTACCGAGATTCACAGAAATCATCCATCTCTATGTATTAAACACATTTGAAGAACATATATTTGATTATAGAGAGTATTGTCTGAATATGGTGTATGGGGGTCTTGGCTGAAGGGATGGGAATGTAGTGAACGGAAAAGTGAACCCATCAGGAAGTTTCAAATCACAATAAATGCAATTAACCACTATAATGAAATACCAGATAACGAGAATACTCCGATAAACTGCAGCAAATGGTGCATTGACATAGCCTACATCATAGGGAGCACACGAAGATATTTTAAACGAGTTAGCACCAGACCAAAGGAGAGTGATAGAAAGCTAAACAAAAAAAGGTGAAACAATACATTTTCCAATGCTCTTGAAATGTAGTTTACAAAGAAAGATGATAATCTTAAAATGTGTTAGTATTTTAGATTTACTGCGCTTTTGTAAGGGTCATATACATATATTTTAATTAAGGGTAAGCGCTTTTGAAACGGTAAAACAAATGTGTACTTAGCCGCTGCATTATATATCAGACATTACAAGACACAGGCGTACGTTTCTTTAAATATTCCAGGAAAGGTACATATACGAGTCGTGGTGGATTAAACAAGTGTTCTGTCTTGAATAACAATTGAATACAAAGTGTGGGAATGGAATAAATATGGGTATAACATTCATCGAGAATGATCAAATTATTCGGTTGGGCTGATAAGGACTTACTGTGTTTAGTGATCATTATGTATGGGAGATTTTAAATAATCATATTCCCTTATGGAGATGGAGTCAGGTATTGAAGCGTCGGTAGTGAAAACACGCCTTTGAGATGTGTATTGTTGTAATATGCTTAAAAATATATTTTATCGGTAAGCATTATTCTTGAAAATATTCAATTTTGATTATCCAAACACAATTAGAAAGAATATCTCGGGTTAACCATTTAGGATATCTCTCTCTCTCGCTCTCGCTCTCTCTTTCTCTCTCTCTATTTATATATATATATATATATATATATATATATATATATATATATATATATTATATTGTCACAATCATCAGTTAATTAATGTAATTGAAAGCCCTTACTTATATAATTAATAGCATAATGCCGTGAGCGGCCATGTGCTTTCTTTGTCTCTCATTGTGAGGTTTTCTTTTTTCTTTACTTTTCATACCGATCTTGCTGTATATCACTTAATGCCTTCACTGAGAACCTTTTTTGTTTAAGTGAGTTCCGTGGTGAAGAGCTTCATTGCTTCATGCCTTCACTGAACCTTTTTGTTGTCTAAGTGAGTTTGTTGTGAAGTGCTTCGTTTCGGTGTTTTCATATGATTTGGAAGGCAGCTGTCTTTGTGATTCTGAAGAAATATGAAGTAATATGTATAATTCTTGTGCTGTGTTTTGGTGAACTGGTTTGATATTGTAAACAGATACAGACGACAATTACCTCGATAGTGTCGCCATCTGTTGGGGAAAAAGGGCGGGAAATGGACACTTGTTGTGTTTAGCCAGTCACTTACTTCACTTCCAGTTCAGACGCCCGCCAGAGAGGTGCCCAGTGATCTAACCGCGTGGGACGTTATATTTTGTGCTTGTTTGTTGTTTGATTGTTTTTGACTTAACGTAATATTAGTGGAAGTCCTAGATTTTAATCATAGTTTTATTATATTCATATTATATATTAACGTAACTTACTTTTTCTCATAGTGTTAATTTAATGCTTTTGATCAGTGTTCCTTTTGATCAGTGTCACTTTGATCAAGCTTCAGGGTTCCATGTGTTTTTCCTTGGAGTTTGAGGCACTTGGCGGTCCTGTCCAGGAGTCGATAGTTAAGGTTTTGTTTGTGCCTTTGTTGAGAGCCGGGATGTTCCTGTCGGGTTGCTGTATATTTCCTAGTACAGTACACACAACACACACCCACATTACCCATACACATATTAACCCCGTCAGTGTCTGCTGCCCGGCAGGAACCGTTGGCGGCTCTGCACCAGCGGTTTGGGTGCCCCACTCTCGACTCTTGGAACGGATTGCCAAGTAGCCAGGTAAAGTAAGTTTATAATTAAAGTAAAGTAAAGTAACTTCAGTTAGTGATCCCAGTTGTAGCCACGGGACCACCGACGGTTATTAATGAGTAGTGATAGGTGAACTCTACGGGGGTTCAACCGTCTTAAGGGAGGTTTACTCTTTCAGTGGTACTGGCTCAATTGGGATTGAATACTGGCGTGTTATTAGGAGGAAGGTTTTGCAGTACGCTCATACATAGTTGGCTCGTATCAGCCCTGGAGTTATCCCGGGTAGCCCATTTCGCAACCTCCATTAATAACACCCCGAGGTTTGAGAGTCACAGGACCCGACCTCGTATTGGTAGTCAGCTTTTGATATAGATATTGATATTGTGTTACAACTCTTTTGCATCGGGAGTTGGGTACCGTAGGCTGGTTGCACACGGTGGGTACTGTCGAGATTGTGCATAGCCTAGTTGCTCTAAGTACAGTTGCTACTCTTTTTGCTTTCACATGTTTGCTAGTACTTTGTCTGTTGAGCCAGTTTAATTATCCCCCAGCATTGCCATCTCGGTGTTGTGTTTTTGTCTTTTTATAGCTTAGTAGGCTATGGTAGTTTTCCACTTTAGATAACATTCAAAGGGGAAGCAGGGCAGTGGAGCACCTTAAGCCCTGAGAAGAGTCTGGAAGTGTTTGTTTGCTCTTTTCTGTTGCGTTCATTGGGTTGCTTGTATAGGAAACAAGGTGCTGGTGAGGATCATTCTTTCTTATTGTCCAGTCTCTGAGCAGCTGAGGTCCAGATCCGTAACAGTGGCGACCTCGCCAGGATAATTGAATTGGTGCTGACAGGTACTAAGCTTAAGTATTTTTTCTGATCAAAGGAATTAAGTGTAATTATTGTCTAGTAATTTATTTGCCATGTCTGAACAACAAACATCAGCACGGGCGGGTGGAGTTGTTGTGCCATTGCACCTTACCAGTGACGAGGATGTGAGAATGTTTTTGCAGAGTTCTCCCAGTTGGGAGCAGATACTAGTGAGATCTCTTGAGGAACTGAGGTTGATCGCTTTGGTGTTGAGGGTTGATGGTTCTCTGTTGACCACGAGGGAGGCTTGTTTACAGCAGATAGGGCAGCAGTGTAGGCAGGAGAGGTCCGAACAGCCTACAGTGCCGGTGGGAGGCTATACGACACCTGTGGGCTCTCCACCGAGCACGCCTAGCCCTTCCCATCATAGCTACACTTCGCAGTTGTCGCCCCGTACTGTTGCTCCACAGGTCTTGCCTAATGTCCCCACCGATGCGCCCACCCTTGGTGTTGCTCATTTTAATCCTTTTCACTCCACTCCTGCCGCTGGGGGAGTTGCTCAGAACGGCCTTGCACCTCCTCCCCCATTTGTGCCACCAGTTAGACTTTCTATGATACCGCCTGATGACCGTTCAGCTTATGTCTCTACACACACCCCCACTGTTGCCCCGTTAGGGCTATCCCCAGAATCTCTGATGCAATTGGAGTTGAAGAAGATGGAAATGCATGAGAGAAGAGAGGAGCGAACAGCTAAGGAGAGGAGAGAAGAACGAGAAGAGAGACTAGAGAGAGAGAGAGGATGACGCTTGATTTAAAAAAAACAAAAGTAGAGATAGATGGGGGGAAGTATGAAAAGAGACAAGTTGGGACGGCACCAAGGGAGGAATCTAGCGAGCAGAAATTGTCACGTAGCCTAAAATTAGTTCCTGTGTTTGACGAAGTAAAAGTAACAGAGTGGTTCCAATGGTTCGAGAAGAAAGCACAGGAATTTGAATGGCCACGAACACGCTGGGTTGCATTGGTAGCAAATGTTTTGAAGGGAAAAGCATTGGAGGCGTACGATAGGATGTCGGTGGAGGATTTGCAAGATTACAACGCTTTCAAGCAGGCTATTTTAAAGGCGTATGAACTTAGGCCGGAAGCCTACCGCCTTATTTTCCGAAATGCCCGTAAACGCCCTAATCATACTCGTGTCGAGTATGCGAAATACCTCCGGGATGCCTTGGCTCGCTGGTTCCTTAGTGAAGATGTTAAGACCTTGAATGAGGCGGTTGAAATTATCCTTTTAGAACACTTTACGAACAATGTTGACAAGGAGATTAGCCAAAAGGTTCGTGAGAAACGTCCCGGCAAGTTGTCTGATGCTGCTGTTTGGGCGGACGACAGAGTGTTGGCTACTAGGGGTTTTGCGGATCGCGAGCGTGCCAAGTATGCAACCCCCACGACTGCACGTGACGATAAGCACAAGGCAGGTGGAGGCGGAGGCTATGGCTATGGCAACCCCGGTCCCACACGTGCTAACAACGGTGGAGACAATAAAAAAACGCAGAGTTCGGCCCGCACTGATCTGAGTAGTGTCAGATGTTTTGGGTGTAAACAGACCAGACACATCAAGCCAAACTGTCCAAAAGCGAAGTCTGCTGCAGCTGCCGCCCAACCTGTGTCGTTAGTTGTGAGTTCTCAGGGGGGAAGGGATGAGTCATGGTTGCCTGAGTCGGAGGTGAGTCGAGAGGTGAAGCGGGATGTGCCAGTGGCCGCGGCACAGCCTGCCCCTACCGAGTTGTCCCCGCCGGTTGGCACAGATGATTGTCCGGAAACTTCGCTCGCCTGGTGTCAAGCTTTCGTACATGAAGGGGAGGTGGAGTTGTATGGTAAGGTGTATCCTGTGATGGTTTTGAGGGATTCTGGCGCGAAGCAGTCCATGTGTTTGAATCTAACCGGAAAACCTATAAAATCAGAGGAGTTTGTGCTGTGTTGCGGGGTAAATACTGAGGCATGTTATAGACTGGTTCCTGTTCATCTGAGGTGTCCTGTAGTTACGGTGTCGGCAAAGGTGGCAGTCGTTGAATCATTGCCAGTGGAGGGGATTGACTTTCTGCTTGGAGCGGATATGGCAGGGAGTGGAGTTGTTCCTCCTCCGGTCGTGGTGTCTGAACAGGTACAACCCGAACAGGTGTGCGAGGAGGCTAAGCAGTTGCCTGTTGATTTGTTCCCGGTGTGCGTGGTAACGCGATCTATGGCTCAGGTTGCGCAGCCAGAGGAACAAATTGGAGAGGAAATAGGTCAAGTTGAGGGGATGTACAGAAGTGAAACTGCATCACCCACAGAATTGACTGATCTGCCGGGTGCTGAGGTTGAACATGACGGGGAGGAAGTGTGGCAGAATGCCCCTCACCCGTCTCGCCCGGTGCCAAAGGTGGTATGGCGGGGAGTGACCGGGTCCCCACAGGAGGACCGGTCGGTCCTCTACCACCGACCCAGACAGACGTGGAGGCTATCTCTAATCTTGGTACCGTGGCGCCGGGGTAGATTGGTGAGGCGCAGCAGAGTGATGATTCGTTGACACATCTGTTTGCTAAAGTCGGAGAGGAGATTGATATTTCTGGAGGGAGAGCACGTTTATATGTGTCGAATCAGATGTTGTATAGGCGCGGGGTGCCAGATGTTAGTCTGGAGTCATTGGGAGTCGTGGAGCAGCTAGTCGTGCCTCGGAGTTATAGGACCGCACTGATTAGACTCGCTCATGAGGCTCCCCTGGCTGGGCAACTAGGGATTCGCAAAACAATGAAGAGGTTGCTATATCAGTTTTGGTGGCCAGGTATGAACAAGAATGTTACTGCATTTATCAGGAGCTGTCACACCTGTCAGATAGTGGGCAAGCCGAATCAGTGCATTCCTGTGGCCCCTCTGATTCCAATTCCTGCTGTGGATCCGCCTTTTACACGGGTAATGATTGACATGGTTGGCCCGTTGCTTCCTACCAGTGCGGGGAACAAGTATTTGTTGACTATCATGGATGTGACAACACGCTCTCCAGAGGTTATTCCAGTTTCTTGTCTGCATTCCAAGGTTGTGCTGCGAAAACTGTTAGAATTTTTCACTCGATTCGGGCTGCCACAAGAACTTCAGTCCGATCGGGGAGTAAATTTAATGTCTAATCTGTTTGGGAACACTTTGCAAGAACTGAGAATAAAACATGTTGTGTCTAGTGCCTACCATCCCTAGACACAGGGTGCACTCGAGCGACACCATCAGACCCTGAAAACTATGATCCGAAAGTTCTGTTTGGAGAATGCCAAAAAATGGGATGTGGCTATTCCATTTGTTATGTTTGCGGTGCGGGAGGTACCGACAGAGTCACTTGGGTTCTCGCCTAATGAACTGGTGTTTGGACATATGGTAAGGGGGCCCCTGGCGGTGGTTAAAGAGGCGTGGGAGAACGGGAAAGCCCAGACTAAAGAGAGTTTGCTAGCCTACGTGACTCGCACCAGGGAAAGATTGCATGCTGCCCTTAAAGCTGCAAAATACCACCTTCATGTTACACAGAGTAAAATGAAGCAGCATTATGATTTAAAAGCACAAGCCAGAAAATTTGCAGTGGGTGATGAAGTCCTAGTACTGTTGCCTGTCCAAGGTCAACCTCTAGCAGCCAAATTTAGCGGCCCATACCATGTGAGTAAGAGAGTGGGCCCTCTCGATTACCTGATTGAGACACCTGACAGACGTAAGTCCCATCAGCTTTGCCACGTCAACATGCTGAAGCGTTATTATCGGGCGCCGGGCCCACCGGCTATGTCACCTAAAGGGACTAGCCAGGAGAGTGGCCAGGGCGCCAATAAGTCGCCTTTGTTTGGTGAGGGGGAGTTGTCTGAGGCAGTTTGTTCCACTGTACCCACCCAGTTTGGGACAGTGAAGAAAGATGAGTCAAGTATAAGGAATTTCCTGCCTATGTTACTGACTGGGGGTTCGGAGTCGGAGGTGCAGGGTGCGCCCGGGCTTGGTGGACGGTGGTTGGATAACCCATGTCTCGAGGCTGTGGGTTCATGCACTGTGGGGGTGCCAGGCACGGCTCCCGTGGTGCCTCTCGACCCCACCTTGCTGCACTCTCCCTGACTTTCCGGTCCCAGGGACCAGGATGCTGTTTCTCGAAGCCCCGTCCTTGTTGTACAAGACACGAAGAAGGAGCAAGAGGAGGAGAGGGAGTTGTTCCCTGGTGAGGCTGTGCCGGCAGGGACTTGGCGAGAGAACGGGTACCTGGCCCTGCGGGGAAATTGTCTCATTTGTCTCCGGAGCGGTTGGAAGAGTTGTTGGAAACCGTATGGGAATTCCCACTCGTGTTTGGTGATGCACCCGGGTTAACCTCGTGGGCGGTGCACGACATTGATGTGGAGGATCATAAACCCATAAAATTACCACCGTATAGGGTTAATCCGCAAAAGCAGGTTCATTGAACGCAGAGTTAAGCTATATGTTGGAGAAGGGGTTAATTATAAAAGATTGGAGTGAATGGTCAAGCCCTGTCACTCTGCAGCCTAAGCCCGACGGAAAAATACGCTTCTGTGTAGATTTCAGAAAAGTAAAAACTCATTCCAAGACTGATACATACCCGCTACCGAGAGTTGATGACTCAGTAGACCAGATTGGAGCCGCTAAGTACCTCACGAAGGTAGACTTAGTCAAGGGATACTGGCAAGTTCCACTGACCGAACGGGCTAAAAAGATCGCTAGCTTTGTTGTGGGTGGGGGAGTTTATCAGTGCAAAGTCATGCCCTATGGACTTAAAAAGCTCCTGCCATGTTCCAACGGTTAATGGATCGTGTCGTACACGGCGTGCCTAATTGTCTGGTCTACATTGATGATGTGGTTGTTCTTTACACCACCTGGACCGAACATCTAGAAAATGTGGGTGATTTGTTTAAGCGACTGTCTGAGACTGGTTTGGTTGTCAACATGAACAAGTGTGAGTTTGTACAAGCACGTGTGCAATACTTAGGCTATGTGGTTGGCCACGGCCAGGTGTGTCCTCCTCAGGCAAAGGTGGAGGCTATACGAATGTTCCGGGCACCACATAACAAGAAAGCATTGCAACGCTTCTTGAGAATGATAGGCTACCACCGCCGGGTCATTAAGGGATACTCCACCGTGCTTGCCCCACTAACTAATTTGCTTCAGAAAGATAAACTTCTTAAGTGGAGCACAAAGTGTGACCAGGCTTTTTCAGATGTTAAGAGCCTCCTTTGTTGCTACCCTATTTTACGTGCCCCTGACTTTAATAGGCCCTTTGCCTTGGCTGTAGACGCAAGCAATGTTGGCGCCGGCTCTGTGCTGTTGCAAGAGTTTGGTGATGAGGTAGAGCCCCCTATTTCATATTTCTCAAAAAAGTTTAACAGCGCTCAGAAGAACTATTCACTGTTCAGCAATAGAAAAGGAGTTGCTAGCTATAATTTTAAGCCTCCACTATTTTGCTGTGAATCTGCCGCCATATGGGCCCGTGCTCAAAATATATTCAGACCACCACCCTTTGCCATTCCTGAGCAAGTTCAAGTTTCAGAACCAACGACTTACACACGCTGGAGTTTAATGTTGCAGGAGTATCACTTAGATGTGAGGCACATAGAAGGCGTAGATAATGTACAGGCTGATTGCTTGTCTCGGGAGCACTGAGGTGTGATTGGTTGGCACGCAGGCCGTGTAGTTGTAAGCTGTATTTACTCATGTTAAAATTATTTAAAAAAATATATATATTTAAATACAAAAGACTGTCAATGTAAATATTTTTGCGTTGGTGGTACAGTATATGGTGCAGGTAGTTTTTGCAGTGTGTACAGTGAGCGAAAAAAGTTTTTTCCCATAGCTCCAAAACTTTTCCCCCGTGTGAAGGTGTCACAATGATCAGGTAATTAATGTAATTGAAAGCCCTTACTTATATAATTAATATCATAATGCAGTGAGCGGTCATGTGCTTTCTTTGTCTCTCATTGTGAGGTTTTCTTTTTTCTTTATTTTTCATACCGATCTTGCTGTATATTACTTAATGCCTTCACTGTGAACCTTTTTTGTTTAAGTGAGTTCCGTGGTGAAGCGCTTCGTCCGTCGCTTCAAGCCTTCACTGAACCTTTTTGTTGTCTAAGTGAGTTTGTTGTGAAGCGCTTCGTTTTGGTGTTTTCATATGATTTGGAAGGCAGCTGTCTTTGTGATTCTGAAGTAATATGAATATAATAATAATATGTATAATTCTTGTGCTGTGTCTTGGTGAACTGGTTTGATATTGTAAACAGATACAGACGACAATTACCTCGATAGTGTCGCCATCTGTTGGGGAAAAAGGGCGGGAAATGGACACTTATTGTGTTTAGCCAGTCACTTACTTCACTTCCAGTTCAGACGCCCGCCAGAGAGGTGCCCAGTGATCTAACCACGTGGGACGTTATATGTTTGTGCTTGTTTGTTGTTAGTTTGTTTTTTACTTAACGTAATATTAGTGGAAGTCCTAGATTTTAATCATAATTTTATTATATAGCCTTGGTCGGCAACTCATCTAGGGGCGACAACCTTATACAAATCCGGGTGGATAGGGCTCGTCAGCCTTGGTTGGCAACCTGTCTAGGGGAGTAAACCTGATACAAATCCGTGCTGCTTACCTAAGGGTAAGGCATGTTAGTGGATGGATAAACTGAACAGAACTGTAGAAAAATAGTGCTAACAAGATACACAGAGGGCCTCGGAGTTGGACGGATACTAAATTGAGTGGTCAATTCTGTAAGTCCTTCACTAAACTGGCTCGGGTTGTCCCTCTCACAGGGAATAGGTCCGCTTGGGGGCATTCTGTGTATGGCCACCCTCGTAAGGGGAGTAAGGCGTCCGACAATAGATAGATAGATAGATAAACTTTTTGTCATAGTGTTAATTTAATTCTTTTGATCAGTGTTCCTTTTGATCAGTGTCGTTTTGATCAAGATTCAGGGTTCCATATGTTTTTCCTTGGAGTTTGAGGCGCTTGGCAGTCCTGTCCAGGAGTCGATAGTTAAGGTTTTGTTTGTGCCTTTGTTGAGAGCCGGGACGTTCCTGTCGGGTTGCTGTATATTCCCTAGTACAGTACACACAACACACACCCACATTGCCCATACACATATTAACCCCGTCAGTGTCTGCTGCCCGGCAGGAACTGTTGGCGGCTCTGCACCAGCGGTTCGGGTGCCCCTCTCTCGACTCTTGGAACGGATTGCCAAGTAGCCAGGTAAAGTAAGTTTATAATTAAAGTAAAGTTAAGTAACTTCAGTTAGTGATCCCAGTTGTAGCAACGGGACCACCGAAGGTTATTAATGAGTAGTGGGAGGTGAACTATACGGGTTCAACTGTCTTAAGGGAGGTTTACTCATTTGGTGGTACTGGCTCAATTGGGATTGAATACTGGCGTGTTATTAGGAGGAAGGTTTTGCAGTACGCTCGTACATAGTTGCCTTGTATCAGCCCGGGAGTTATCCCGGGTAGCCCATTTCGCAACCTCCACTAATAACACCCCGAGGTTTGAGAGTCACAGGACCCGACCTCGTATTGGTAGTCAGCTTTTGATATAGATATTGATATTGTGTTACAACTCTTTTGCATCGGGAGTTGGGTACCGTAGGCTGGTTGCACATGGTGGGTACTGTCGAGATTGTGCATAGCCTAGTTGCTCGAAGTACAGTTGCTACTCTTTTTGCTTTCACATGTTTGCTAGTACTTTGTCTGTTGAGCCAGTTTAATTATCCCCCCAGCATTGCCATCTCAGTGTTGGGTTTTTGTCTTTTTATAGCTTAGTAGGCTGTGGTAGTTTTCCACTTTAGATAACATTCAAAGGGAAAGCAGGGCAGTGGAGCACCTTAAGCCCCGAGAAGAGTCTGGAAGCGTTTGTTTGCTCTTTTCTGTTGCGTTCGTTGGGTTGCTTGTATAGGAGACAAGGTGCTGGTGAGGATCATTCTTTCTTATTGTCCCGTCTCAGCAGCTGAGGTCCAGATCCGTAACAATATATATATATATATATATATATATATATATATATATATATATATATATATATACAGTACAGGTATATAGAGAGAGAGAGATAATAAAGGGACCTCTACCAAGGAAGAAGTCCGAAATTGAGAAATTTGTATGCATAGGTGTGTTTGTATTCAATGATCGGCTCGAGAGTGTTAACTTTGGCAATGAGGCACTGGAGATGGTAGACACGTTTTGCTACCTGGGAGATACCATCTCTGCCGGTGGTGGGGCCGAGGCCACCACTTTCGCCAGAATAAGATGTGGCTGGGGAAATTTTAGAGATCTTTTGCCACTACTTACCATGAGAAGACTCCCTCTCCCCTTGAAGGGAAAGGTGTACGCTTCATGAGTTAGAAGCGCAATGACATATGCCTAAGAAACGTGGCCTGTCAAAGCGGATGATAGCAACAGAATGAAACGCAATGCGATGAGGAGGGTGAGATGGATGTGTGGTGCCAGATTGCATGATAGGATATCAAGTGTAGAGCTAAGGAGAAGGTTAGGTATCAAGAGTATCAGTGATGAGTTGCGTACTAACAGGCTTGGATGGTTTGGAAATGTGGAGAGGATGGATGAACAAATCTGGGTGAAAAGATGCAAGTCCATGAATGTGGAGGCAGCTGCACCAAGGGGCGGACCAAAAAAGATGTGGGATCGGACTTTGCAGTCTGATCTTAAATCAAAGAACCTGTCAGATGAGGCAGCTCTTAACAGCGCTGCCTGGAGCGCCGCCATTAGGACTTGAGCTCGGAACCGCATAATGCGTGGAGCACTCGGTCTTTAAATTTTTATATATATTTATATATATATAATATATATATAAATATATAATATTAGCTAAATCTAATATATTAATTTAACTCCTCACACCAAACACCTCCCAATGAAATTTATGAAAACATGTGATCCACTGGGATTCGAACTTGGGTTACCCCACACATATCTTAACCATTCCACCATCATCTGATTTTATTTGAACATCAATTTATATGGATATACTGTATATGCATAAAGAAAACCGCAAGAACTCACGAATATTGTCAGTAGATGTAACTATATTGTTGGTAACAATCGGACGGTGATTTCCCTCAGGGGTAGGCTTTAGGCATGATATAAGGAGTAGTTGGACCCCCTATGTCATCTATTTGGGCTCGTAATGTTCTTTTGTGTGCCTCGTTAAGACAAAGAGCTACCCTGCCTGTTCTTTAAAACAAATCCTCCTTTTAACACTACACCACAGACACATCATACTTTCCTTTACACTGGTCATTGGTAAGTCTATACGGCTTTGTACTTGAGAGAAACTACTGCTCCTCATCTTACCTTATGGTTTTGGGAGGTGGCAAGGTGGTACTGAAGCCTGGAGGTTCCTCATAACTGTTGTTTTGCAGTTGAGAACTTCCCCTTCGATATCCACTAGCAAGAATACCACCTTTGGATAACCAAGGCTGATACCTGCATGCTTACCTGCCATGTATCTATTCAAGCCTTTTAAAATAATTAAGGATTTATATTCTTGATTTGAAGTGGGCCCACTGTTAAAATGTGTTCCTAACCTGGCCAGCCGTCCGGCTGGCTCAGTTGGTAGCGTGCCTGATTCCCATCTTGAAGGTCTCGCGTTCAATCCCCGCTCAGATTGAAAAGTTTTTCTGGGATACATCCGGCGGTTACCATCTCCCCATGAGCAAGGGGGATGGGTAATGGTCTCTGGTAGACAAAAGAAAGCCAAGCGCTTGTGAATCCTCGAAGGAGGAGATACGGGCGCTATATAAGTAACCAGAAGATTATTATTATTATTATTATCCTTGAAGGTAATCGCTTGCCTTGCAAATTGATCAATCGATGATCATATGATTATATGACTGAAATATTGTTCAAATTGACAATGGTGATAATTTATTTTTCAAGCCCTACGTCTGTCTATATGTAGAAAGCACTAACGATTTGTCATAATTAAATTGTATATCTGCCTTCTCAATAATTTAAACATTGTGAAAAAGCTTTAGATTGCCTGTCATTCATAAAGCACACACTAGAGGATAGGCCTTAGGAATTTTAATTTGTATCGTGAAAGTGTAAATTTAAGGGGTGCAAAATAATTCGACAATATATTGTACTGCACAATGTAATAATTATTACTATAAATGCATGAATGGATTCCAGGCACAGTCCATCGCGCAGGAATGATCAATAATCAACATCTAAGAGGAAGAATTTAACTGCACTATGTAGGGATGATGAACGTTACATAATGAGAGAACGCATACTCCTAACCCTTGACATTTGAGAGAGTTGGTAGCATTGGTTCCTGCCGTCTATGGAAAATCAAGAACAAGGTCAAAGAAATCTGTTGGGCATCAGAGTTAAAGTTAATTTGCAATGACTACGGTACGATGATATTTGTTCTCTGCAGTAAATTATATTGTTAATTTTAATCATGTCTGGATATATTACAAGTATTTTAGTCGGTGATGACACCCTGAGAGTGACCATATAATATCAATAGATAAAGAATAGGACGATATTTAGGAGAAGATAAGATGTTAGTGCAAACACCATTCTTAACTTATTCTACAATCCACATATAACTCTATTGACTTGTCGACTATTATTGCAAAACAACAGATGATGGAACTTGTATATTATAAAGAAAGTTAAGTTGATATTTGTCTACATAAAGTCCGTTACAGTATGCCAATGTCTCTTGGTGAAGGGTGATATTTTCTGTACACCACATGTAAAGGAATTGGATGTAAATCTGCTAAAGACTCGAACAGATATTATAAATTATTACCAATATTTATTACTATAGTATTTTTGAGGCGAAACATTCCAGCACATGCAGATATACTATCTAATGTTCGCTCTAGGACAATGATATGCAATTGTGTAACTAAAGTACACTAGTATGGCCAAAGCAAAGTGTAGTGTGAGCAAAAATGATGATGTAACCATTGAGTTTGAACACAAACTATACTATAACTTGTATTACATGCCTATGTAACAATAACATGCATGTATACATTACCGCATAAACACTATGCCCAATCGTATTATGTGTAAACCCTATTTCATCTCCACTTCAATTTCTTAAAATATGTTCCATCAATTCACTTGAGTCTCCAAGATTACTCCTTGTTCAATTTGGGAACTCAATAACAAACTACCATATACATTATTTTCCTAAAAATCAAGAAATACAATTCGAAAAAAATCCACCCACCCCACCTGGGACATATATCAAATAATCAAGAGGCAATATGGAATATATTTTTGTTTCGAACCCGCATATATAATCATAAGTAATGCCTGTTTTCTAATGTATCATTTTTCTTGAAACTCAAGACAATGGCTTTTAAATAATAATTGATTTAAGTGAGAATTCGAGTTTATTTATATATATTTATTCATTATTTTAGTATACAAGTCAATAGCAGTAGAACCCGAAGTAATTCACAACAAGGCTTCAGAGATGATGAGATTGGAATTCTGAAAGTAACAGAATCATCGCCACGCGAAGACTACTTCAAAGCATGTGCACAAAAAATGTGGACGACGATTAGTTGGAGAAGTCATGTTAATCAGGAAGGCTTTGAAGTTATGTAAGAATTATATATAACGATTGCGAGCATGTCAAATCCTTGGATCCAATATGAAGATTATATATCACCTGAGACATCTTAGAATCTGGTCTGCTGAATATACGGTATCACATGACATTTATAAGGGA
The DNA here is from genome assembly GCA_032716605.1 of Paralithodes platypus. Taxonomy (NCBI): domain Eukaryota; kingdom Metazoa; phylum Arthropoda; class Malacostraca; order Decapoda; family Lithodidae; genus Paralithodes; species Paralithodes platypus. The sequence continues at coordinate 50,949,495 of CM064487.1, read as the reverse complement.
AATATTTAAAAAGAAAAATAATCAGGTCAAATTGGCACATTACCATTGTGGATATCTCAGGTTGTGGTTCCAGGCATCACAAGTGTCCCAGAACAGATCATTTACGTTCACAAATACACAAACAAGTAGTACATTCCGTGAAAAGAGGTTAATGTAACACCTATATTAAAGAGGTTAATGTAACACCTATATTAAAGAGGTTAATGTAACACCTATATTAAAGAGGTTAATGTAACACCTATATTAAAGAGGTTAATGTAACACCTATATTAAAGAGGATATGCTCACTACAAGCAATCAAGATCCAACCAACATGTATAGTCCCGTTTCCCGCACATTATTTGTTTGCTAGATTTTAGAGCAAATAAGTTCATAACATGTCATTAATTATTATAAGTTCATAACATGTCATTAATTATTATAAGTTCATAACATGTCATTAATTATTATAAGTTCATAACATGTCATTAATTATTATAAGTTCATAACATGTCATTAATTATTATAAGTTCATAACATGTCAGTAATTATTATAAGTTCATAACATGTCAGTAATTATTATAAGTTCATAACATGTCATTAATTATTATAAGTTCATAACATGTCATTAATTATTATAAGTTCATAACATGTCATTAATTATTCCAAACGCTACAACATACAATGTAAACAACACCATTGTTTCATAACACGAAAATCAGACATAATAAATGCATTTAGATTATTAAATGACAAATTTGAGTATCTCATTCGTGGACGTCCTGTTGATATTATATTCCTTAACCATGCCAAGACTTTTGACAACGTTCCATTCTAAGGCTAATGAGAATATTTGAATTATTGGGCATCAATATTATCTTCTTTCCTGCATCAGTTTCTTTTGCTCTGTGTACGAACAATTTGATAGGCAAACCTGCCTGTAACAAGTGTTCCTAGAAATAGAAAACAGTATTAGAGAGCCAAACTCGAGTTATATTGGAGTGAAAGTGTTTGGACATGTGGAGCTTGATTACATATTAATCGCAAAATGAGGTAAAAATAGATTGAGGGATAGAGTTCCAGATTTTACTAGTTGAATTGAATAAATACTGGCTAAATCGGTTCTTTTCTGGGTAGAAAGTTATACAAAGTAGGGGTGGGAATGTGTAGAAAGGTATACACTGAGAAAACTGTGAAGAACACAGATGCAGCATGTAGAGAGAGATTAGGGGGGAATTAATAAGAGGAGGTGAGTTGATGAGATGCAATGCATTTGATTAGACCTTTTCAATAATAATATGAAGAAGGATAATAATAATAATGAAAATACATTATTAAGGACTAGCAAGAAACCTATACAAATAATGTGGCACTAAAACGTAAGTTTAAACCAGGAATTGGCATCCAGAAATGCATCACGAATGTATATCGCTAGTCTCATCAGTGGGTTGTGACGCCTCCCGGCGTTAGCAGAATGGTTGCGTGGGGCATTGCGGCTCGCTAGCGCTCGCCAGGATGGGGGGATAGGCTACAGTTGTCCTAGAATGATCTGCTTTATTTCATTAGGGTCGTGTTGCCACAGACAGTCTAGAAATGGTCTTTGTTTTGGTCTGTGACCGCGCCTTGTATTTTATATTCGCTATAATATAAATGTTGCTTGTGTGGGAGGCGAGCAAGAGAGGGTGAGTAAGTACACCTGGCAGCGGGGGCTGAGCTATGACGCGGCGCGCGTGGGCGCTGACGGCATTGGCGGCCGGGTGGTCAACTAGTCCCTTCCCGTCGCGGCCTCATGTTTTTACCAGCTCAGAGCTTGCCTGACACGCGTATCGTCTACATCCTTTGCATCCCTTCGCGACACAACGCAACAGCCTACTGGGGTTGTGCAACTCAACAACAACCTCGGCTCAAAAGTGCAGTGAATAATAATGTAGCATACATATAATAATGGAGCTTATCTCTAACCAGTGTCTGCTTAGTTAATAAAGTCTAGCTGGGGTATCAAGGCAGGGCAACAATGGGTGAGCATGCGGCTCGTAGCCTAACGTTATCCGAAGGTGGTATAATAAAGATTACGTTATATGACGGGGATGCTCTCTTGATAAATCTAGGTCTCTAGTACCTAGTTCTATCCTGGCGATCCCTCAGAAGTCAACACAAAGAGGCAGCACTATGTTGTGAGGGATAGGCTATGGCCCTCTCACACCACAGCGCTGTGCTCGCAAAGTGAACCCACCCGAAGACAACTTAGGCTCCCACAGTACCTGCCGATGTCGTGCAGGGCTTAGCTAACACTCTGCACACATCGGAGACAACGACACAGTAACCTTACCCCCAGTCTAGCTTTAGATAACCAAGCAGAATCACTCAACACCTTGCCAGGGAGACATATACCGGTCTACAACCTTCCCGAGAGAGGACACATACGGAAAAGTCCGTCTCTCCAAACCTCATTAAAGCCTAATACATGGAAATATCTGAGAGCTTCGCGTACAATACGACTGGCCGACGGTGAACGTCTATGCTGAAACCAGAAGGGATGTTGAGTTTAATAAAGATTAGAGAATGAGAAAGGAGAAGTCGAGAGAGAGAAATAGTATGCAAAGTGGCGAGTATGGGGGACAGAATTGCAAAGGATGTAGACGATACGCGTGTCAGGCAAGCTCTGAGCTGGTAAAAACATGAGGCCGCGACGGGAAGGGACTAGTTGACCACCCGGCCGCCAACGCCGTCAGCGCCCAAGCGAGCCGCGTCATTCTCGCTCGCCTCCCACACAAGCAACATTTATATTATAGCGAATATAAAATACAAGGCGCGGTCACAGACCAAAACAAAGACCATTTCTAGACTGTCTGTGGCAACACGACCCTAATGAAATAAAGCAGATCATTCTAGGACAACTGTAGCCTATCCCCCATCCTGGCGAGCGCTAGCGAGCCGCAATGCCCCACGCAACCATTCTGCTAACGCCGGGAGGCGTCACCCCCCCCCAAGATATGGGACACTCAACCATGAGCCCATATCTGAACAGGCAGAATGTCGCTAGAATCTGCCACTCCTAACCACTCTGCCACTCATGGAATGCAAGCTCAGTCTCCTCAAAAAAAAAATACAGCAACATTTTATATATAAACAAATCTTATCACCCTTCCCAAACATAATACATTAATTCATAACATTGTGCTCCCAGAGCGAGCTTTAAGAAGCACAGCCTACTGAGAGAAAATCATCTGCACTCAGTACTCAGCTACAATATTATCTTAAAATTAATTATTAAAAAGAAAGAGTTTTTATTTAATTTTTCATATTTTATTTTAATGTTGTTTTTGGCGGCTACTATAGATGTAGCCTAATTTTCTTCTAATCAAAGCCAACAACTCCTGCCCTGCGACCCTACGCTGATGCTACACACGCGAGCCAACAAGCACCAGCGCAAAAATACACCGTGAGCCAAGACAGGAGGCTATACCAACATACTGTGGTAGCCTACCCCGGATCCTCCACCCGCGACAGACACTGACTGAACAGCGAGGGTTCTCCTGCAAACAAAGCCAAAACATTATCAGTGCCCTTAGCATGCCACGCATCCAACTTGTGTTCCGGCAGCACAACAACACCTGGCACTGACAAACTGCCCAGCTCATCGCAAAACTGGCACTTCTCTTCGCTCTTCCCGGCAACGGGGCCTGCCAATAACCCTTCACTAGTTCTACCTTCGTGATGAGCGAGGCAGCCCCGAAGCGGTCTATGGTGTCGTCAACTCTGGGTAATGGATAGGCGTCTGTCAGGGATAATGCTTCCACACTCTTGCAATCAACATACACACGGACTCCGCCACCAAACTCAGGTTGCAAAGCCACTGGCAACGACCACTCACGATATCCCTCATCCCTCAGACCCCCTCTCCACACGCTGTCCAGCTCCGCCTTCACAACAGGCTGTCGAGCAGGATTCACACGGTAGGGAACCAACTCGAGCCTTGCACTGTCTCCAGCCTCCATGTCGGATTCTACCCCGTACATCAGGCCTGGAGAAGCAACAAACATGCGGACGGACTGCCACAGCCTAGTGAACAACTCCTCTTGTCGCTCAGGAACAAGAGGTTGCAACTTATCTCGCAGAACAATATGCCTAGTGCCCTCCCACATCTCCTTCACCAAGTGGAGAGGACCCCTCACCTGATGCCCGAAAACAAGCTCATTCGGACTGAAACCGAGACTCTCTCCAGGTACTTCTCTTGCCGCGAACAAACATACGGCAGACCAAGGTCCCAATCCTTTCCGTTCTCTGCGCAATAACATCGAAGCATGCTTGTCAGCGTGGCGTGCCACCTCTCCAACACCCCTTGACTCTCCGGGTGATACGCAGAAGAGACGACAGTGCTGATGCCATGCTGAATCATAGTTTGTTTGAACAGATTAGATGTAACACTAGAACCTTGGTCCGATTGCACCTCTTGCGGGTAACCATACCACGAGCAATACAAGAGCAGGTTCCGGACAACAGTTTTCGCCGTGCCATTTCTCATTGGATATGCATCAGGATAACGAGTGGCCACATCCATGATAGTTAATAGAAATTTATTACCGGCACTAGTAGGGGGTAGGGGTCCGACCATATCAATGATGACCTTACTGAAGGGCGGTCCACTGACAGGAATGGGGTGCAAAGGGGCTCTCGGAATTGTTTGGTTAGGTTTTCCAACCCTCTGGCACGTATGACACCTTGCTATCCAGGTTACCACCTGCCCCTTCAACCCCGGCCACCAAAACAATTTTTCTAAAGCCGCCACCGTTTTTCTCACCCCTAGATGTCCTGCCAGTGGTATGTCATGCGCCAACCTCAGTAGGCTATCCCTGCACTCCCTTGGCACCACCAACTGGTCCACTACTCCGGACCCCTCTTGCCAACTACGTTTAGGGTCTTGAAAACGCCTATAGAGGATGCCTTCTAAAATAAAATCTCCTGGCTGTGCATCGCCGTCCTCGTCGAGCTCTACAGCTCCATTAGCACACGTTTGGAGCTCAGGGTCCTCTAGTTGCAACCGACGTATATCTGAGGGTGCCAAGCGATCTAACTGCTCCCGGAGCAATGCATGACCTTCCCCGATACTGGGCTGCTCCCTCTGTCTCTCTCGATGTTCATAACGTTGCTGTCGTGGAGACTCGTCATGCCCAGCCTCATCACTCTCGATGACAGGCCCAGGGGCTACTCCAAAATTAAGTAATGGTGCGAATACTGAATCACCCAGGAGAGCCGCCGAGTCAAAACTCTTAAAACCAACTCCAGCTTTAGCCTCCTCCTGTTGATCGTTCCTCCGCTGGTCTGAAGACGGAGGACTAGGCTGTGACACTTTAGCTGCCCGAGCTCGGGTGACAACACACGCCATGGGTTGTGTCTGGCACCGCTCGACCCACTCTTGCTCTTCCCTACTCACGTCGGCCGGCCTCTCGGCAACGACTAAGGGTAGAACCTCAGAAGCGGGCATTGCAAAGTCGTTGCCGAGAAGAAGGTCGACGCCCTCCACTGGCAGTTTCTCCACAGTCCCGACATCCAATTCACGTGCCACACCATCCACCTCCAACTCCAACCGCACCAGCGGGTATGACCGAGTTGCATTAATACCCTGCACCACCACCACCCGAGCCGCGTTTATAGGGTAGCCAGTCAAGTTTTCATCAGAGTCTGGGAAGCACCTGTATCACGCAAGACCTCTACTCCATGCTTGCGCCCCGCCCTCTATGGTCGCAAAAAACATCCTGAGCAGGGTTCGAGCCTCCCAGGTGCTTCTGCATTGGCTGTGCCTCAGCCTCTGACGAACTGCCCCGGGCAAACTCAGATGACTTCGGAGACACACCAATGTTGCAGGCCAAAGACACAGCTGCTGTAGGTGGTTTGCTAGGACAGACTCTTGCAAAGTGCCCCTTTTTATGACAATGATAACACTCCAACTCCCCTTTGGGCTTCCCTAGGTACTGGGAAGGGCCCGGCCCCTTCTTAAATGGGACGGTGCTAGTCTTGTGGTCAGTCTTGGTATCATGGCTCTTGTACTTGTTTGCATAAGGTATATCACTAACTCGGGGGGGTGGGGCGTCACGCCCCTTGTTACCTGCCTCACTACGCTGGGCAAACCCGCACCCACGAATTAGTGATAGCCGGAGGTCAGCCATCTCAGCTGCCTCCTGTAGAGTTTTTGGTTGCTTTTCTTTAAGGTTTAACGTCAGGTCGCCGCCCGTACATTTGAAAAACTGCTCTAAAAGCACCAACTGTTTAATATCGTCAAATGTAGTAGCTTTCTCCGACCTCAGCCAATTCCCAAAAGCATCGGACAGCTCCCGGGCATGCTCCAAAAAGGTGCTCTCCCGACCCTTGGTAACACCCCGGAACTTCAACCTGTACGTCTCTGGTTGTAGTTCGTATGCTCTCAGGACAGCCTCCTTGAGTTTCTCATAGATAATACACGACTCTATAGGCAACGCATCGTAGGCTTTAAGACCCTTGCCTATTAATCTAGAGGATACAAGTGCTGCCCATTTATTCTCTGGCCACTGGTGTTCCTGGCACTTCTTCTCAAAGCGTGCGAAAAATTCTGTAACACCACTCTCATCAAACACCGGAACCAGTTTCAATAAGTGCGAGAGAGACTGCTCATGAACACGGTTACCAGCCCCAAGTCGCTGTCCCGTTGTCTCTACTCGCGACTTCTCTACGTCCATGTCGGCACAGTACCTAGTCGACTCTAAATCAGCTTGGATTTTTGCTAGCTCTATGTGCTGCTGACTGATAGTTTTTCTCTCTTCTATCTTGGCTAATTCTATTTGCTGCTCACCTGCCCTGATAGCCTTTCTCTCTTCGATCTTAGCCAATTCGAGCCGAAGCAACAACTCTGGAGACAACCCCTGAGGAGGTGAAGGTGCTACAATGTTTGGAATTACCGGTGGTCCACCCAGGGGCAACCCACCCTGCCAGTCACCACCCACCTGTGGAAGCGTACCCGGGGTCGGCAAACTACTGGGATGGCTGGGAGTCGAGTGTAGGGGAAGCATGGCCGAAGGGCTCTGAGCACTCAACCCATCTCGCTCACCAGTCACCCTGCCCAGTACACACGTTATCAAGTTATCCTTGGTCATGCTGCTAGTAACCGCATGACCGATAGCTGTGGCCAGGCATTGAAGACCGTACCGATCCATACCCTCCAACCGCTCGGCAGTAACAGGCCATTGCAAAAATATCCTAGCATCCTCCTCACAGTTCACCCGATTAACCCTTTCATCATGCTGCTGTTCCTCAGTTTCGACATTACATACTGTGTCTCCATTCTCCTCTGACCCGGTATAAGACATGATGCTCACAACAATTTCTCACCACAATATTCAGAAAAGAAGTACCCCAAACTCTTATGTAGCACTATTCACTTGCCAAAAATGTCTGAAGACTCTCAAGTGCTATACTACTTTGCCAAAAAAAAATCAACATGCCCACTATATTCCTCAATAAAACAAATGACCACAACAATCCTGCAATTATCTCTTAGTTCAGAAGATCCTGAGCTAGGTCGCCATTTGTTACGATCCAGGTTCTCAAAGACACAGGGCTCTTCAACATTGGACTAGATAATGGCAAAATGCAACAACGGTAACACTAGATCCAACCCCTGCCTTAAACACTGGAAAACAAAACACCATTACCGCCCTGAGTCGTGCCTGGACAACGAGGTATCCTATGACTCGGTAACTGGTGCACACACACTAGGCTGACGCTCGATGAAACAGCCTATTCTCAAACAGTAAAAGATTACTCGATTAGGTTACACAAAGAAAAGATAGTTAACGTGATTAATTAACGTTACGGTAGATACTCAAATAACTGGCACTCCTGTATTAAAGAAAGTGCAATGCTAGTCCTGCAACATCAACTGGAAACTTCTGAAATAAGTCTGATGCTGGGAAGATGTTCGTAAAGAATCTTGAACAATTATAATGCAGAATACGGGTCACAATAAATGCTAGGACATATAGTAATAGTAGGCAGGCGAATAATAAAGACTGCGCAAAGGTAGTAATGCTCGACAACTAAAGAAATGCTTCGCGACACAACGCAACAGCCTACTGGGGTTGTGCAACTCAACAACAACCTCGGCTCAAAAGTGCAGTGAATAATAATGTGGCATACATATAATAATGGAGCTTACCTCTAACCAGTGTCTGCTTAGTTAATAAAGACTAGCTGGGGTATCAAGGCAGGGCAACAATGGGTGAGCATGCGGCTCGTAGCCTAACGTTGTCCGAAGGTGGTATAATGAAGATTACGTTATATGACGGGGATGCTCTCTTGATAAATCTAGGTCTCTAGTACCTAGTTCTATCCTGGCGATCCCTCAGAAGTCAACACAAAGAGGCAGCACTATGTTGTGAGGGATAGGCTATGGCCCTCTCACATCACAGCGCTATGCTCGCAAAGTGAACCCACCCGAAGACAACTTAGGCTCCCACAGTACCTGTCGATGTCGTGCAGGGCTTAGCTAACACTGCACACATCGGAGACAACGACACAGTAACCTTACCCCCAGTCTAGCTTTAGATAACCAAGCAGAATCACTCAACACCTTGCCAGGGAGACATATACCGGTCTACAACCTTCCCGAGAGAGGACACATACGGAAAAGTCCGTCTCTCCAAACCTCATTAAAGCCTAATACATGGAAATATCTGAGAGCTTCGCGTACAATACGACTGGCCGACGGTGAACGTCTATGCTGAAACCAGAAGGGACAGGGCCAAAATCAAGGGACGTTCGAGCCAAAATGCCTGGACACACGGAGTTTGAAGCAATTTAAGTCATAGGAAGAGGGAAAGACTGATTCTGGGAGAGAGTTCCAGAGCTCAGCTATTGAGTAGAAGAAAGTTTGAGAGTAACGTTTCACTCTTGGGTTGGAGAGTTGCACAGAGTAGGGGTGGGATTGAGTTGCAAGACGGGTACCACGTGCCCTACGTAAAGGGCACTGGGATAGCTCTGAGGAACACTGATTATTATAATAGCGATAGAATAGCGAGAGAGATGCAACATTGCGGCGGAGAGAGAGAGATTGCAGAGAGTTGGTGAGGGGACGGGAGTTAATGATACGAAAGGCCTTCCTTTCAACTTTGTCTAGGAGAGCGGTGTGAAAGGAACCTCCCCACACATGTGAACAATACTCAATACAAGGGCGCACTATGCCCCTGTACAGAGCAAGAAGCTGTGCAGGGGAGAAGAACCCCCTAAGGCGATTGAGCACACCCAGCTTCTGGGAGGCTGCCTTAGCAAGACTAGTAATATGGTCCTTCCAAATGAGAGCAGAAGAAAAAGAGACACCAAGAATATTGAGAGAAGATGAAGGGTTGATTTTTGTATTGTAACTGGACTTACCAAGTTTAAGAAACAGGAGAAGAAAGGCGTGCCTCTACTCAACAGGGAAGCAACCGGACGACCAGACACGGATATAAATGGCAAGTAGGACAAGTGTTTCAGCATCTGGTAATGACAACCATCAGGGCCCTCAAAGGCATTGTCACTAGCACCTAGGCTCACTTGAAGCTCTGCACGAGAGAGGGGGGCGTTAAATAATAGAGCTGAAGACAAAGTAAAATATATCGGTGTTAGTTCAGTGCGGTGTTTAAGTAGCTGAAGGGCATGTGAGAGATGGTAGCCACTGCTAACCTGGCTAAATTGTTGACCTAAAATATTGGCCACCTCAGTAATGTTGCCTACGATGCCGGCGTCGGTATGAATGACTGGAGCACGCGTTGGGGCATGTTTCCCAGCAATCTTCCTGATGGGAGACCAGATCCGATGGATTGGCATATCAGAGTGGAGGCATACGATATCCAGGTAGCCTTTTTGACCGAGCGAATCTTGCGGCGATGGACATCATTGGCACGCTTAAAAAGTGCAAAGGCATGTACTGTTTGTCAAGGATCCAGTTGGCCCACCCTCGGTCTGGCACTCGCAGTTATATCTGGAAATACTTGGTGTAGTAAGGAAGGGTGTCTTAGAGGGATAATGATTGGTAGATCTGATTTTGGCTATATCAGTGTTATAATATATATCAAACAAGACAAAGAAAGCATACATAAACTACAAATGCATATATAGTTATTTAACATAACAAAATCTCTCCTAATGTTCGTAGATTTGCTTAAATTAATAGACACAATAATGGTGGGTGGTATCCCTGAACAGTGTCAAACGGTTGGTGGAGGAGGGGTGAGGGTAGGGGGAGAGGAAAAACACTGACGTGGATATTAATTGTTCTTCTTACTGCCTACAGATTTACTAAATCATTACTAACTGCATTTCATTATATATATAAATATATGACTAAGTAGCAAGAGCACTAATATATTTGTTAATAAATAAATAAACTTTATATTATATTTGAGATTAATAATACGTGCCGGTGATATGAATAGTTTTAAACATAAAGTAAAAAACGTAAGTGTATCAATATAATGTCGTAAGAGGTAATATATTATGATTTAGAGAAATTACCTTTGTGTTGAGTTGGTGGGATATTGACTAAAGTGATCATGATTCATGAAGTTCTATAAAATTAATTTCATCTATAGGTAAGATAGACACTGGTCCATCATGGTTCTAAATAATCAGTAGCCAGAAAAAAAACCCCACAGATGATAACATATATTACTGCATTTAGCCAAGTTGTAGAGTTATGACATGTCTGATAATATATTAAACAATTGCTTTACATCAAGGCATATTTGCTGGTAAAACAATTCACTCATGATTTCCGGGATACGTCGAGCAACTGGCAAATATGTTTGAACTTTGATACCAAATTACTTTCTGTTGATGATGATGTACAGACGATTTTCCTGTGTCTGCTGTCAAACTACCCAACTTTCCTCACCCACCCTCCCTCCCTCCCTCCCTCCCTGTATATGTTGAGTCTCTTAGCCTATATTGCTCCCTGACACAATGTTGAGATTAACATGATTCTATATGAAGAACTCTCTACCAACACCACTCCTACTGCTACATTATACATTTCTTACTCGTAAGGCCTGCAAACATGTTTCAGGGTAAATCCTATCACCTTAACTATTCAGCTTCAGTATTATTCTGGTTGTTTCCAATTAATATGCACTAAATTTGAACATTAATAATACATCCTTGCTAACTTGAAAAACAATAACATAGTAATTGGAAAACTAAAGTAGAAATGTGTTCATAATTATGACTGGAGAACTATGTGCAGTTCTTCCGAGAGAGAGAGAGAGAGAGAGAGAGAGAGAGAGAGAGAGAGAGAGAGAGAGAGAGAGAGAGAGAGAGAGAGAGAGAGAGAGAGAGAGAGAGTAATAAGCTAATTATCATGTAGTATATTATATTAAATTCAATATGATTGCAAATGGCAATTTACTACGTGGTGACAAGAATAATTACCAGAGATTAGATGGAGAATAAAAACCTAAACCAAATCAACGCATTACATTGCATAGGGCCCCATAATCTCAACCAACTCAGGGCCCCGTATATTGTATACAAGTGTGCCACACTATGTCTTGCACTGTCTGTATTAATTTATTTTTCAGTTAAATAATAATAACATCATTGGCAGTATGTAGAACAACAAATAGGACAGTATTCCCAGTCATGTCTACTGCTTAGTGAATGATGACCAAGTGATCTACCTATCTATCTATTGCCTTACTCCCCTTAACCCATACTGTACCAGCGACGTCTTTTGGTTTTTATTTCAGCTGCATTTAGACGACTTTATGAAGCTTAGGAAGGATATATGGTAGCTAAAAGGATTAATTGAGATAGTCTGTATTCTATTAACGGGTAGACATCCTTCCGAAGCTGAATACAACCATCTAATAGTTGCCAGAATATAATGAAAAAAACAAAATGTCACCGGTACACAAGGGGTTAATGAGGGTGGCCATACACAAAAGGCCCCCAAGCGGACCAATCCCCTGTAAGAAGGACACCCCATGCCAGTTTACTGAAGGACTTACAAGATTGACCACTCAATTTAGGATCCGTCCGACCACGAGGCCCTCTATGTATCTTTTTAGCTCTATTTTTTCTACAGTGGTGCTTGGCTAGTCCATCCACTAACCTGCCTTACCCATAGGTAAGCAGTACGGATTTGTATCAGGTTTACTCCCCTAGATAGGTTGCCGACCAAGGCTGACGCGTCCCATCCCCCCAGGATTTGTATAAGGTTGTCTCCCCTAAATGGGTTGCCGACCAAGGCTAACGAGTCCCATCCACCCCATGACCAATTGATACTGAGAGTTAATTTGTGAAAGATAACTTCATATCAGACAGATTCTTAAAGGTACCCTATTACTGTATTTCTACTTATTTCGTTCATCAAGGTGAAGAATTTTACACCGCACACACCCATCCGCCGATATGCAGGGATACCACTAGCCATTTATGTGTCACCCGTGTCTGTCCCGTCTAGTACGGCAAATTATAATATGCAATGTTTAGATTGTGAAGACCATTACCTTCTTCATTATGCAGCTAACATAAAAACACGAATATACTGTATATTATAGAAACTCGAGTATGGTATTTTGTGGCAGCCAGCAGAATCTATGTGAGTTGCAAATCAATGAATATAATGTGCTTAAATATTTAACCCTTAATTAGCGGCGAGCAACATAAGTCGAGTTAAAAAAAGCTGGACTATGTGGCGGCGCTCGACATAGGTCGAGTGGCAATTTCAGCACGTAATGTGGCTGAGAGAGAGAGACAAGTGGTGGCAGGAGACTAGCGAGCGTATGACTGCTCCAGACCACCGCGGCGAACCTACTGACACAAATCTCAGCTCCCTCCTCCCTCTCTCACTCGCTACATACTCAATTATGTACCGAAAGTACCGAATTACCTGCTTTTTGCACTCGCGTTGCACGGTTATTGCAAGAAAACTATCCATCATACAAGGATCGTTATGGTGTCATTCGAAAGCTCTGTTTATGCCCTTTCAGGGATAGGTACTTGTTTTACGTTCTGGGTCTTATTTAGGCATGAAAATGATCACGTAAACAGCCCTATTTTGGCTAAAAACACCCCGCTGTGCGGTACATATAATAAACCGCATAGGCCGCTCGTAAGGTGTTAAGCATATCTACGACGTTTTTCTGACATTTCATGATCATATATAGCAATGTATGCATTTGTATTATGCTATATCTCCTTTGCCTTCTTTAGTATAATTATGTTTTGACACTGATATAGCCGAAATCAGATCTACTAATCAAAATCCCTGAAGACACACCTCCTTACTTCACCAAGTATTGCAGATAAAACTGGCAGTCCCAGAGCGAGGGTATGCGAGCGGGATCCTTCCCAGACTGTGCATCCAACGGAGTACCTTATTTCCGATGGAAACTTTTCCATGCAGCTCGCTTACAACATAGGGCTAATGTACAATGAACAGTCCACCACGGAAAACACTAAAGGTCGTTGCACACTGACACGACAGCCCCTTCAAGACTGGCACGAACACCCACAACACATACAAATCCTGTGTCTTGACGAATTTACTAGAGATCGCGGCGAAAATGGCTGGCATCGTTAGAGTCGTATTTCTACCGTATCTCTACCATATCTCTTCTGCACGACTTGATAAGACTCTAGCGATGCAGATACGGTGGAGAAACGAATGCTACGAAGAAGATAGGAAAAGTTGTGCGAAGGGTATATGACTAGTCCATGGAAAAGATACGACCCAAAAGACTGCGATACAACTCAGAAGAATCGTATCGACACCATATCGACGCTGTGAGACGTGCAACCGGATTGAGGCTAGACGCGCGGTTGCCAGCTCGACCGTTGCACGGAAGAGATACGGTCCGCACGGTACTCGGAAAAAAAGGCACCGGAAAAAACGGCACAGGAAAAAAAGGCACTGGAAAAAATGTCACAAATTACGGACTAGGAAAAAGTGGCACATAAAACAAAACATTGTATTAAGAAGTAATAGATCAATAAAATGTGTTTCGATGCAATATGCAATATTGCATAATGTAAGTATATATATATATCTGGTAGTGTACTCACCATAGGTTAGGTTAGGTTAGGTAAGGTTAGGTTAGGTTAGAACTTAAGAAACCAGAATTCTGCATAAGGTCGACCAGCCCACACGAGGCAGATCCCATTCACACCTAACCCATATCATTCATATGACTATCAGCTTTGCACTTAAAATGTTCTACCGTTCCTGAGCTAACCACACACTTCCACAACTCTGTTCTCAAACCAGTGCTTACCTATATATTTTCTAAAGCGGAACTTATCCAATTTGAAGCCATTTGAATGGCTATCTCGCCGTTATTAAGCCTTAATACCTTATTTCTATCTCCCTTATTGATACCTTTCATCCACTCCTCTACATCTTCGTCTTTCTAATGAATGCAAGCCAAGGGTTCTCAGACTCCTCATAGGCCTATGATAAATTTCTAACAATGTGGATTATTTGCATCATTCTTCGTTGGACTGCCTCCAAAGAGTCAATATCCATTATATAATAAGGACACCAAAACTGAACAGCATAGTCTAAGTGAGGTCTCACATTAGGTCAGGTTAGGATAAATAGTGTCCATACTTAGTGTACTCAAACTAGTATGAACAGTCTCGATGTTACGTAATCTGGGTTGATGTAGCGGTTACGTATCGTTCCGTAGTCTTAAGTTGAACGCTTCCATAACCTTGGTCGAACGTTCCATGATTGGGTAGAATATATTATTCTATAGTTGTATATGGGAAAGTATTGTAGGATTATAATTCCCATATATATATATATATATTTGTATTATTTAAGATTGTTCATAAGTATCTCATTGTAAAAAGGATGGGATACATTTTCCATATGTTATGCGCGTGCCCGGTATGTCACGACAGAGACAAACATAACGCGCTCGCTCACTCTCCAACCAACCTCCGTCCCAGATTCACACGCGAAGCCTTCTTCCTATAGTTCCTTTACTTCACCAGGTGTTTTCGCTTCACTTTCATCTCATATTCCATATAGTCACTACATCATCATCTTTGTTAATTAGCACAACTTGACGTAAATATCTAGCCTATCCTAGCCTATTGTAGCCTCTTTTCATACGCTGTTTACCTTACTAACCACTTCGAGTCATCTAGCCTATTTTCCGCCATCCTCCAATCACCAGCGGAGTTCATCAAAGGGTAAATATTCTATATGGTTAATACTTCTTCAAAATCAATAATATACAGTCCACTTATCTAAATTAACCATATAATTGGTCCTTAAACCTTTCACTAGTTAGCCCCCCCCCCCCATTTTTGGGGGGAGTTATTCGGCGGTCGTAGTTGCCTTGCTTGGAGGGGGGCTGGCCTATCCCTGTTTTTGTCATGAGTCCTACTACGTCCTCCAGGCCCCGGTCTTTTGGCCCCATGGGGCTGTCGGGTTTTTTTTCTCGTCCCTCTTTGCTCTGGCCGCCCCAGGTGCCTGACCACCAGTGGGACAGGATGTGGAAACTAGTGGATAGGTCAGGGCTGCGACGGGAGTTTTACCCAAAATGAAAAGTTATAAATATGATCCAGTACAGTACTCAAAACAATAATTAGCCTACTTTAAATGCTTTTTCGGGCTCATTAAATTATATTAAAACTACTTTAGCCCTAGAAAATCTTGCACAATTGACACGGCATTAAGATTAAATTCATCCATACTGTACTGTATAATAATTTAAATCTAAATCAAAATTATACTGAAAAATAACTTGTTTAAAATTTAAAGGTTATTCATTCACATATCTTTCTAAATTCTACTCTCGTCGTGTGCCCTGAAGGCGGGGTAATATGATAGCTGATAGGCTAAGTGTGTGTTAATCCAACTCAAAACTTTTTTCCTTGTGACTTCTTGAGATGAACTTTTCTTGTGTACAATTTTCACATTTATTAAATTTAATAATATAAAATTAGCGGTACCCATTGAGTTTAGCCTGTTTAAATTACCCTATAGGCTCTCTCTTTCTTAAAAAATCTTGAATTAATTATAACTTTAAACGGTACCTCTCTTTTTTTTAATCTAGAGACTTTTGGCCTATACTGTATTGTACTAAATTTCCCTCCCGGCTTTTCTTAACTTATGGTGTAATGATTCTATAATTTCATAACTATTATGTAAGGAGTTAAATTGAAAAGCTCCAGATTGCTAGTCTACATTGCGCAGAATTCTTATTCCGCATTTCGTGAGGGTGTTTTATTTTCGGCTCGCGATTTAATTTGATTTCTCGGAGTACTGTATTGTTGTCCGCAACTTATTCGGGCTGGCATTGATAGTTTGATATAACGTCAATAGATTTCCTTCCCGTATAATCATGGCTAAAAGTGTACAAAAGCGTCTGGCTGGGCTTAAGGGCTCTTTGACGGTCTTGACCTCTGACATTGACGAATTCCTTGATTCAGCGTCTAGAGTGGAGGTGGAGGCCAGGTTGCTCAGTATTCAAAAGCAACTTGACAAGTATGAGGTCACACAGGAGGACCTGGCAGACACTTACGAGGACACCGAGTATATCGAGGTGATAAGAGAGGATACCCTATATATGGAGGGCATACAAGTAATCGTTGCCACACTGAAGGGGATCTTGACACCAGAGGTCAAGAAGGAGGTCAAGAAAGAGCCAAAGAAATCCGCAGTCAAATTACCACATCATACTCTTCCAAAATTTGAGGGTGATGCCACATTGTGGTTGGGATTTTGGGAGATGTTCAAGTGTACCATCCATGACAATCCCGACCTCACAGAAATACAACGCTTCACCTATCTAAAGGGTCAGCTTCTGGGTGATGCACATAAGCTAGTCGAAGGATTCATTATAGAAGGTGCAAGCTATGCCCCAGCAATAGAGCTCCTGCAAGAGACAACCATCCAGATCGAATCAAGGCAGCTTATGTTACCAAATTCAATCAATTAGTGTCACCCAAACACCAAACAGCTGACCTGAAGGACTTCTATGCCAATACAGAGAGTGTGATGAGGTCAATCATTAGCCATGGTATTTGTTTGGAGGAATTTTGTGTGGTGACTCTTGTCAATAAGTTACCATCACCACTAAAAGAAACCATAAAACGGGAAATGGGAGACTCGAGCCTGGATTATAAGAAATTCACCCATTGCTTCCAGGCTGAAGTGTACAATATGGCGGGTCAAGACAGAGTAGGGGGTACACCCATGGCTAAGGCGACGTTTACCGCCCAAAGTGAGTACAGGAAATTCAACTGTGTTCTGTGTAGTGGCACCAATCATTTATAGTACAAGTGTATGAAGTATAAGACAGTGCCTCTTAAAGTTAACAGAGCCCGTCAACTACGTCTCTGCACAGGGTGCTTGTCAAAAGACCATGGCCATTCGGGTTGTACTAATCCTAACATAAGAAGCTGCAAGTTTTGTAAGCGTAAACACTTTCATTCCCTGTGTACACAAAGACAAGGGAAGGAAAGTAGACCAGCGGAGGATAACACCAAGAGAGAGCAGACTGCTGCTACTTCAACTACAATGTCCGTTGCCACAGGTAAAAATACAGTAATCTTGCCCACCGTACAGCTGCCGGTAAAGGGTAAGGATAATAATTGTGTTAAAATCAGATTGCTACTTGACCAATGTTCTCAGAGGACCTTTGTGAAGTCTTCTGTTCTATCCTCCCTTTCCTACATTTCTAAAGGAACTGAGGAGTTATGTCTTCACGGATTTACCGGAAAACAAGCCGCTAGGGAATATAATGTTGTAGCACTGCAATACAAACACAGAGGTAAATTTCATCATCTAGACGCAATAGTGGTTGATGAATTGCCAGAACATAAAGGTGAACTTAACCTAAAGTCTAAACTGGTTAGTTTACAAAGTAAAGGCATAAAATTAGCCGATCCTCATGCAACGGACACAGATCAGCTGGAGCTGCTTATCGGTGTGGATCACTACTACAATATAGTGCGACCTGGGTATAAAAGGTCAGGTAGCCTAATTCTGCTTCCTACCAAGTACGGGTACGCCATCAGTGGTTCATATGTGGCACAACCTACCAGCTCCAGCACAGAAGTAATTACTGTATTGAAAGTAGCAGTAAACCCAATGGACGAATACATGTCCACTGGTAATATTCCACCATGCAAAAATGACTTAAACGTTTTGTGGGAATTAGATCATATCGGGATAACCCCTAAGGAATACTCACAGGTTGAGCGTCAAGCACTATCGTCGTATGAGGATACCGTTACTTACGATCCCGACAGCCAACAATATAAAGTGAGACTGCCCTGGAACAATTCCTCAATCAGGAACAATCAGGAACAATCAGATTTCCTGATTGATACCTATGGCGTAGTCCGAGAAATTATGAATGACGCCCATCTACATTTGAGTGAATGGGCGACAAATAATTCTGTGTTGCGGACTGTACTGCAACGGGATGGAGTGGCGGCGGTACAGCAGGAACATGTTAGAGTGCTAGGGTTGTTTTGGGAAACGGACACCGATACCCTCTCATTCGGCGTTCAGTATGCGCATTATTCGCAGATTACAAAACGGATTTGCTTGAGTATGACGGCTAAACTTTTTGACCCCTTGGGGATAGTTCTACCGGTGTCGATCAAATCAAGATTATTCCTTCAGCAATTATGGAGGATAAAATTAGGTTGGGATTAGGTTTTGACTGGCGATCTGGTTCAGGAGTGGGAAGACATTTTATCGGATCTTCGTCTCTGTAAGGGTTTTAATTTTCCTCAGAGAGTTGTCATGGACCATCCTGTTTCCATTCATGCCTTCTCAGACGCTAGCAAGGTCGCGTACAGCACCGCCATATACTTTGTTGACAAGTGGCAGCCGTCTAGTCATGGCGAAGGCGAAAGTCGCCCCGATCAAATCCCTTTCCATCCCAAAATTAGAGCTGAATGCAGTTCTGTTGGCTGCTAGACTCGTTCACTTTGTAGAGGAAACTTTTAAAAATTTGCTAAATATCTCGGAGACAGTTATGTGGAGTGACAGCCAAATTACGCTCTACTGGTTACATAGCCGAAAGAAGCTACCAGTGTACGTCACCAACCGTGTCGACGAAATTCGTACCCTGCTCCCAACCGCACAGTTCAGGTATGTGTCTACCAAAGAGAATCCAAGTGACTGCATTACTCGTGGTGTCTCTGCTAAATTTCTCAAATCTTCTGCGTTGTGGTGGAATTGCCCATGCTGGCTTAACACCTTACGAGCGGCCTATGCGGTTTATTTATATGTACCGCACAGCGGGGTGTTTTTAGCCAAAATAGGGCTGTTTACGTGATCATTTTCATGCCTAAATAAGACCCAGAACGTAAAACAAGTACCTATCCCTGAAAGGGCATAAACAGAGCTTTCGAATGACACCATAACGATCCTTTTATGATGGCTAGTTTTCTTGCAATAACCGTGCAACGCGAGTGCAAAAAGCATGTAATTCGGTACTTTCCCCATATAATTCAGTATGTAGCGAGTGAGAGAGGGAGGAGGGAGCTGAGATTCGTGTCAGTAGGTTCGCTGCGGTGGTCTGGAGCAGTCATACGCTCGCTAGTCTCCTGCCACCACTTGTCTCTCTCTCTCAGCAACATTACGTGCTGAAATTGCCACTCGACCTATGTCGAGCGCCGCCACATAGTCCAGCTTTATTTAACTCGACTTATGTGGTGAGCCGCTAATTAAGGGTTAATGATCCCAACGAATGGCCAGAGAATATAGATTTGAGCGAGCAACACACTGCTATTGTGGCACCGGTAATTGACTCGGTGCCTGACGAAGACACACGGTTATGGGACTGGGATAGATTCAGCAGCTATGAGAAGTTACAACGTGTTACAGCATGGGTGATACGATTTGTAGAAAATGTAAAAGCAAAAATTAAAGGCACACCGCCCACAGGTAGTGCTTACCTCAATGTGAAGGAGATCAGAATTGCAGATAAATTATTACATCAGCTCTGTCAACAAGAAATATATACGCAGGAATATAAATTACTGGTTAAGGGAACAAAGTCTAGGAATAACCTGATCAACCAGTTGGGCTTACACTTGAAGGGGGACTTGATACATTGCGGAGGCAGATTACGATTGGCAGCCCTCTCCGAGGCAAGTAAGTATCCAATACTACTGCCCCCCAATCATCCCTTCACCCATCTTATAATCGATAGGTGTCACCGACTCTGTTGTCATTATGGGGTTGGTCATATAATCACCTATGTAAGACAACGATGGTGGGTGCCTAGAATCAGGCAGGTGGTCAAGAAAGTCCTTCGCAAATGCTTAAAGTGTAGAAGAGTACAGGGAACACATTATGATCCCGTCGGAATTCCTCCCTTACCAAACCTGCGAACCACCCCAGGTGACCCTTACAAAGTTACCGGGATTGATTACAGTGGAGCAATCCCTGTGAAAGATTCACCAAATCTTAAGGTGTATATGATACTTTTCACCTGTGCTGTTACCAGGCCAATTCACCTGGAACAGGTCACCAACTTCACTTGAGATAGCTTCCTAAATGCCTTCCGAAGATTCTGCAGTAGACATGGATATCCGCGTATCATGCTGAGTGACAATGCAAAGACTTTCATAGGGGCATCTACATATCTCAAAGAAGTGAGCAACAATCCTAAGATTCAGACCTGCCTAGCGGATGTAAAATGTGAATGGCGTTTCATTCCCGCCAGAGCGCCTTGGTTTGGCACCATATGGGAGAGAGCCATAGGCATCGTGAAGGTGGTCTGAAGAAGGTGTTGGGTAGAGCTCTCATCTCGATTGAGGAACTCAACACCATACTCTTGGAGATTGAAGCCACCGTAAATGATCGCCCTCTATACTATGCTTCTGGTGATTTGGAAGACCTTACCCCTATCACACCCTCAGTACTGGTACGTGGATACAGACTGCGGGATCTTCCTGAAGAGCATGACGAGGATACTATTGAAGATCCAGACTACATAAGTAAGGACGTGATATCGGCCCACTACAAATATATTCGTAAATTATCGCGAGATATTTGGCATCGCTGGTCAACAGAATATCTCGTGACTTTAAGGGAAGCGCAAAAAAATAAACTAACACCATTAAAAGGTCATTGGCCTAGGATAGGGGACGTGGTAACCATCCATGAGGAGGGCCCGCGCGCATTTTGGAAATTGGGTCGGATAGAGGAGTTGTTACCAGGTCGTGATGGTGAGGTTCGGGTAGCAAAGGTTCGCACCAGGACTGGAGTAATCACACGGCCAACAGTCCGACTATATCCTCTTGAGGGTGACCTCGATCGCAAGGACACCCCCTCGGATCAGTTATCCATTGATGTCCCCTCTCTGGCTTCTAATTCGGCGCAGCCTGTTGACGCGTCCGGCGGACGCCCACGTCGACAGGCAGCCCAGATATCCTCCCAAGTTTGGCGGGATAAGATTGCCTCCGGGCAAATCTAATCATGTAAATTTTGTATATTTTCTGTTGGTGGGAATATGTCCATACTTAGTGTACTCAAACTAGTATGAACAGTCTCGATGTTACGTAATCTGGGTTGATGTAGCGTTACGTATCGTTCCGTAGTCTTAAGTTAAACGCTTCCATAACCTTGGTCGAATGTTCCATGATTGGGTAGAATATATTATTCTATAGTTGTATATGGGAAAGTATTGTAGGATTATAATTCTCGTATATATATATATATATATATATTTGTATTATTTAAGATTGTTCATAAGTATCTCATTGTAAAAAGGATGGGATACATTTTCCATATGTTATGCGTGTGCGCGGTATGTCACGACAGAGACAAACATAACGCGCTCGCTCACTACCCAACCAACCTCCGTCCCAGCTACACACGCTAAGCCTTCTTCCTATAGTTCATTTACTTCACCAGGTGTTTTCGCTTCACTTTCATCTCATATTCCATATAGTCACTACATCATCATCTTTGTTAATTAGCACAACTTAACGTAAATATCTAGCCTATTGTAGCCTCTTTTCAAATGCTGTTTACCTTACTAACCACTTTGAGTCATCTAGCCTATTTTCCGCCATCCTCCAATCACCAGCGGAGTTCATCAAAGGGTAAATATTCTATATGGTTAATACTTCTTCAAAATCAATAATATACAGTCCACTTATCTAAATTAACCATAAATAGAAAGTAGGCCTACAATAAATATATAACTAATATATTAAAATTATGTAATTCTTGAATAACACATCATTTAGGAATAAATCCTGGAAAATATATTTGCCTTATTAAACATTGTGATAAATTTTCATATGCCATTTTTTCCTACCCCTAAGAATGTGCCATTTTTTCCTGTGTGTGTTTTTTTCCAGTGCCTTTTTTTCCGGTGCCTTTTTTTCCTGGGCCTTTTTTTTCTTACATTCGGTCCACACGGCAGGCTTACGCACCAGGCGACTTTGATACGGGCCATACGGTTTTGATACGGACCATACGTCTTAGATACGGATCACACGATTGTGATACGGCGAGTTAGTGACGGAGACCGGACTCAGACGATTTTTTACAGTTGCCCACAAACTTTTGAACAGTTCAAAATCTCGTATCGACCGCCGATACGTCGCTTGGACCGTGAGAGTCACCCACGCCTAATTCCCAATATCCACGATTATGTTGCTGATTCGCCGTATCAGGCTGAAATTTCGAGTCGGGAATTCGCCTGGAGAGGCTTTCGTGTCAGTGTGCAACGACCTTTAGAAGAAGCGGACTGGAAGTGCAAGTGATAGAAGCATGAGCAGCAGTGAAGAGAAAGGTGAGGAAACAAGAAGCACTCCATGAATATCGGGGAAGACATGGGAAGGAGAGGGCGAATGGCAAGTGTGGCAAAAGTAGCAGCCCAATTGGCCCTACCAAGTACCAACGATGCTGTCCGAGCACAGGACAATAGGATGTAGGAGAGAGAATAATTAGAAAATGGTATGTAGAACAATAATCATCGAGGGCAGACCAGACAAAGTCCAAGGAGATCAATGAGGAACAATAAGACAGATCAATACAGGAGAATGATCAGGTGCAACTATCAAGATGTGTAGAACCCAAAATAAAAACAATCAAATCATACATATGCAGGAATCCCTCGAGGGAGCGACCCTGCATGGTATTAATGTGAGTCACCCCAAAAGGGATGACTACAATTAAAGTCATCTATAATAAGGAGAGGCGGAGGTAAAACAGATAAATGACGATCCAATTCACGGACGTCAAGGGGCACGGAAACAACCGTAAGCCAGAGCAAAAGATGCACCTTAGCAAAAGTACATATGGTGGGATATAACAACGGATTATAAGGAACATCCGTATGAATCAGGATATCATATCATATGACAGGTATGTACAGAGACTAGGGTAAACCAACATATGTGTAGAAATGTATGAGGGGAGGGAGGGAGGGTGCAGAAATGCATATCTCCTGCACACTAACACTATGTGGATGATACCTGGAGATAAGGTAATGGAGTTTGACTTGATGTGCTATGGGTAAACTACGGATGTTCCATTATAAAAGAAACATTGCTTACAAAATATTCAAATAATATAAGAGAAAACAATAAATAGTCACTTAAGACCGTGACAGGGAGGCTGAGAGCTCGACAGCAGGCCCTGACGAGACCAAGGAGGGAATGGGGGGAGGTGCGCACAGACGAATGGGAAGGAGTCGAGGAGGACAGGGCATAGGGTGGGACAGCGGAGAAAAATGAGGTGGACGGGGTGGGGCTGATGACCTGGCTGAGGAGGAGTGACCACTTCCCGTAGAGGAAGGGGAAGGAGGGGAGAGAAGAGGCAGGAGAGTTTGGAAGCTAGGAGGATGGAGGGACAGGGACATTATCTTCAACAGCTCTGTAGGGAAAAGAGCCATGGCAGGGGTAGAATCGGCCAGAGATAGGGGACGGAGAGAAGGAAAGTGTGAGAAATGAGGAAATTAGACCAGTTTTGGAAGATTTGAATTCAGCAGGAGCGGAAGAGTTTGGGTCCCGACCCCTCTTGTGTAGGGGAAGAGGAGACCAAAGATAAGTGAGGGAACAAGGGAAAGTGTGGAGGGAAACTTGGGACGAGGAGAGATCATAGGTGACAAAGTCAGTATTCATGATGCCAAATTTAGACTAAAATCAGTACATTAATTCCTCAGGGTGGAGGTCACGTTTGCGTATACGGGAGAAACATAGACAGTCATGCGGACGGTCTCATGGAGGAGGTGATCAGATGGAATGGGGCGGTGAAAGAAAACTGGTAGTGCTTTAGCCAGGGTATCAATAGGAGAGTTCTTGTGAGCAAGAAGAAGGGCCTTGCCACAAGTTATACATCCGCATTCCTCGCCATGATGAGGCAGTGACCAGGAGGGGGGAGAGCTTCAGCACACATTTATCAGTTACACATTCTAAGGTTATAATTGTAGAGTAAATTTGTATAAGGCTTTATATTGAATATCTACATCATAGCTCCACTCTTTCGGCCAGCTTGAGAGCTACTGGTAGGTTTGGGCTGGTCTTGTTTGTATAGAAGGGAGGAAGGGGGTAGGGAGAGTGTACAGGAGGGTGACTAAATGTATTTGAGGCAGGAAGTAGGATTTATAGGGAGTGGGGCAGGGAAAATATAGTATATATGAGGAGGGGGGAAGTGGATGGAGAAAGAGGGGGGGGGGGGGGTGAAGGTGAAGGAGGGGGGGTAAGACACATGTAAGGGGAGGGAAGGAGGTGGTGGTAAGGAGGCATACCACCCGAATCACATATTGCTTCCATTTCACTGACATTGTTTTATTTATTGTTTTTTTTATGTATTATCTACTGGAAGCTCCTTCCGGTAGATAATACATTCGCCCAGTTAAACCTTCCAGAAAGAGTGTCATAGACTATGGGTTAATAACCCCAATCGCCCATTGAATGCTTGTCTCTTGCATCTAACATTTATGCAACAAATGCATAATTTTATTGCATTATGAAACTGTTTGCTAAATGATCCTTCAATGTTCAACTGCTTTGCCTGGGTTGGCTGGAATCAAATATATACTGTATAATTATACAGGGATTATCTAGGTTTCCTTCTAATAGAGGCATACTAAAAACATAACTCAATAACACATGTCTTTCCAGCTAATAGGTTGTGATACCTTGGGAATTATTTGTCTATTTGTCTCTTTCTCAAAAAGTGAGGTTAAGCTAACCTCAGTTAAATATATAGATAGTCTAACTTCTTTCTTCTTTCCTAATCGATAAGATCCCTATGATCCTCAACCCGGGAACGGCGAGAAAGCTCTTAAGAGGTTTTACTGGGCGACGGCGGCAAAGCTCTTAGGAGGGCAGGCCTAAAAAAAACGTTCTAAAAGGACCCAGTAGCACTTAAAACAATTATTTTTTTTTTCCTCCATACCTCATATCATTTATCCACATGTGTCAATATCCCCTCCTTCCACCCCCCCACCCTCCAATTATCACCTATTTTTCCTCTTATTACCATCTTTATTGGTGTATTTATTATGCCAATATCTCCAAACCGGTCTAAGCCGTGCTCATGTTGCTAGAGAGGGTATAGATGCGAGAAAATGAGGGAGGAGAGGTTCAGTGTGGCTGTAGGCTTCAGAGAGGGAGGGTGTACATTGCGGCTGGCTCACAACTCATGACTGGAGCGGCCGACTATAATTCGCGATTTTGACCATAAAACTGATATCCCCACTTGTTTTATTGTTGTTACAGGTTACTATCTTCATAGTAATGGTAAAATAGGCGCATATGAATAAGTAATAACGATATTTATCGTAAAATTACGATTTTAGGCAGGAAAGATGCACCCCCACGCTTGGCTTCTCTTACGTAGTCATTTCGTCCAGATTTTAATGCCTAGGAGTATTGGAGCAAAGGAAGAACCAACCAGTTCTTTTCTACAGCACAACTCCTTTGACTCTGGTAGCCGAGTGTGTTCTAGCTTGTTGGCACAACCATTTATATCCAGAACCCTTCGTGGCACTGTGCACAGATTGGCTGGCGGATCCCAGGTGTCTTTATGACACCAGTCTTCCTTCTCTACCTTCACATCGTTACCATATGTCCACTATTCTTTTAACTATAACAATAGGGCAGTATAGCTTTGGGTAAAGTTTCATAACGGAGAGGCTGCCCGTTATAAAAATACATCTTATTGCAACTGCCTGAGCAAAGATTTGTTTACAGGTGCGCACTGCCGGATTGGTGAAGAATGTTTGCAAATTAGGGAGCAAATGACCAACTAGTGTAAGGCAGAATGCACTCACAGCTACCTGGGTGAGGCTGGTATCTTTATGTCCGCACCGGAGATCACAATTTGAAACATTTAATCCAGCTTGATGATTGGTCAATCTCTGGTAAACTCGTGGTACTCGTATGTCTTCCTATTTTACACTCACATTAATAATAATACTACTAATAATAATGCTAATTAAAGTTGCAAGCAACGTTGTGCGGGGTTCGAGCGGGGTTGCACGCAGGGTATTGTGTTGGATACAAGGGCTGTGCCACATATATCAAAATATCATGTATCTCATCGGGCATGGAGAAAGTACAGAAGGAATATAGTGTAGCCATTTTGGCTATGGCCACTTAGACCATTAAGGAGTGTGACCATTTTGGTTAAAGCTATTAATCCCGTACGAGTTGTTGTTGTTGTTGTTCCCTAAGCTGCCTGGCCGAACAGCTCCGAGTCCCTGTGGAAGGCCATGGCCACGATCGGGGTTTCCCACAGAGCTCTCATTGAGTGTATATTGTGTTGTTGGCGTAAGTGGTTGTGTCAAATGCAGTCTTCTATTATGTGTTTAATGGTTTGGGGTGCTGTGTTACATCCCGGGCAGGCATCGACAACGGAGTCATCCAGTCTCTTCTGATAGCTCAGGAGAGCTGGATGGTGTCCGCATCTCAGCCTGGCCAGGTGGACTCTGTCCTCGCGAGGAAGGGAGGATTTGGAAGGATGGATTTCGGGAGGTCGTGCTTGCAGCTGCGTGTTGTCTGTGAGTAAGTGGATGGATCGTCGAGAGATATGAGTATGGATGTGCTTCTGGAAGGTGGTTCGGGGTGGAAGAGAGGACAGTAATTGTGTGTGATACCGTGTGCTGGGTGTTGTTTTGATATTTCTTGGTGTCTGTGGGTGTGTTGCCATGTAGTTTAGTGGGTGGTCTTGGTTCGTGGAGGCTGCTGCCAGGAATTGAGTGCCTCTCATGTCCAGATGGTCTTTGACTTTGAGGATTTTGGTTTCTTGATATAGGTGATCTGTGGGTGCAGTAGCTGTGCAGCCTGTAATGATCTTCAGGGCTTTGTTTTGAATAGTCTGTAAGGTCTTATGATGTGTTTCACCTAGGTTAGAAGCCCAGGCTGGGCTTGCGTATTCCATCACTGATCTTATGTATTGTTTATATACTGTGGTGGTAGTTTCTTTGTTGTGTCCAAATTTTGTGTGAGCAAGTGACCTGAGGGTGTTAAGTCTGGGTGTCAGTTTCTTTTTAATGTTTGTGGTGTGCTGTTTGAATGTCATATGAGTATCATATGTTACTCCTAGGATTTTGGGTGTGTGTGTATGTGTTAGGGGTGTGTTGTTTATGGTGAGTTGAGGGATGTATTTGTGTTCTCCTGTCCAGCTTGTGAGCAGGGTTGCGGTGGATTTGGCTGGGGGTAGATTAAGTCTGTTTGTAGTGCACCAGCCATGTAGTGTGTTGAGATAGGGCTGAAGGAGATCTGTTGCTCTTTTTGGGTCATGGTGTGTGCATGTGAGTGTTATGTCATCTGCATAGGAGGCTAAGTTTATTTGGGGCGTATTGGGTGTAGTTATATCGTGCATGTACAGATTAAAGAGTGCGGGCGATAGGACGGATCCTTGTGGGACTCCGTTTGGAAAGTTTCTGATTTTAGATGACTGACCGGCAAAAGATACGTGTGAACATCTGCCTGCTAGGAAGTTGGCTAGCCACCTTTTTGTGTTGTTGTGCATATTTGTGTTGTAGATTTTGTTTGTTAGGTTGTGGCGGGGGATGGCATCGAAGGCTTTACTAATGTCGAGTGTGGCTAATAGTGATCTGTGTGGTGGTCTAGCTGAGTTGATGCCGTCAAAAGCTCTTTCTGTAAGGTCTGTGAGAAGAGTGTTTGTGGAGTGCAGTGGCCTAAAGCCATGTTGTGTTGGAGCTAGGGGTAGGTCGGGTGTAATTAGTTGTAATACTAGGCGTTCCATGACTTTGGAGGGGGAGCAAAGGAGTGTGATGGGGCGGTGCGAGGAGGGTAGCGTGGGGTCTTTGTTGGGTTTGGGGAATGTGGTGATGAGACCATGCTTCCAAATGTCTGGTATTGTGTTGTGTGAATAACTGTAGTTTGATATGTTAGTGAGTGCTTGTATGCCTTGTGGTCCCAGGTGTCTGAGGTGTATGTTGCTTATGTTGTCTAGGCCACAAGCGGGTGAGTGCTTGAGATTGTTGATGATATGCTTTGTCTGGTGATTGGTGAAGGGTGTATAGTCAGGGTCTGTGGGGAATTGTCTCTTACGTCGGATGACACGTCGGTCGTCTTTGTGAGGTTTTAGGTGACTGACATGTGAGAAGTGATTGATGAGAGTGTTTGCTTGTTGTTTACATGAAGGAGTAGAGTCTGTTGTTGTGATTGCAGCATGTGATTGTGTTGTGTTGCTGTTGGAAAGTGTGATGCTGTTTAGTGTTTTGTAGAGTTTTTTGGGGTTTGTTTTGTGATCAAGTGTTTGTAGGAAGTTATTCCAATTTAGTTTTTGTTGTTCTTGTATTTTGTTGTTAGTTTGGGTGTTGAGTGCTTGGATTTGTTGTGTGATGTCTTGTGTGTGGGGTGCTGGGGAGTGTTTCAGTATGTCGCGTTGTCTGATGAGGTTTTGAATTTCTGGTGTGAAGTTGGGGTTGTGTCTTTTTCTGTTACCTCTTGGAATGTGATTCTTGTCAGTGTTTTGGAAAGTTTTATTGAGTATGTGTACAGCATTGTTGATGTTAGTGATGGGTGTACTGTTTAGAGTTGTGAAGTGTTGTTCTGTCTAATTTTTTGTGAATGCTTCCCAGTTAGGTCTTTTATAATTGGTGTATGTGTGTTTGTGGTTAGCTGGGGTGAGTCTGGTTTTGGTGGTGATAATGATCGGGAGGTGGTCAGAGCCTAAGGTTCTGACCACCCTTCAGGATGTTGTGGGGGCGAGTTCTGGGGAGCAAAAGGTGATGTCTGGAGATGATGGGTTATAGAGGGCTTGGTGAGGAATATGGGTATGTTGATGGATGTCGTTAAGGATGATGAGGTTAACAGTTTGGTTTTGTAGTACCAGCCCTCTGTCTGTGTCGGGGTTGTCGACAAACCAGGCCGACGTCTTGGCGTTGAAGTCACCACCCAGGATGATGTGTGGGGTGTTTGTGATGTGTTGTAAGTGTGGTCTGTATTCATTTGGTACTGTAGGGGATGTATGTGTTTATGATGGTTATGTTGGAGTTGTTGCCAGTGCGTATTTTAATTGATTGTATTTCTGTTGTGTTATCATTTGGGGGGAGGAGGGATTTGGTTTGTACACTGGTAACTATGTATGATATTTCTTTGTGTACCAGGGTGATGAGCCCACCGCCTCCGCCGACAGCCCATGAAATCATGAAATGTGGGTGTTTTTTGTGTTGTGCGGAGTTTTGTTTCTTGTAAGATGGCAATGTGTATGTTGTGTTGTTTGATGAAGTGTGAGAGTTCGTGTTTCTTTGTGTTGATGCCATCTATGTTCAATTGGAAAATGTTAATGTTATGTGCACGATGTATGTTGGGTGCTGCTGCACGAGGATGGGGTGGAGGTGAGGGAGGGGGTGGGGGTGGGGGTGAGGGAGGGGCTGGGGGTTGGGATGGGTGAGGTGGGGGTGGGGATTGGGGAGCAGGAGATGGGGGTTGGAATGGATTAGGATGGGGTGTGGTATGTTGAGTTGAGGATGTGGATGGTATAGGAAGGTTAGGTGGCTTAGGGAGGAGAGGTGGACAGGTTTTAGGGGGGGGAGTGGATGATATGGGAAGGTTAGGTGGGTTGGGGAGGAGAGGTGGACGGGTTTTAGGCGAGGGATTTGACTGGGAGAGGGAGGGGCATGACGAACAGGTCCAGGTGTTCGTGTAGTGTTTCTTGGAGGCAAGTGTTGTGCAGGTGAAGTGGGTCCAGTTCCTGCATGAATTGCAGAGAACTGAACCATTAGTGTGGCAACTCGAAGTGATGGGTTTTGAGCAAGTTGTACATATGTATGTGTAGGTGGGTCCTGGGTTGCTCTCAATGTCTCCGGCTAGAAGAAGTCTTCGAGAAATGACAGCCGGAGAGTCATTTCTCGGTGTAGGAAAAACTGTGTGATGTGTGTGTGTGGTGTGAGGTGTGGAAATTCCCGGCGCGACCGAAGCCGCTCCAAGGACTCCTGTACGAGTAGGCATAATTGCCCGAAATTGCCTTCATTCCCTGCTCATTTTCATGCATAAGTAAAAGCCAGAGCGTAATACAATTATGTATTCGTGAAAGTACGGTAATAGCTTTCAAATTACTCCTGAATCATCCCTGTACGACGTCTGGTTTTCTTGTAAGGATCTTGCAAACGAAGGGCTAAATTGCTAAAAATTACCAAATCCGATAGGCCTAGGCGAGATCGCTAAAAATTACCAATTATTTTCTGTTTTCGCTATGTGTGACGCTGCACATAAGTGAACTCTCTCACACAAACCTCAGTGTCGTGGCGGGGCCTGTAGGCTCCGGCTGACGTCCATCCGTGCTGCTTGCAAAAGCTGGCCTGGCTCACAGGCTACAAAATAGCCGGAAAATCGTGTCCGTCATATGAGGGGCCCCGCGGGAATTGGGTTAAGAAGTGTGGTTGTTTTGATTATTTGATAGGGTCACCATAAGGGTAATGGTGTGGCATTTTTTCTGTACAGAAGCTTGGCCTTTTTGGTTGGGGCTTCTTAGGAATGTGACCTTTTTCGTTAGCCATGGAGAAACTGCAGAGGTACAAAATATTATAAGCAACCTCATGTTAAAAATATTGTATTGATTGTATGCGTGTATGCCCCGACAGAGGATATACTTGAAAGAAAGAAAGAGGAGTTCTGGATGAATGTGGAGGCGTGCCTGGAGAAGTTTGACAAGAACGAAAGAATATTTCTGATTGGGGATGTGAATGGTAAGGTGGGTGATAGGAAAGTTGAGGGAGTGGTGGGAGGGTGGGGGGTACCATCAGAGGTGAATGGGAATGGTAGTGCACTTGTGGACGTATGTGTGGGGAGGAGGCTGTGGATAGCCAACACCTTCTTCCGACACAGAATGATCCACAGGTACACGTGGAAACGGATGTTGACGATGAAGGATAAGACAGTGGTGGAACGAAAGTCATTGATTGATTATGTATGTGTGGATGAACGAATGAAGAAATCTGTGATGGATGCTAGGGTGTATAGGGGTATTGGAGGGGGTCTGTCTGATCATTATGTAGTGGTAGCTAATGTTAGGATACAAAAGAAGTGGGTGAGGAGAGCTGGAGGGAGGCGAGAGGAGGGTGGAATGGTGAGGAGGGTGGAGAGGTTGCAGGAGGAGGAAGTCAGGGAGGAGTACAGGAGAGCAGTGGAAAGACGACTAGGTGGGTTCGACCTGGAAGTTATAGAGGAAGTGGAGGAGATGAGCAAGGTGTTTAAGGATGAGATTTGTGCAGCATGTGAGGAGGTGTGTGGAGTGAGGAGAAGAGGGAGGGGAGTGAAAGGTACAGCATGGTGGACAGAAGAGGTAAGAATAGCTGTGGAAGAAAAGAAGAAAGCATATAGAGAGTGGTTGGGTAGTAGAGGGAATGAAGATTCCGAGAGACAGAAACGAGCACCTGAGTGTAAAATGGAGGGAGAGTAAGAAACTGTTCTGGAAAGAAGTCAAGAAAGTTAGGGAAGGTAGCAAGGGAAACAGTAAGGGTGTGAAAGATAAGAATGGGAGAATGCTAGCCGAGAAGCAAGAGAGAGTCGAAAGATGGAGGGAGTACTTCAGTGAGTTGCTAAATGTAAGGAATGAAGAGCCAGCAAACATAGCTGGATAGGGTATGGGAGGGAGAAGAAGAGAAGTAGTGGAGGAGGAGGTGGGGATCAGGAGGTCAGAAGTGTGGGAAGCCATGAAAAGAGTGAAGTTGGGGAAAGCACCAGGAACAGATGGAGTGTGTGGGGAAATGTTGAGGTATGGTGGTGAGATAGTGATAGAATGGGTATGGAAAATGTGCAAACTAGCATGGGAGAAGGGGAGTGCACCCGATGACTGGAAGACTGGCATAATAGTCCCCCTATATAAGGGGAAAGAGGAGTGTGTGGTAACCACCGAGGAATATGTCTTCTAAGCGTAGTAGGCAAGGTATACAGTAGGGTACCGGTAGTGATTGAGAGAGTGAGAGTGAGAACGGAGAAATGGATAGGCGACGAGCAGGCAGGTTTTAGGAAGGGAAGAGGATGTGTAGATCAGATTTTTACCCTGAATTGTGTTGTGGAGAAGTATCTGGAGAAGAAACAAAAGGTGTATGTTGCCTTTATGGACTTGGAGAAGGCCTATGACAGAGTGGATAGAGAAGGTTTGTGGAAAGTACTTAGAATATACGGAGTAGAGGGCAAGTTGCTGAAAGCAGTGAAGAGCATGTATGAGGGTGCAAAGGCGGCAGTACGTGTGGAGAGTGAGCAGAGCGAGTTCTTTGACCTGAATGTTGGTTTGAAACAGGGGTGTGTGATGTCCCCGTGGTTGTTTACTGTATATATGGATGGAGTCATAAAAGAAATACTATCAAGAGCAGTGGATGTTGGTGTATCGCCGAAAAGGGAGGGAATTGAGTGGAAGCTACCTATACTGCTGTTTGCGGATGATACAGTTCTGATGAGTGATAATGAATGGGAGTTGCAGGGTCTGGTAAATGAGTTTGGAACAGTGTGCGAAAAACGGAATTTGAAGGTAAATGCGGGGAAGAGCAAGGTTATGGTCTTCGAAATGGGTGAAGTCACAGAGTGTGAGGTGAAGCTGAACGGTCAGCCTATGGAGATCGTCAACTCTTTTAAGTATCTGGGCAGTGTGTTGAGTAAAGATGGGACTATGGATGAAGAAGTGCGGGAGAAGGTACAACAGGCGAAGAGGGTTGTAGGAACGCTAAAAGCAGTAACAAGAAATAGGGTGGTCAGTATGGAAGTGAAGAAGTCCTTGCATGACAGTGTGGTAATCCCGACACTGACTTACGGAAGCGAAGCATGGACGTTGGTTGAGAGACTCAGACCAAGAGTGAGAGCAGTGGAAATGAATTACTTAAGGAGTGTGTGTGGAGTTACATGGAGGGATAGACAGACTAATGAGGAAGTAAGAAGGAGGTGTGGTGTGGAGGTAGATGTGCTGGAAAGTGTGAAAAGGAACAACTTGAGATGGTTCGGCCATATGGAACGTATGGAAAGCGAGAGAATGACTAAGAGGGTGTATGAGAGCGAGGTGGAGGGACAGAGAGGGAGAGATAGACCGAATGATAGGTGGAAGGATGGAGTGAGGAAGTACATGAACGAAGGCGGTGCTGGTTGGGGGGGGAGGGGCGTCGACTGACTGGGGACAGAGGTGCATGGGGTCGGTTCGTTCTTGGCCACCCCTTCGGGGATCACGGCGTCAGGCAATAGATAGATAGATAGATGTTAAAAATATCTTATATATTTTTGTTTAGCTTTACTTTGCATTCCTCTTCCTCTATGTATCTAGCAATTTAACCCCCTCAAACTCATTATGATGCGATGGTGTGGTAATTACCCCGGGCCAAAAAGCTCTAAAATACGATCGAGTGATAACTCAAGCGAGCTTGAAATACGCAGGCGTTTCGTTCATGGTCACCCCTTCGGGGATCAAGGTGTCCGGCAATATATACCGGTAGGCTATAGATAAATTCATTTTTGGGCTATTTCTTCCATTTTATTTATCCTGTTAAAGTGCTTGATTGATTTTTGTGCTAATGTATTTAGTATTTGGTGTAGTTTTACATATTTCAGCAAAATCTGGAGAGCACATGCAATTTATTTGTGCATATTCAGTAAGTATTGCTGGGGAAAGGGTTAACGTATTCATCTTTTGGGGTATTTATTCTATGTTTTTATCCTGTTTCTGTGATTGATTGAGTTTTGTGCTAATGTAGTTGGTATTTGGTATAATTTTACATATTTTAGATAAATCAGAAGCGCACATGCAATATATTTGGGCATTTTCAGTTAGTATTTCTGGGGAAACGGTTAACATACAGTATTCATCATAGGAAGGGAAGAGGATGTGTAGCTCAGATCTTTGCCCTGAAATATGTTGTGGAGAAATATCTTGAGAAGGGACAAAAGTTGTATGCTGCCTTCATCGACTTGGAGAAGGCCTATGACAGAGTTGATAGAGAAGGTATGTGGAAAGTACTGTACTGAGAATATATGGAGTAGATGGCAAGTTGCTGAAAGCAGTGAAGAGTATGTATGAGAGTGCAAAGGTATCAGTACGTGTGAAGAATGAACAGAGGGAGTTCTTTGATCTGAATGTTTGGTAAAGCAAGGGTGTGTGATGTCCAGATGGTTGTTCTATATATACAGTATATGGATGGAGTCATAAAAGAAATACAAGGAAGAGCAGTGGATGTTTGTGTACTGCTGTTTGCTGATGATATGAATGGGAGTTGCAGGGTCTGGTAAATATGTTTGGAACAGTGTGCGAACAATGGAATCTGAAGGTAAATGCGGGGAAGTGCAAGGTTATGGTCTTCGAAAGGGGTGAAGCAACAGAGTGTGAAGTGAAGTTGAATGGTCAGGCTATGGAGATTGTCAGCTCATTTAAGTATCTTGGCAGTGTACAGAGTAAAGATGGGAGTATGGATGAAGAAGTGTGGGAGAGGGTGCAACAGGGGAAGAGGGTTGTAGGAATGCTAAAAGCAGTAACATGAAATAGGGTGGTCAGCATGGAACTGAAGAAGTCATTGCATGACAGTGTGGTAATCCCGACACTGACTTACGGAAGCGAAGCATGGACGTTGTTGGAGAGATTCAAACCAAGAGTGAAAGGGATGGAAATGAGTTACTTGAGAAGTGTGTGCAGAGTTACATGGAGGGATAGACAGACGAATGAGGAAGTACGAGAGAGGTGTGGTGTGAATGTACTGGAAAGTGCGAAAAAGAACACCTTGAGATGGTTCGGCCATGTGGAACGTATGGGAAGCGAGAGAATGACTAAGAGCGTGTACGAGTGAGGTGGAAGGACAGAGGGAGAAATAAACCGAGAGAGAGGTGGAAGGATGGAGTTAAGAAGTATATGCGTGAAAGCGGTGCTGGATGGGAGGAGGGGCGTCGACTGACTGGGGACAGAGGTGCATAGGGGTGTTTCGTTCGTGGCCAATCCTTCGGGGATCAAGGCGTCCGTCAATAGATATAGATAAATTCATCTTTAGGGCTATTTCTTACATTTTCTTTATCCTGTTAGTGTACTTTATTAAATTTGTTGGTAATGTAGTTGGTAATTGGTGTCATTTTACATATTTCAGATAAAGGATGTCAACAGAATAACAAATGATGAGCTGAAGAGACGTTTAGGTATAAAGAGTATTAGCGAGGAGATGCGTACAAGTAAACTGGGATGGTATGGACATGTGGAGAGTGGATGAACAAAATTGGGTGAAAAGATGCAGGTCTGCGATTGTGGAGGGAGCTGCACCAAGGGGTGGACCGAGTAAGACCTGGGATCGGACTATACGTGATGATCTCAAATCCAAAAACTTGACAAGTAAAGCATCCCTTAACAGGGTTGCCTGGAACGCCGCCATTAGGAAAAGAGACTGAAACTGCACATCTGTGTGGAGCACTCAGTCTTAAAATGTTATGTACGTATGTATGTATAAATCTGAAGAGCACATGCAATCTATTTAGGCATTTTCAGTCAGTATTGCTGGGTAAAGGGTTAACATATAATCTTTTGGAGTATTTCTTCCATTTGTTTATCCTGTTAGTGAGTTTTATTGATTTCAGTGCTACTGTAGTGGTACGCCCCAAATAAACTTAGCCTCCTATGCAGATGACATAACACTCACATGCACACACCATGACCCAACAAGAGCAACAGATCTCCTTCAACCCTATCTCAACACACTACATGGCTGGTGCACTACAAACAGACTTAATCTACCCCCAGCCAAATCCACCGCAACCCTGCTCACAAGCTGGACAGGAGAACACAAATACATCCCTCAACTCACCATAAACAACACACCCCTAACACATACACACACACCCAAAATCCTAGGAGTAACATATGATACTCATATGACATTCAAACAGCACACCACAAACATTAAAAAGAAACTAACACCCAGACTTAACGCCCTCAGGTCACTTGCTCACACAAAATTTGGACACAACAAAGAAACTACCACCACAGTATATAAACAATACATAAGATCAGTGATGGAATACGCAAGCCCAGCCTGGGCTTCTAACCTAGGTGAAACACATCATAAGACCTTACAGACTATTCAAAACAAAGCCCTGAAGATCATTACAGGCTGCACAGCTACTGCACCCACAGATCACCTACATCAAGAAACCAAAATCCTCAAAGTCAAAGACCATCTGGACATGAGAGGCACTTAATTCCTGGCAGCAGCCTCCACGAACCAAGACCACCCACTAAACTACATGGCAACACACCCACAGACACCAAGAAATATCAAAACAACACCCAGCACACGGTATCACACACAATTAATGTCCTCTCTTCCACCCCGAACCACCTTCCAGAAGCACATCCATACTCATATCTCTCGCCGATCCATCCACTCACTCACAGACAACACGCAGCTGCAAGCACGACCTCCCGAAATCCATCCTTCCAAATCCTCCCTTCCTCGCGAGGACAGAGTCCACCTGGCCAGGCTGAGATGCGGACACCATCCAGCTCTCCTGAGCTATCAGAAGAGACTGGATGACTCCGTTGTCGATGCCTGCCCGGGATGTAACACAGCACCCCATACCATTAAACACATAATAGAAGACTGCATTTCACACAACCACTTACGCCAACAACACAATATACACTCAATGAGAGCTCTGTGGGAAAGCCCGATCGTGGCCATGGCCTTCCTCAGGGACTCGGAGCTGTTCGGCCAGGCAGCTTAGGGAACAACAGCAACAACAACTCGTACAGGATTAATAGCTTTAACCAAAATGGTCACACTCCTTAACCCTTTATTAGCGGCTCACCACTTAAGTCGTATTTAATAAAGCTGGACTATGTGGCGGCGCTCGACATAACTCGAGTGGCAATTTCAGCACGTAATGTGGCTGAGAGAGAGAGACAAGTGGTGGCAGGAGACTAGCGAGCGTATGACTGCTCCAGACCACCGCGGCGAACCTACTGACACAAATCTCAGCTCCCTCCTCCCTCTCTCACTCGCTACATACTCAATTATGTACCGAAAGTACCGAATTACCTACTTTTTGCACTCGCGTTGCACGGTTATTGCAAGAAAACTATCCATCATACAAGGATCGTTATGGTGTCATTCGAAAGCTCTGTTTATGCCCTTTCAGGGATAGATACTTGTTTTACGTTCTGGGTCTTATTTAGGCATGAAAATGATCACGTAAACAGCCCTATTTTGGCTAAAAACACCCCGCTGGGCGGTACACATAAATAAACCGCATAAGCCGCTCGTAAGGTGTTAATGGTCTAAGTGGCCATAGCCAAAATGGCTACACTATATTCCTTCTGTACTTTCTCCATGCCCGATGAGATACATGATATTTTGATATATGTGGCACAGCCCTTGTATCCAACACAATACCCTGCGTGCAACCCCGCTCGAACCCTGCACAACGTTGCTTGCAACTTTTATTATTATTATTATTATTACTAGTACTATCAAAATCATTAATACCACTATCATCATCACTACTACTATCACCATCATTACTGCTATCGCCATCATTACTGATATCACCATCATTACTATTACTATCACCATCATTACTACAACTATCACCATCATCACTACTACAATCACCATCATTACTACTACTATCACCATCATCTCTACTACAATCACCATCATTACTACCACTATCACCATCACTACTACTATCACCATCATCACTACCACTATCACCATCATCACTACCACTATCACCATCATTACTACCACTATCACCATCATTACTACCACCATCACCATCATTACAACCACCATCACCATCATTACTACCACTATCACCATCATTACTACTACTATCACTATCATTACTACCACTATCACCATCATCACTACCACTATCACCATCATTACTACTACTATCACCATCATTACTACCACTATCACCATCATCACTACCACTATCACCATCATCACTACCACTATCACCATCAGTACTACCACTATCACCATCATTACTACCACTATCACCATCATTACTACCACTATCACCATTATTACTAC
The DNA here is from genome assembly GCA_032716605.1 of Paralithodes platypus. Lineage (NCBI taxonomy): Eukaryota > Metazoa > Arthropoda > Malacostraca > Decapoda > Lithodidae > Paralithodes > Paralithodes platypus. The sequence continues at coordinate 50,911,036 of CM064487.1, read as the reverse complement.
CACTATCACCATCATTACTACCACTATCACCATTATTACTACCACTATCACCATCATTACTACCACTATCACCATCATTACTAATACTATCACCATTATTACTACCACTATCACCATCATTACTACCACTATCACCATCATCACATCGACAGTGCCAGTGTCATGTGACACACGTCTGCCGCCAGTCAGCGAGGCTGCACCCGCGGCGGACGTGTGTCACATGACGCTGGCACTTCCAACGACAATATTGTCATTAAATTAACCTAACCAAATAACCTTACCTAACCTGGGAACTCCCGCCCCCAGACCCCTGCTGCTCTTAAAAATGGCTTTGATGTCAAAATACTAAATCAAATACTGCAGGAGAATGAAAAACGCACCCGAAACCGCCACGCATCATAAGGAAACGGAGGTCCGAAGGTACATTCGTCGGCGATATAGCATCGATGGACATCGTGAAATATTGTTAGAAATAGTACTTTTGTACTTTTGTAGATTTTTAGGTGACAATCACCACGGTCGATCTGGGGATCCGCCGCTGTAAATCTAGTTAAAAACTAATAAAACTTCAAAACACACCCACAAATTTACCGTACTTTAAGTAGGATGGGTCACTATTTTGGTATTGTGTAAGCACTTTTTATAGGAGGCGGAGAATGTTATAGGTAGCGCCAACGAACTTGACAATTATCTTGATCCCTGACCTATCTGTAACTCAAAAGGGCCTAGAACAAACTGGCCGTAAATATCCACACCTATTTCCTGGTGGACTCTTCCAAAATGAGAGAAACGTCAGCCTGATTGTTTTCATTAATTTCGAGTTATAAGAAGTTAAGGGGTAAAGATTATTGTCAAGTTCGATGGCGCTACCTATAGTGGTACTTTCGTAATTGTTTAATCGAAGTCCTCTTTTTCTAGTTATTAAAAACGTATTCTATGGTGTATTATATGATATATTTTATTATTATTTTTTTTTTTAAGAGACAATGAACGGAGGAAGGAAAAACACAGATGAAACAAAACGGTCCATGTGCCTAAAGGCATCCTCCATTCATAAAATGTTTGTAACAACTGGATTTAAACATATGTAGATTGTAAGTTTGTGGAAAGCAATTCGAGGGAAGTGAATTCCAAAGAGTAGTAGCTCTGGGGATAAATGAATTCTGATAAGCAGAAGTTCTGCATTGTGGAGGAGAAAGTGTAAATTCATGGGCGCTCTCAGCTGCCCTAGTTCTACGGAGAAAGATGTGGAGAGGCGGCACAATTGAAGCAAGTTCCTCGGAACAATTGCTGTGAAAATATCTGTAGAATAATGCAAGGGATGCAACGTTTCTTCGTATGGATAATGTAGGAAGGTCCTGTGTGATTGCAGGGTTATTGATTAATCTAATAGCTTTATTTTGAATTTTGTCCAACTGCCTCAATGCAACCACTCCACTTCCACCCCACAGAGGTGAACAGTAATCCATCTGAGAACGCACATGACTTTTATATATTACAGCCAACTGCTCGTCAGTGAAGAATTCTCGAACTCTGTACAGGAGTCCCAGTTTTTTAGAGGCATTCTTAGCAATGCTTCTAACATAATGTGTCCAGCTCAAGTTAGTAGTTAATGTTACACCGAGAATGTCAATACTAGGGGAAGTGGGAATATTTACATCATTAAAAAATATATGGGAGTCAGTGAGATTCTGTCGGTTAGAAAATTGAATGTACTTGGTTTTCTGTGCATTAAAGGAAACTAGATTATTTTATCCCCATCCATCAATTCTAGAAAGGTCCTGGTTCAGAGAAATTGCAGTGTTTATTTTTGAATTTATAAGATCGGGTTGGGTGGAAGAATTGGTAAATGTGAAGGAACTGTGGAGTGTTGAGTCATCTGCGTAGGAATGTATTGGATTATGAGTGGTAGATATGAGATCATTGATATGAATGAGGAACAGAATTGGGGCCAAAACTGATCCCTGGGGAACACCAGCATTTATTGAGTGAAATTGAGAATAAAGGCCATCTACCATTACACGTATTTTTCTGTTATGAAGATAAGAAGAAATTAGTGGAACTAATGATGCAAGGCCGTAGTGTGACATCTTCGACAATAAGGATTGATGCCAGACTCTATCAAATGCCTTTGATATATCCAGTGCTATTGTATGTGTTTCACCATGTTGGTCTGTAGCTTGGTTGATTTGATGCGTAAGAAGGCAAAGAATGTCTGCAGTTGATCGACATCGTCTAAAACCATATTGCCTATCACTGATTAATTTATTATTCTCAAGATGCTTAATTATGTGATTATTTAATATAATTTCAAAGACTTTACCAAGAGTGGAAGTTATAGCTATTGGTCTGTAGTTTGATGGATCTGAAGAGGCACCTTTTTTAGGAACTGGATGAATGTTTGCTTCTTTCCAGGGTATTGGGAAGCATGAGGTATGAGTACACAGACGGAAATTTGTTGCCAATACAGGAGCGAGCACCAAGGAGCAATTCTTAAATTAAAGAAGCAATAAAACTGTTCAAATGACCTGGGAAGTGTATATTAAACCAAATACAAAACTTTGAGTAGTGCGCGGTATTAGAGTAAGTCCACGGATGTGTGTTTACATTTTGGGTTTGGAGCGACCTGTTGCCTACTCTAAATGCTCCGTTGTATGCGTATTTCCTTAATTGACCGACAGGTGGCGTGCAGGTGGTAGCGGTCGTTGGATTTTAGGCCGCTAGAGGGCCGGCGGTAAGTGTGAAATTACAAACCAATTATCTAGTTATTTAGGCTACTTTAACAATATTTATATTTTTTTTTAATACCAATAAGTATTATTTGTGATTTTTGAGGTTGCAGATATTTTATTTTATCTAAAATATGCGTAATTGTTAATTCAGTTTGAATTTATTGTTCTCGAACTTTCGGTGACCCTAGAGGACCTGTGTGGGGTCAAGGGGTAATTCTCATTGTTCTAGTTTCCAGCCAGCGATTAACATGTCTAACTTGTCTTGTGAAAAGTGCGATGGTGGAATCCAGAATTTCTATCATCGATACAAAGATGCAGCCGACGACCTCTACAACCTTTGTGTGAGGGCGGGTGCCCAACCCCGAAAGGGGTTGAAATAGGGGAGCTATCCCCCCGCCAAAGGCGGCTTTCTAGGGCCTTTCCTAGCTGATGCTGAGAGGATTGGGTTCTAGTGATGTGGTGATGGGCTGGTCTATCAGAGTGAGAGCTGAGCAATCTCTGCCATACCCATAGCTTACTCTGACTTTTCCTTTAACTTATATATTTTCTAGATCTCAAGTGACGGCGTCTCTTCCGTGGATTGACCTCCCAATCTACCAAGATTGGAAGCCAAAGCGTCACATTTTTCCCTTGCCCCTCAACTTTCTCTTCATAATTGCTGAGGGGCACAGGGCCCTGGGTGGGGCTTTGGTTTCCCGGGCGTTTCCGCACCCTCCTCAGCCCCCCGCCATGGAGTGGCTTCGGTCACCCAGGCTTTATTGTGGTCGGCGGGGAGGGTTCTGTGGGGGCACTCGGTTGTGGCCTTGGAATTGCTCGGGGCCTTGGGGCTGTTCGGCCAGGCAGCTTGGGGAACAACAACAACAACAACAACAACCTTTGTGTGAGCCATGGTCTTATTTTAGACCATAAAAACTGTGAAAAGTGTGGACAAAGTGCTTCCTTTGACTTAAACAAGAAAAGGTGGAGATGCCAAAAAACAATGGTGATCGGGAAACGGAAACGAAACAAATGTGGATGGTCCCAGAGTGTGTTCGCCAACACCTTTTTTTGCTGAGCCTACTTCACAAGATGTCGATCAAGAACAATGAGGTAAGAGATGTGTGTTTTTTATCAGTTTTCAATACAATTTTTCAACCCAAGACCAGCTGGGGTCTTGGTTAGGTTAGGTTAGGTTAGGTTAAGTACCAGCTATGTTACTAGGCCTATGTAATTAATGTATTTTTGGTTTAGTCTGTGCTCAAAAATCCATTTTCTTTAATACTCCATTTTTTATTTTCAGTCTCGATTACGAAAACATGTAAATTCATAGGGTCTCGAAAATTACAAAAAAGGGGTTTTTAAGCATTTCCCTTTTCTTAGGCTGCATAAAAACAACAGGGGGTTGTAGGGGGTTGGTCACGTGGTGGGAGGGGGTGGGGGGAATGGGGGAGAGGACATACACTAAACAATTACCGATACTTTTACCAAATCATCATCACCAGCACAACTAATTCCGCAATCACCAACACCACCACTACATTATATTGAGCTCGGAACATATTTCTAATATTCCAGATCGAAAGACGAGATTTGAAACTCATATATGCTAAGGTTACCCAATAATAACCGTTTTCTTTATACAAGATGGTTATAGAAAATTAATATTATGCATAACTTATTTAAATTGTATTGAACTCCAGGTGTTAATTATTAATATTTATCTTTAAAAAACACTATTATACTTTAAAATTATGTGTTTTTGTGAAGTATATAATATTGTGTATCTATTTATTAACACCAACCACTATAAAATAGAAACACACTAAACAAGATTACCAACTAGATAAAATAGTCAAACTGTCAGACCACTTACGACCAGAAAGTCATTGAAGTAACAGCTAAAATTTCTTGCTCTCAAGTTACGGTAAGAAATCATTATAATTACGTGTTTTTCCAACTACTAACTAGTAGAATAAAAGTGTACACATCTTTTGAATACAAAAACACATCAACAAAGATGACTTCCACCCACAAGAGGGTTATTCGGATCCCTCAAACCGATTACGCTCATTTGAAAATTGCTTTGCTGGACCTGGCCACGGAATGGGAGCAACACGCTTGGTATGATGATAACCGTTAGCTTTATTGCTTCACTGGTTCATCACTGGAAGATTTGGACCTATTTGCAAAGGAGCTTAAGGAGGGTCTAAACACTTATGAAGAGTGCAAAATTGGAAATGATGGAGTGCAAAAGAAGGCTGAGCTGAACAAAATTGCTCAGAAGAAGATCAACGAGGCGAAAAGGTTCGTGTACAGAGATAAAGTTGCAAAGCATCAAAGCTTCAAATCACAAGAGGGCTTTAATTGGCGACAGGTTGACATTTCAGCGGAAGATTATGCCGCTCACAGTGGCCAGATTGAAGCTATTAAGGATCATTACTACATCGATAATATGATCCACAACAAGATAGATGGTATTCTATTTGTACGGGGCAGATACCCTCATGTTGATAATTTTGTGGGTCATGTTGAGGACTTGCTGACCCGGGTTGACGAGGAGGCGCAGAGGTTGAATGAATGGAAAATGACTCTGGGGGAGATTGAGAGGAGGAAGGAGGCGTGGAAGAAGGAGAAAGTTGTGAAGGAGAAGGTGAAGGAAGGGCGAGTATTGAAATTGAAACTGAAATATGTTTATCTACCCAAAAAATTATAAATACGTTGTAACAAATTACATATTTCATTTTGTTAAAAGGCTGAGCCTTATGAGAGTGAACTCTCTAAAAATGCACATACCGCACTTGTTATGCCTCTAGTTGAATCTCCCATAGTATGTGAATCTTAATACTATGCGTTCTTGAAGAGATATGTATATCTATTTCAGTGTCTTGTGATATTATTTAATGGAATTTTTTTTCAAGCTTTTCAGGAAGACATTTATATTTTCTAATGTTGTTATTTGATCCGTTTGCTTAACCCCTTCAGGATATGAGGACGCGTTTCTTCATTATAATTTGGTTATTATTAAAAGATTGCATACAGTATAGGAAAGGTCTCTAGGAATCAAAGGGGTAACATATATCTCCATTACTTCTTTGACTTCCAATGTACCTTCCTAAACTGAATACAATCATCTCATGATAGCCAACATATAAGGAAGGAACGTGTCCTAATATACCCTTGTATGCAGACAGTGAGGGAAGAAGGCAGGTGGTGCATAGGGGTGTTTCGTTCGTGGCCAATCCTTCGGGGATCAAGGCGTCCGTCAATAGATATAGATAAATTCATCTTTAGGGCTATTTCTTACATTTTCTTTATCCTGTTAGTGTACTTTATTAAATGTTTTGGTAATGTAGTTGGTAATTGGTGTAATTTTACATATTTCAGATAAAGGATGTCAACAGAATAACAAATTATGAGCTGAAGAGACGTTTAGGTATAAAGAGTATTAGCGAGGAGATGCGTACAAGTAAACTGGGATGGTATGGACATGTGGAGAGTGGATGAACAAAATTGGGTGAAAAGATGCAGGTCTGCGATTGTGGAGGGAGCTGCACCAAGGGGTGGACCGAGTAAGACCTGGGATCGGACTATACGTGCCGATCTCAAATCCAAAAACTTGACAAGTAAAGCATCCCTTAACAGGGTTGCCTGGAACCCCGCCATTAGGAAAAGAGACTGAAACTGCACATCTGTGTGGAGCACTCGGTCTTAAAATGTTATGTACGTATGTATGTATAAATCTGAAGAGCACATGCAATCTATTTAGGCATTTTCAGTCAGTATTGCTGGGTAAAGGGTTAACATATTAATCTTTTGGAGTACCGGTACTGGTACTGAGAATATACGGAGTAGATGACAAGTTGCTGAAAGCAATGAAGAGCATGTATGAGGGTGCAAAGGTGTCAGTATGTGTGGATAATTAACAGAGCGAGTTCTTTAATCTGAATATTGGGTTAAAGCAAGGGTGTATGTGATGTCCCGAAGGTTGTTCAATATATACCAGTACAGTATATGGATGGAGTCATGAAAGAAATACAAGGAAGAGCAGCGGATGTTGGTGTACCGCTGATAAGGGAAGGAAACGAGTGGAAGTTGCCTCAACAGTACAGTACAAAGGAGTACAAAGGAAATCAAGCAACAACAGATCTAGTGACCCTTCTAGGCTGCTTGTCCTCCAAAACACTGAGGATCAAGTGTCCAAACAGTGGTTTAGAGTGGGATAAGGGAACATTGGAAAGGGAACTACTGCCCTGCCACTAACGTGGCAGGACTAGGAAGTTAGTAGGGGACATGATTATGGGTTAGTAACTGAGGGGAGGATAAATTAAAGTTATTCATTTACAAACGCAGTCAGTCGCGGGTTTGATGCGAGATATTTGTCTAGGCGGAATTTATATGAATCAACGGTGCTGCAGTCTATAACGTCTCGGGGAAGCCCATTCCACAAGTTGACAACTCGATTGAAGAAGAAATTCTTAGATTCGTGTGAGTTAAAAGATTTACCAATAATTTTGCAACCGTTTCCCCGCGTGTAATTAGATTGGTCGATAGTGAAGTACTTACTACAGTTCATATTGTCGATGCCTTTGATGATTTTGAACACTTGAATTAAGTCACCTCTTAATCTGCGCTGGGTTAAAGGAAATAGATTTAATTCTCTAAGACGCTCTTCGTATGGTTTGTTCTTTAGGCTAGGTATCATTTTGGTAACTCTACGTTGAACTCGTTCTAGCTTGTTTATGTCTTTTTGGTAATAAGGGCACCAGCATTGAACGCAGTATTCCAGAAGAGGGCGGACTAAGGAATTGTAAAGGGTTAGGATTACGTCTTTGGATTTATGCTCAAATGATCTGCCTATAAAGCCAATTATTTTGTTTGCCTTCTTAACAACTTCTGAACATTGTTGACTCGGTTTTAGGTTACTCGATATTGTTACTCCCAGATCGGTTTCTCTGTTTACATTCTTAAGCTGAGTGCCATTCATCGAATAGTTTGCTTTCTCATTTAGGTATCCGATATGTAGTACTTTACATTTATCCGCATTGAAACTCATTTGCCAAATTTGGGCCCAATGTGAGTAGTACCGGTACTACTGTTGCAGACAACACAGTTCTGATGAGCGATAGTGAATGGGAGTTGCAGGGTCAGGTAAATATGTTTGGAACAGTGTGTGATAAACGGAATCTGGAGGTAAATGCTAGGAAGAGCAATATTATGGTCATTGAAAGGGGTGCAACCATAGAGTGTGAAGTGAGGTTGAACGGCTATGAAGAATGTCAGCTCATTTAAGTATTTGGGCAGTGTGTTGAGTAAAGATGTGAGTAGGCCTATGGATGAAGCAGTGTGGGAGAAAGTGTAACAGGGGAAGAGCGTTGTAGGAACTCTGAAAGCAGTAAGAAGAAATAGGGTGATCAGCATGGAAGTAAAGAAGTCCTTGCATGACAGTGTGGTAATCCCGACATTGACTTATGGGAGGGAAGCATGGATGTTTCTGACTGGGATTGATCATTGATAATCATCGGTTATGCTACTTGGAAAATTAGTGGGGTAGAATGTAGAGTTCGGGTGTACCGCCAGCCTTGTTTACACTACGCGGAGCGGCGGCGGACGCTGGCCATCATGTTCCCGTCTATTTGACTGCTTTTGGATACAATAATAGGTTGAGGGGGGTCACCCCCCCCCCCATGAAATATTGTCATCATCATATATATTGCCAGCAGGAGGCAAATAACCGAGAAAAAAACCGCCTTCAAAATAGACGCGAACTAAAGGCTGGTTCACACATAGCCGAGTCGGTGCGCGAGTCCAACACGAGTGATGAAATTTTGCTATTCAGCAATGACTTGTCGATACTCCTCAACACTCGTATAGACTCGTGCTACGCTTGTGTATACTCGACACACTCGTGGGTACTCGCCACGGGGTCCAAAAATGTCATGCATGCATGACATTTTTGGGTCCCGTGGCGAGTACCCATGAGTGTGGCCTAAATACGTGTAGACTCGTGTACATACGTGTTAACTCGTGTTTGACTCTGAATAACTCTTTGTTATTCGTGTTAACTCGTGTTGACTCGTGTAAACCCGTGTAACACTCTTTGGTGATTCGTCGCTTTTCGTCATCATTTCGACGTTGACGAATCAACACGTGTCTACACGCAACAACACGTCTGTAACACACATGCAACACGTATCAACAAGAGTAGAAAGCACGAATGAGAGTGCCAAAATTTGGTGCCCCCATGATGCCAGAGTTTACACGATTCAAACACAAGTGAAAACAAGAGTAAACACGAGTATCCACTGAGAAAAAACACGAGTGTAACACGAAAAAGCAAGTGTTATTTGAAATACCGTTATTTCAAAAATGTAGGAAGAATCAACGAGAGTTTACACGGATGTAACACGAGTCAACACGTGTGCAACAGAGATCCAACGAGAGTCAACGCGTTGTCTTTCGTGTTGATCCGTGTAACAATCGCGTTGACTCGTCCATACTCTTTGTTTACGTGCCCTGGAATGTGGCCATTATTTTTCAAATTTTTGACACTCGTGTTGGGTTCGTGTTACACTCGTTTTGACTCTCAGTTACTCGTACAGACTCTTGCATGAACACGTGTTGACTCGTATTGAATCGAGTTAACTCGTGTTACACTCTCCTTGACTCGGGAACAATTGCTACTCGCGGCCGACTCAGCAGCCTCCAGCGACGGCGATAATCGACGAGTGTGACTCGTGTTGGACTCGCGCACCGACTCGGCTATGTGTGAACCAGCCTTTAACCACGGTGATCGACATATGTAAACATGATGGCGGCGGTGTCGGCGTCGGACACTTGCGATAATGTTCCCGTCTATTTTGAATGCCATTGGATAATATGTTGAGGGGGGGCTTTGCCCCCATGACGTGTTGTCATCATCATATATATTGCCAGTAGGGGGCAAACAACCAAAACAATTGCCGCAAAGCCCTCCCCTCAACATATTATTGTATCCAATGGCAGTCAAAATAGACGGGAACATGATGGCAAGCTTCCGTCGCCGCTCTGCGCAGTGTAAACAATGGTGGCGGTACGCCTGAACTCTACATTCTACCCGGCTAGGCCTATATTATAGGCTACAATAAATAAGTAGGCTAGGCTATTTTTTCTATAGGCTATGCCTAGTCTAATATTACAATTTAAGGTAGCATTCAAGTTGACTACAGCAGGACTTACCTTTGACCAGGTATAGACTATCCTAGTGTTTAATAGGCCTATACCCCTTTGAAAGGACATTAGCCTAGCCTAACCTAACAACCTTACCTAACCTATTATAGTAGGCTATTATGGGTGGGGGCTGCTGCCCCCACACCCCGATTTTTGGTGTATTTGTCTATTTTGTCTGTGAAGTGGGAATTTTTTCAATTTGTCGATAACGAAAATCCTCCATGCGGACTATAGCATATGGAGAAAAATATGGCGAATCTATTGTTGCCTATTATCTCTAATAAATTGTTTCTCATAATGCTGCAGTAGTGTCGTTTAAAATACCAACCATTTAATTGTGTGCCTTTAAAAATGACCTAAATTAGGCTATAGGCTACTGGAAGATTAGAAGAATCTTTAAGAAAGACTAGGTTAGGGTTATTGTCGTGCCAAAGCTAGATTATAGCCTAAATATAAAAGGAAGTGAATAAAATGAAATATGCCGAAAAAAAATCCGTCAAAATAGACGCGAAGTTAACCGCGACGATCGCCCTATGTAAACATGACGACCGTACACCCGGTAACTACATCCATCCCATTAAAAGTTACTGTGGGACACCAAATATGTTGAGGGGGTCTCTGCGGCTCAGCCCCCCCACGTCGGCCCGTCAGGTATTATGATGTACGGTAAGTCATCATCATCTGTGCTAATTCATAGGATCCCCAATTAAGGACAAAGTCAATCAACAGACGAAATAAGCTCCCAAATTACAATAACATAGCGGCCCGCCGTTTATGGGCGACTTTTTACACGTCATTTTAAATGTTACTTTCCTGCCCTGGTCTAGGCCTAATAGATTTTTCCAAAGAATCAAACTTAAATTAAAAGGAAGTAGCCTAGCCTACAGTTTATAGGAAGGCTATTCCAACATGCATTCCAGAACTTAGGCTAGCCTAGGCCTAGGCTATATGAAAATTTGGGGGTGGTCTGCCAAAAAAGAATCACTAGGCCTATTAGGCTATGGGTAGGCTAGTATGGGGTGCATTTTGCAAATATTCTGAACTCTTAGGCCTAGGCTAGGCTAAATTAAAACTCACAAAATCTGAGTAAAACCAGCACTAGAATTTTGTCTTGTCTTGTCTTGGGGCAACCTCAGGCGAATACTCGCCCACTCCGGCCCTATCGTAGTCGCGGAGATCCTATGTCACAATTAAATTAGTTTATAGTTAAGGTTAAAATTCACCACCGTGTCACTTTCATTCTAGGTCATTCGTAGAACCGTAACACTGTAAAGGCAACAACCCAATAGCAGGTCATCAGGTGGTGAACCAGAGACCTACAAACCACGGTACTAGGGCCAGAGCAATGTCTTGGAGCGAGGTGCCCTTATCAACCAACCCCAGACAATCCAGTAGGAGCTGTCGGAAGGAATCCATCTTTGAAGCCAGAAAGGGACGCCCATCCACATGCTCAGTGACGGGACGAGGCGAGGCTTAGGAGGCATATGTAGGACGACCAGATGTAGGATGTGGAGGGGAAGAGGTACCGTACGACGATACATGGGATGCGGAGACTGCGGAGGGAAGAGCTCGTCAAAGTCATACGGTTCCTCAGGACCTCAACAATAACCGGGGGACGGCCGGTGCGGGCAATGGTCGATCGCCATAGTTAATATAAGTTCGCGGTCGCGGAGATCCTATGTCACAATTAAATTAGTTTATAGTTAAGGTTAAAATTCACCACCGTGTCACTTTCATTCTAGGTCATTCGTAGAACCGTAACACTGTAAAGGCAACAACCCAATAGCAGGTCATCAGGTGGTGAACCATAGACCTACAAACCACGGTACTAGGGCCAGAGCAATGTCTTGAAGCGAGGTGCCCTTATCAACCAACCCCAGACAATCCAGTAGGAGCTGTCGGAAGGAATCCATCTTTGAAGCCAGAAAGGGACGCCCATCCACATGCTCAGTGACGGGACGAGGCGAGGCTTAGGAGGCATATGTAGGACGACCAGATGTAAGATGTGGAGGGGAAGAGGTACCGTACGACGATACATGGGATGCGGAGACATCGGAGGGAAGAGCTCGTCATAGTCATACGGTTCCTCAGGACCTCAACAATAACCGGGGGACGGCCGGTGCGGGCAATGGTCGATCGCCGTAGTTAATATAAGTTCGCGTCTATTTTGACGGCGATTTTTGTTGTAGTTAGGCTAGGCCTAGGCTATTTGCCCCATGCTGGCAATATATACGATGATGGCAATATGTCATGGGGGGCGATTGACCCCCTCAACATATTATTGTATCCAACGATCTCTAACCTCTGTATCTCAAAAAGGGCTAGAGCAAATTGGCTGTAAATTTCCACATCTAGGCTATTCCTTGACAGATTTGCTCCCTCCAATTAATATTTATTAGCATAAATTCAGCCTAGTTTAGCCTATAAAACAAAAACTAACATTTGTTTAGCCTAGGCCTACATATAAAAAGAAAAACCCACTCGTACTGCAATTATAAGCATAAATATGAGTATCTAAGTTACAAAGCAAATGTTTTTGTATAGCCTAAAATAAACCATAAAATTGTCATCTTTCAACTGTTGAGGTCATAAATATAAAAAAATCTAATACATTAGGAAAAAATGCGTTAAGAGTTGTGTTAGCGGGTCTATCGTCCCCTTCATTTACGTAGTCGCATGCTCGCAGTTACATTCGCGTCTAATTTGACTGTGGTTATTTGCCCCTGCTGGTGATATAGATGATGATGACAATAAGTCATAGGGGGATAAAGCCCCTTCAACCCATTATTGTATATCACGGCCAGGCGTTGGGTAAATTGTTTTGTTACCGGCCGGCGGATTGAGGGTGGGTTTACCAAGTTTACCCCAGCAGTTAAATTAGAAGCGAATGTAGGCCTAACTGCGAGCGTGCGACTAGACTATATAAACAAAGCTTTTGGTATGCCCACAACTACAACTCTTACCAAAACTGCAATTAGCCTATTTTAGTTTTGTTTTTTCAGTCTAGGCTAAATTGTGGAGGCTAGGCTAAATTATTTAGCTGCAATTAGCCTAGCCTATTTTTTTTTGTTCTTTCAGTCTAGGCTAAATTGTGGTAGGCTAGGCTAAATTCTTTAACATGTGTACTATTGTGTAGGCCTGTGCTTTCCAATAGAAGTAAAAATATGTAGCATAGCCTAATGCAATTTTACTAAAACCCAAGCCTACCTGAATATAGCCGTATGCAGAGCTCAAAAGCAAAAAAAAAATAAAAATATGTTGAGCAGTGAAATCAAATTAAGCTAGGCCTAGGCCTGGTTTCTCATAGGCCTAATAACCTAATGAAGTATACTATAGCCTAACCTAATTTAAGTTATTTCACAAAATACTAATAGGCCTACCCAGCCCTCCTCATGCATTATTTTCCATTGTAAAATAAGTTTGTGCTTAACTGCAGTAATGAAAGGTAGCCTATAAATAGGCTAGCCTATGTTGGCTGTGCAATTGTCTCGATTGGACTATTTTGACCTAATTAGGCCTAAAACAGCCTGAGTCTATTCCCAAACCCCAAACAGTATCCCATGTTAAGCCCTAGGCTAGGCCTAAGCCTAATCCCACTCTCAATCAAAATTAGAACTGATAAATTCGTACCTACCGGTAGCGCTGCCTAGGCTAGGCCTATATTTTTCGTGAATAGATATAGAAAATGGTTTAAAGGAAAGAGCATCCTATATTATGTTCAACTAATATGTAATAGCACTGTGTATGGTTGTATTACATTTAAATAGTGATAGATGTGTATATTAATGGGATAAATACTCCGAAGTTCGCATACATTCAGAAATTATATTGCAACACTGTTGCCAGATACTAATCAATCCCATTATCATTATATCATAATGGATTTTACTCATTTGCATAATTTCAAATACCTAGGACATTAATATAATATTTTCCTATCTTTTTTGTAGTGATATTTGTCTGATTTAGTGGTATATTGGTGTCTGTCTAGGGTTATAATGCATTGTGAAAGTTACCTCTGAATCTCTGACTTGGTAACAGTTCGGTATGGGTAACCCTGCTTTCTTTGAGTACTACACGGCAAGAGAAGCTTTCGGTTCTGTGATTACTGTTCAAGGTAAACAACAACTGCTAAATTTGACGTCATGTTCAAATAATATGTAATAGCATTGTCTATTGTTGCATTAGACAACAATTGTGATAGGTTTCTATTTTATGTGGATAAATAGTATTAAGCTGAATAAACTTAATACCGAAAGTTCACTAGAGTGGTTGTTGATACATATGAGGGAGGAAGAAGATAGGAAGGAAGGGCTAGGCAGTGTTGCCAGTTGTATCGCTAGATATTACCGCTAGATGTAGAGCTATTTACTTCAATTTAGCAGCCATTTTTTCATATCTAGAGAGATTTACTAGGGATAATTTAAAAATGTCAGACATTCTAGTCATATTACATTGTAAAATTTGCAAAACAAACAAACCAAAACTCTTTAGAAATTGCAGCATTATTCTAACATTGTTTAACTATGTAGCAACATGCTAGCGACTTTTGAGAAAGGATCTAGCGGTATTTTGTGGAGACATACTGGGAGGGTGGAAGGGAGGTGGTGGTTGCAGTGGTGCCAGTTGTAAAGCTACATATTACCGCTAAATGTAGAGCTATTTACTTCAATCTAGCAGCCATTTCTTTTATTAATCGATTTTAGGAGTATAGTTGGTTGTTGGAAGGAACATATTAATATCTAGAGACATTTACTAGGGATAATTTGAAAATTTCAGACATTCTAGTCATACTACATTGTAAAATTTGCAAAACAAACAAACCAAAACTCTTTAGAAATTGCAGCATTATCCTATCATTGTTTGGCTATGTAGCAACATGCTAGCGACTTTTGAGAAAGGATCTAGCGGTATTTCGTGGTAGCACTTTAGGAGGGTTAAAATATGAGTCACACAGGCAATTGCCAAAACTTTAAAGGTCCATATCATTGTTATTAAACTAAGCATTTGGCAATGGGAGGAATTGTTAAAAACCTTAGCCAATACTCTGTCATTCACCAAAAATAAATTTGAATTTATCATTATTATTTGGTAGGGTAGGTATGTATAGGTAGGTTGGCAAAATAATTGCTGGAATTCGTAGAGACTCGAACGGTTTTGAGAGAGTTAAATAAAAAAACAAAAGATAGGACTGAATAATAAAGAGATTATGTTATTAAGCAAAACTGGGGGATGCGTGGAAGCCTATAGACTGTAGACGGTAAACTTTGTGTGAGTAGCGAATTCGGTTTTAAAGTAATTTAAGAATAGACAGTTTTCAATGCTGCGGCCAAACTATTCCACCCATTTATATTTTTTTGGTATCAAAACGTTCGGAATCGCGAGCCTCACCCAACTACGCAAGCATGGCTCTGATCATCGGCGTAGTTTTCAAGATGTGGAATTTTAAGTGGAATTCGAGTTTTTTTCAAGATTGCCGGAAAAAAACCCACGTGCAAAAGCAAAACCTTCTCTATAAAATTTGCGGAGCATTAGTAGGGGAGTGCGTATGCCAAAGCCCATTCGTTTCCTGTGAGTGGGAGAGACGGCATTTAGGCGTCAAGTTTTTCGGGAAATCGGCTGCCACGGGCCTGTTTGGCCGCCATGCCGGATGTTTAGCATATCAAAAGTTGCCCAATACAAAAACGCACCTCTTGTGAAAGTTTGATCCCGATCCAAAAAGCGGTTCTGGAGTTATTGCGTCGAAACCGGCGCGTAAGAAGAATTTGGATGAAATTCCAGGTTTAATGATTACAATAGGGGTTCCCCGTAGGGGACGAACCCCTAATAATAATAATACTAAGAACAGGCATAAACACAATAATAGTTAATGGATAAGCTTCCCGAGGTATAAACAGATACATATGATCAATATATGAGAAACGAATACAAAATTATAATGTACCACACAAAGATTCTTAACACGTACACATTCACAAAATATTCATGCAAATATTTAAACACACAGGTGGACATACAAATAAGCATTCACATACATGTAGTTGTATAGACAATATTTATTATTTAAACATTTAACGTTGGTGGGAGTAGCGCTATGGTCTTGGCGGTTTGTGCGGAAAGCTCTGTTGGAGACAATGAGGTTGAGGTGGCGAACTATTAGCTTATGGGGAGGGGCTTCGGTGTTTAAAAAGTGATGGTGTATTGGTTTACTCAATAGTTTTGTAACAAATTGATGTAGCTATTGTTTGTGGAACTTCTCATGCGATGGAGTGGTTCACTTAGGTGGCTGCTTTCCAGTAAGGTGTGGAAATATATCCTAGGATAATCCTGAGTGATCTCCTTTGAATTTTCCCAAGTTAAATTATCTTTGTGTCAGTTTGATTGACTGACAAAATAGGTGAAGCAAAACAGAAATTGGGTAGGATACATGATATGTAAAAGTACATCACTTGATTTCTCCAGTGGGAAATTATAATTTCTTTAGTTGGAGTAGCATACGTGTAAACTTAATGATGGTGTATCATATGAAGCAACATCGGATTCCAAATGTACAGCATTCATTCATCTTGGAGGGTGTCCAGTAGTTTGGTAAAACGACCCACCTCGAGAATGCAGTTGCCAATCGTTAGCGTTGGTGGAGGAGTGGATTTTTGGGAGAGGTTGAAGTGAACAACTACAGTCTTTTACTACTAGATATTTTCATGTGTTCATGTCAGTAAAGCTTTCACTTAGGTTTGGAGAGTGTTATATTCTAGAGAAGTGTGGTTGATAGTTCTGTCTATGGTAGAATCGTTTTTCCAGCAGAGTTGTGTATCATGGAAGGCATTGGTGATCACACTAAGTAAACAGGTACACAATGGATACAATACTACATTAACTATTACAGGGATCTGCCTTGCTTGGGCCAATCGGCTTTCTGCAGACTCCCATTTTCTTTTTTTCTTATGTTCTTATAATAAACGGTAAATATAGTTCCTGGCAAAAAAGAAAGAAAAACAAATAGTGCCCCTCGCCTGGTCCTATTCAGACGGCTATCCAAAATTATTAATTTTGTTAATGAAGAAGATGGATTGAGGGAAGCAGTAGAGATAATATAATTATATAGTATTGAGTGGCTCTGGCCAATTACTCTTCTTTCCTATTTTACTTCAGCCATCTGGTCTGGTCTTAGTATGACCGGCATAGCAATCACAATGTAAAAACAGTCTGCTACTCATAATATTGTTTACACTTACTCAATTATCCCAAACTACTGTATATAGTCATTGAGTTCAGGGTGTTCTTAGTCTATGGGCCTGATTGACCAAGGTTATAATTCGTGAGGGCTAGTAATTGTTATTATAAACTACTAAGCGTTTTGTACTGCTATGGATGAGCTATTTCCAAGATTATTTGTAATGCTTGGAATGTGTTTACTGTAAATGTGTTTACCAGTGAGTACCACAGACTAAAGAAAATATATCATGGTCATTAGAAATAAAATAATTCCAAATAAACAAAGTTAAATATAACACCTGAACATATATACCAATTTCGTAATTAAATATATAAGAAGTACAACAATAGTATGTAGATCTAAAAATATAGTAGCATAAAATCATTACAAGTCGTAGCTTAAGAAGATAATCAAAACATCTGTAAATTGACTAACGAACTCTGTTGCCCATCGACCACATTATAAATGAGAAATTCATTTGAAAGTATGTATTGCTTTTAGAAACACACAGCCAAATTAAGAGAACTAATATTATTTACGTAAATTGTAGATTATATTATTTAATATTGAATAGTTATGAATATACGAACACTTGTTGCGTTGTTAGTGTGAAATGCTGCGTTAAAGGTGTTACTGGTGTTGTGTTAATGGTGTTACTAGTGATGTGTTAATGCTGTTACTGGTGCTGTGTTAATGGTGTCACTGGTGTTGCGTTAATGGTGGTACTAGTGATGTGTTAATGCTGTTACTGGTGCTGTGTTAATTGTGTTAATGGTGTCACTGGTGCTGTGTTAATGGTGTTACTGGTGTTGTGTTTATGGTGTTACTGGTGTTGTGTTGATGGTGTTATTGGTGCTGTGTTAATGCTGTCACTGGTGTTGTGTTAATGGTGTCACTGGTGCTGTGTTAATGGTGTTACTGGTGCTGTGTTAATGGTGTCACTGGTGCTGTGTTCTAGGTCTGGTGATGGTGTTGGTTGATACATGACTGAGTGCTGTGGTGGTGTGTTCCAGGGCTGGAGTGTGACGGGTGTGAAGGCTATGAAGAGGCTGGCGACACCCACATACACCACTGATGTCAGGAGGAACACCACACGCCATCCACTTAGAGTTTGCTTAAATAAAATAACCTCAGGGAACTATCATATACTGTTAACAAGGTTAAAGATAAGTGTATGGAAAGGACACCTATATTTTTATGGAAATGCAAAGTTGGATTTATAATTATCCATTCTGATGAAAAGGAATAATTATAAGAGGTTGTAACCATAAATGTGAGAACTATTCAAAGAGCACATATGGTCTTGATAAATTGGTAGTACACAAAGGCAGATTTCCAGTTGGCAACAAATGATGCTATAGACGAAGAAGCAAACTAAAAACTAGAAACAGTGGGTGAACAAATTGCATTACAATTATTCGTGCCGTCCTGTCCTAAGATATTTTTTGATAATAAGACAAAGTGTACAACTGTACTATATCAGGTTGAACAGACTAATTAATAACATAGTCAGAGAACAAAAGACAAATGCCTCGCATAATAATGCATGAGTTTAGGCTTTATGATGGGGTTATATATTTCAGTAGTATATCCTAAGAATGTGGGAAAGACACATAGGCAGAGTAGAGAACCAAAGTTGATTCTACGATTCGCCGGTGAAGGCTTCTTCAGGAATATTATACAGGAGGTACAGTCAAACATATTCACTATCCAAACCACTTGCATTTATGTTAACCAGAGAAAAACCAGGCTAAACATTTTGACATATTTCATACTGTTTGTTTTGTTTCCTTATGGCATGGCTATATATGCTTGACTGTACCATCCTAACAATCTACTGTACTTACATTATTATTTAGAATCATTCCAACAATCAAGGGAGACACAACTCCAATGATAGAATTAATGGTGTTGGTGATGCCCATCAATGTTCCAGCAAAGTTTGGTGCCAAATCTTGGTGTGAACACATGTATCCTGAGAAGATTAATGGTGTGAAGGCCACAGCCAGACACAACACAACGACAGCCAGGGTAGAGTTGCAGTTAACAAAACACATCCCGAGTAGACAAAGAGCTGGGGTGTAGCATGCTGTCAAAGTACACAATCAAATATTATACACACTCAACATGTGTTGTAGGAGAGATTGGATTGGGTATTGAGGCATGGATGTAAATGAAACAAAATCTCTATATTTTTCCTCCCATATCATTGATAACATTGTGTGTGTCCCATTAATTGACGTACGAGTTATTTCTTATAAAATTAAATTAGTTAATAGTACAAATATCTAGTATACAACCTATTTATAATGCCTATTACTTTACCATTCACATGACTTACTGTGGTAATTGATAATGAGGAGCAATTAATCTTATTATACTTTATAGGTTATGAACAATGTATGAGGGGATATATAAATGTGTCTTGGATGTTTTATAATGTAAACATATGATCATTACCTGTGTACATCGGGATATATATTTTGTTTTGGGTTATTGTGAAAAACCCTGGTTTATATTCAATATGCAATATGCCTGTCAACACTTACCACACTATTATCTGAGTTTATCCAGTTCATCTACAGAACTGCAATCTACACTCTCGTCTCTATTAAATCAGCTCAGCATATATTGATCGATCACTGACCTTAAGAGAGAGGTAGTTGTTTTTTTCTGGAACCCCTTCTCCCTCATGTTTAGCCTCATAGTTTTTTTTACATTTTAAGACGTTCTCCCCATTAGTTTGTCGATTTTAAGACCTTTCATTTCCTTTCTCTATCAATATCAAGACCTGTTGTGCCATTTAGGTGTTGATTTGTTCCTGGCGAGTGATAGCGAGCCTGTCATTTTGGTGGAACCGAGGAACCAGGCTTCGGCCGGGACATTTTTCTACCGAAAAATGTACAAATTTATCTTGAAGCGGGATCTAGAGGATAATTTATTAAGCTTGATGGAGTTCTAGGGAGTAAACTACAACAGTAATAAATAAATGAATAAATATATAGACTAATAAGTAACCCCTACCGCCTTAAATTGTGATAGAAGTTTCACATATGTGTAAAGTCATCTAATGTATATAAGGCAACACTCATTCTATTCCATATTTAATACATGGCGTATACAGTCCCGACAACACTTCCGCGAATTTGGTTCAAGTGAGTGTGTTCAGCTTTCTTATATTCCGTTATGTAAACAAATGGTAATATGGGTAAGCAGCCCTTTCCTAGGAAGTAATACTGCTTACATTTGTTAGAGAGACAAAGTTAAAGGGAATATTGATAGAGGTGTTCAAGTGGGTAAGTGGGGTTAATAATGGGACATAAATGATGTACTGAAGCTCAGTAATAGCGAGAGAACTCGGACAAATGGTTTCAAATTGGATAAATTTTGTTTTAGAAAAAAATGTAGGCAAACACTGCTTTAGTAACAGATTTGTCATGTTGAAATGTGGAAAAGGTTACCAAGTGTTATAGTTAGTAGGATCAAGAACGTTGGACAGCTTCAAGATAAAATTGTCTAGGCATGGCCAATCGGCTTTCTGCAGACTCTCGTTTTCGTATGTTCTTCTATGTCGGGAAACTCACGAATTTACCTGGATTTTTGTTACTCTTTTAGCTCCTAGATATCAGGATAAATTTATATCTGATTATGATGTATTGGATTACTCAACACAGCGATTTTATGAAATTAAACATATGCCCATTATCGTTAACTAAAATAATAATTATAATATAATGTGTGAGCATGGTGTTGACACGGACAGTCATGGGTTCTGAAAACATTATAAGTGTTGTTTGGTTTATCGCAGTGTGACTCACCAAACTATTGGCACTTTGGCCGTCTCTCGGATTACCTAGGAATGTTCACTTTCAGGAACGTGTATCGCCACTGTCTCGTAATCTCAAACTTAACCACTTTCACGCCAATTATTGAGCTTCTCACTCAGTAGGGATTGTTCCCCATTGTATACTTTGAGTATGGGAATATGCATACAATGCTAATGTATTGAAATCAGTATTTACATATATATATATATATATATATATATATATATATATATATATATTATTCTTATATTTCTATTTTATTTCATTAGAGGGGTAGGTGTCGATAAGTTCGTGGTAAAAGTCTTCCTCTCTCTCTCTCTCTCTCTCTCTCTCTCTCTCTCTCTCTCTCTCTCTCTCTCTCTCTCTCTCTCTCTCTCTCTCTCCGCTATGTGTGTGTATGAGCTAATCAAACACAAAGGCTGCCCATGTCTGTTTTTTCCCAATTCCCCTAGTTCGACGATTTGTTAGAGAAATTTGTAGTGAATTATGAAATCTTAGCATTAATATGACGCAGATACATAGCAATTTCACATATTTCCATTAACAATCGATAAATCAACTGCTAAAACATTGAATTTACCGTCAGCTGAAATATAGCCGACTTTAGTATCCCTGCAGATTGAACGAGAGATAGAGGGCAACATTCAGGGTATGTTGGATTCATAATGTCTGGGCACACTGAGCTTGAAGGAGGGTAGGTTGTAAGATAGAGGAAATATGGGTTCAGAGAAAGTCCATAGTTTAATGGTTAAGTGCAAGAAAGATTGTGAAAACTGATTCACTCTTTGATTAGAGAGCTGTGCAGAATAGAGGTGAGAATGTGTGACCGTATACCATTACCGGTACACATGCTGTAGGGTTTTATTATACAACTATTAGGACAAAATTAATGGAACAAAGGATAATTTTTTTTTTTTTTTTTTAAGAGACAATGAACAGAGGAAGGAAAAACACAGATAAAACAAAAAGGTCCATGTGCCTAAAGGCATCCTCCATTCATAAAATGTTTGTAACAACTGGATTTAAACTTTTGTAGATTGTAAGTTTGTGGAAAGCAACTCGAGGGAAGTGAATTCCAAAGAGTAGTAGTTCTAGGGATAAATTAATTTTGATAAGCAGAAGTTCTGCATTGTGGAGGAGAAAGTGTAAATTCATGGGCGCTCTCAGCTGCCCTAGTTCTACGGGCTTGGATGCAATACAAAATAGAGCCATTCTCTATCTAAAGGTGTGGATTTCGAACTGGATGGATGTTATATTCCTTTCAACTGGCTCAGAATGCAGAGAGGCGAAGGTATTAACCAACGCGCTTAGACAGTATATGAATAAGTTAAGTGGAACACATTTTCAAAATTCTGCGAGGAATTTCATATGGCTCTCAAAATGTGTTTATTGGTAAATTGATATGGCTGATTTGATGTGCCTATAGGTAGCGCCAACGAACTTGACAAACATATCGATCCCTGACCTCTACGTAACTCAAAAGGGAATAGAGCAAACTGGCTGTAAATACCCACACTTATTTCCTGGTGGACTCTTCCCAAATGAGATGTGATTCAGCCCGATTGCTTGCATTGATTTTGAGTTATAAGAAGTTAAAGGGTCAAGATTATTGTCAAGTTCGTTGGCGCTACTTATAATATGTATCACTCTTTAAGGGATATATTTCGTGGAACACAAAATCGTTAATTAGTAACTTAATAGATAAAGGGGATTTTGTACTTTAGCATGGCGTTCGATCCTCTTACCATCATATTATTACAATACACTAAATCTCTTATGCCATAATATGATTAGCCCATAATTGTTTTACAAGTTACCTCGAAATTAGACAACAAAATGTTTGTTATATTGGTAAAGATTCTATGCCATGTAAAGTTTAATTTGGAGTACCACAAAATTATATTTGTGATTCCTTATTGTATCTTGTGTGTGTAAATTACATTTCTAACATATCGTCATCAGTATCTCCGCTCTTGTTTGACGACGACACTATTATATTTTTAGTGATAAAAATCTAGATAATATCATGAAATGCAATGCATATTGAACTTATGAAATTATATGAATGGGTTAATGAGAACAAATTATCCTTATTTTTTTCAATGACATGATTTACCATATGAAAGGTAAACCAGGACGGACTAATTTGTTTGTAAATATATATAATGTAAACTTGAAACAAATAGAAACAACCAAATTCTTGGGTGTAATTGTTTGCTCAAAATTGTCTTGGAGTGCATACATATCAAGTATTAAAACTAAAATATGTAAAAGCAAAGGAATCCTAAGTTAGGTTAGGAAGTTACTCAACATATCAACACTTTTGACTTTCTATAATAGATGTATTTATCCTTATTTGATGTATGCCATTGAAATGTGGGCCGGTGCCAGTAATTTTGTTTTTGTTTGTCTATGTGAGTGAAGGAGGCAACAGGCAGAACTGCCTGTGGCAAGTGCCTCCCCCAGAGTTGAAAGAGTGACAGGACGTTCGAGCCAAAATGCTTGGACACACGGACCTTGAAGCAATTTATGTCATAGGAAGAGGCAAAGGCTACTATGATAATAACAGTAAATTTAGATATAAGGGAATGAATGTATGAGCAACTTGACAAGAAAAATAGATAACCATTGATCTTTGTTCGTATATGTAATGAAACTTAGCAAATATATGCTAGATAATCGCGCAATTTATAATGCATCACATAAATATAACTATTGCGTAATTAGATAAAACTATAATAGTACATTGACACAGGTATAGATAACTTACTTAGTTTATTATATTATTATTATTATTAATATTTTTATTCTTAATCTTATCATTTGTATTATTAGGGGTTCGAGCCCTGCGGGGAACCCCTATTGTAATCATTAAATCTTCTTATTCTTCCAAATTATTTTTCCACGCTGGTTTATATGCAATAACTCCAGAACCACTTTTCGGATCGAGACCAAACTTTCACACAAGGTGCGTTTTTGTATTAGGCAACTTTTGATATGCTAAACATCTAAAATGACGGCCAAACAGGTCCGTGACAGCCGTTTTCCCGAAAAATTTAAAACTTAAATACCGTCTCTCCCACTTAAAGAAAATGATTGGGCTTTGGTATATGGACTCCACTACTAATGCTCCGCAAATGTTATAGAAAAGGATTTGCTTTTTCACGTGGGGTTTTTTCCGGCAATCTTAAAAAAAAATAGAATTCCACTTAAAATTCCACATCTTTAAAACTACGCCGAAGATCAAAGCCATTTTTGAGTTGTTGGGTGAGGTTCGCAATTACGAACGTTGTGATACCAAAAGAATATAAATGGGTGGAATAGTTTGGCCGCAGCATTGAAAACTGTCTATTCTTAAATGACTTTTAAATCGTAATCGGTACCCACACAATGTTTTCAGTCTTCAGTCTATATGCTTCCACGCATCCCCTAGTTTTGCTTAATAACATAATCGATTAATCATTCAGATCCATAAACAAAACAAAAATTTAACGCTTTCAAAATAGTTTGAGTCCCTACGAATCCCAGCAATTATATAGCCAACCTACCTATACATACATACCCTACCAAATAATAATGATAATTCAAATTTTATTTTTGGTGAATAGCAGAGTATTGGCTAAGGTTTTTAACAATTCATCCCTTTGCCAATTGCTTAGTTTAATAACAAAGTTCTAGACCTTAAAAGTTTTGACAATTTTTGGTGTGGTGTGACTTACCTTTCCTCCTCCCTCAAACAGCAAGCAACGGTATCAGGGGTTCAAGAGTATTGCATTCTTCCATACAAATATATATAGTCCGTTTTTTACGCAATATCTCCGGAACTGCTTGTCGGATCGGGACCAAACTTTGACACAAGGTGCATTTTTGTATTGGGAAACTTTTGATATGTATCCAAAATGGTGGCCAGACACGCCCGTGGCAGCCTTTCACACCCAACCCATCTCGTCCTATCTAATTTTATGTTGAACTCTATTGTTCTTGATCCCACTATAGGACTCGGTAGCCTATTCCACATATCTACAACTCTGTTACTAAACGAATAGAGGCAGATCCCTTACACACCCAGTCTCTCTCTGTCGCTCGTTTGTTTGCACACCGGTACAAATGAGGCAGATCGCTTACACATGCAACTAAGATGAACATGGGAATCTGCAGAGACAAGTGGCTCACAAAAGGCAGATCCCTTTCACATCCAACCCATTTCGTCCATATGACTATCTGATTTTATCTTGAAATTCTCTATTGTTCTTGATCCCACTATAGCACTATGTAACCTATTTCACATATCTACGACTCTGTTACATGAGAGGCAGATCCCTTACACAGCCAATCTCGCTCTCTCTCTCTTATTTACACACTGGTACAGATCCCTTACACATGCTACCAAGATGAAAATGGGAGTCTGCAGAGAGCCTATTGGCCCACACACGGCAGATCCCTTTCACACCCAATCCATCTTGTCCTATCAAATTTTATGTTGAAAGTCTATTGTTATTGATCCCACTATAGCTCTCGGTAGCCTATTCCACATATCTACAACTCTTTTACCAAGCGAATAGAGGCAGATCCCTTACACAGCCAATCTCTTTCTCTCTCGCTCTTGTTTGTTTGCACACCGGTACAAATGAGGCAGATCCCTTACACATGCAACCAAGATGAAAATGGGAGCCTGCAGAGAGCCAAGTGGCCCACATAAGGCAGATCCCTTTCACACTCAACCCATCTCAAACGTTACCTGTTATTTACACTACTTATTATACACCCATGTTATCATGTACCTGCAAACAAAACACAATTGTAAGAAATAGGAACATAAGAAAATGGGAGTCTGTAGAGAGCCAATTGGCCCACACAAGACAGAGCCTTTTCACACCCAACCCCTCTCCTAAAAACTCTCTCCATCTATCTCTGTCTTCCTTACATTTATGACATCCTAGTCTCTCTCTCTCTCTCTCTCTCACAAATGAGAACATAAGAAAACCGGAATCTGCAGAGAGCCGATTGGCCCACACATGTCAGATCCTTTTCACACCCAATCCATCCCGTGCTCTCTCTCTCTCTCATATTTATTGCTATCTTCCTTACGTTTACGACATCTTATTCTCTCTCGCCATACTCTCTCTCCCTCACAAATGAGAACATAAACAAAATAAGGAAACGGGAGTCTGAAGAGAGCCAATTGACCTACATATGGCAGATCCCTTTCATACCCAACCCATCTCGTTCTATCTAATTTCAAGTTGAAGCTCTATTGTTCTTGATCCAATTATAGCACTCGGTAGCCTATTCCACATATCTACAACTCTGTTACTAAACAAAAATAGGAAGATCCCTTATACAGCCAATCTCTCCCTCTCTCACTCATGTTTGTTTGCACAATCTGTTCCTTCTGTAGTTTCTCCATGCCCGATAAGTTAAATTATCTTTTGCTATCTGTGACACAGCTTTTGTATCCAACACAATACCCTGCGTGCAAAACCGCTCGAACCCCGGACAACGTTGCTTGCAACTTTAATTATTATTATTAGGGGTTCGACCCCTACGGGGAACCCCTATTGTAATCATTAAACCCGGTTTTTCATCCAAATTCTTCTTACATGCCGGTTTCGACGCAATAACTCCAGAACCGCTTTTTGGATCGGGATCAAACTTTCACAGGAGGTGCGTTTTTGTATTGGGCAACTTTTGATATGCTAAACATTCGGCATGGCGGCCAAACACGTCCGTGGCAGCCGATTTCCCGAAAGATTTTACGCCTAAATACCGTCTCTCCCACTCATAGGAAACGACTGGGCTTTGACATACGGACTCCACTGCTAATGCTCCGCAAATGTTACAGAGAAGGTTTTGCTTTTGCACGTGGGTTTTTTTTCCGGCAATCTTGAAAAAAACTCGAATTTCACTTAAAATTCCACATCTTGAAAACTGCGCCGATGATCAAAGCCATGCTTGCGTAGTTGGGTGATGCTCGCGATTCTGAACATTTTGATACCAAAAGAATATAAATGGGTGGAATAGTTTGGCCGCAGCATTGAAAACTGTCTATTCTTAAATGACTTTAAAACCGTATTCGCTACCCACACAAAGTTTACCGTCTACAGTCTATAGGCTTCCACGCATCCCCCAGTTTTGCTTAATAACATAGTCACTTTATTATTCAGATCTATAATTTGTATTTTATTTAACTCTCTCAAAACAGTTTGAGTCCCTACGAATTCCACCAATTATTTAGCCAACCTACCTATACATACCTACCCTACCAAATAATAATGATAATTCAAATTTATTTTTGGTGAATAACAGAGTATTGGCTAAGGTTTTTAACAATTCCTCCCTTTGTCAAATGCTTAGTTTAATAACAATATTATGGACCTTTAAAGTTTGGCAATTGCCCGTGTGACTGTATTTTAACCCTCCTAAGTGTTACCACAAAATACCGCTAGATCCTTTCTCAAAAGTGGCTAGCATGTTGCTACATAGTCAAACAATGTTAGAATAATGCTGCAATTTCTAAAGAGTTTTGGTTTGTTTGTTTTGCAAATTTTACAATGTAGTATGACTAGAATGTCTGAAATTTTCAAATTATCCCTAGTAAATGTCTCTAGATATAAAAGAAATGGCTGCTAGATTGAAGTACTTAGCTCTACATTTAGCGGTAATATGTAGCTTTACAACTGGCAACACTGCAACCACCACCTCCCTCCCACCCTCCCTCCACAAAATACCGCTAGGTCCTTTCTCAAAAGTTGTTAGCATGTTGCTACATAGTCAAACAATGTTAGAATAATGCTGCAATTTCTAAAGAGTTTTGGTTTGTTTGTTTTGCAAATTTTACAGTGTAGTATGAATAGAATATCTGACATTTTCAAATTATCCCTAGTAAATGTCTCTAGATTATAGATATGAAAAAATAGCTGCTAAATTGAAGTAAATAGCTCTACATCTAGCGGTAATATGTAGCGAAACAACTGGCAACACTGCCTAAGTGTTACCCCAAAATACCGCTAGATCCTTTCTCAAAAGTCGCTAGCATGTTGCTACATAGTCAAACAATGTTAGAATAATGCTGCAATTCCTAAAGAGTTTTGGTTTGTTTGTTTTTCAAATTTTACAATGTAATATGACTAGAATGTCTGAAATTTTCAAATTATCCCAAGTAAATGTCTCTAGATATGAAAAAATGGCTGCTAAACTGAAGTAAATATAGCTCTACATCTAGCCATAATATGTAGCGCTACAACTGGCAACACTGCCTACAACCACCTTCTCATCGCCAATGATTATGCTCTGAGGTTTGTATTTGCTTATCTTATCCTGTGTATAAATGTAACCCTTACACATGTTTCTATTAAATAATGGCATTAAACAGGATTCATGATTTAAATACAAGGCTAGATATTTATCGGAAGTACGTATTTACCTTCGGAAAGCTAAAATATAATGTTTACACATATGGGATAGGGAGGAGGGAGGGAGGTATAAGAGGTGGACCGATGGAAGGGAAGAGAACCCCGATATACGAGATACATAACTTCATATGCGCGTATTGATCAATTTCATGCTATAGCAGGACACATATGTCAAGAGTGAACACCAATAACTTAATCCATACACAGTAAAAAAGACGGAAATAATATCGTACATACGAAGTGATGGAATGGGTATGGGGGGAGTGTGTATGACAGTTCATCGCTAGAGAGGCGTGTGTGTGCTTGTGTGATGGTCTTGTCTAGCTATGTGCATGCTTGTTTGAATGTTGCTATAGGCTACGCATTAGTTATCTCTCTCTCTCTCTCTTATTTATCGCTGTCTTCCTTACGATTACGACATACTGTACTAGTGCATGAGAACAGGAAATAGGGAGCCTCGCTCTCTCTCACACAAATGAGAACATAAGTAAACAGGAGTCTGCAGAGAGCCGATTGGCTATAGGACTCGGTAGCCTATTCCACATATCTACAACTCTGTTACTAAACGAATAGAGGCAGATCCCTTACACACCCAGTCTCTCTCTGTCGCTCGTTTGTTTGCACTCTGGTACAAATGAGGCAGATCCCTTACAAGATGAACATGGGAATCTGCAGAGAGACAAGTGGCCCACAAAAGGCAGATCCCTTTCACATCCAACCCATTTTGTCCATATGACTATCTGATTTTATCTTGAAATTCTCTATTGTTCTTGATCCCACTATAGCACTAGGTAGCCTATTTCACATATCTACGACTCTGTTACGAGAGAGGCAGATCCCTTACACAGCCAATCTCTCTCTCTTATTTGCACACTGGTACACAGGAGGCAGATCCTTACACATGCTACCAAGATGAAAATGGGAGTCTGCAGAGAGCCGATTGGCCCACACACGGCATATCCCTTTCACACCCAATCCATCTCGTCTCATCAAATTTTATGTTGAAGCTCTATTGTTATTGATCCCATTATAGCACTTGGTAGCCTATTCCACATATCTGCAACTCTTTTACCAAGCGAATAGAGGCAGATCCCTTACACAGCCAATCTCTTTCTCTCTCGCTCTTGTTTGTTTGCACACCGTTACAAATGAGGCAGATCCCTTACACATGCAACCAAGATGAAAATGGGAGTCTGCAGTGAGCCAAGTGGCCCACATAAGGCAGGTCCCTTTCACACTCAACCCATCTCATAAACGTTACCTGTTATTTACACTACTTACTATACACCCATGTTATCATATACCTGCAACCAAAACACAATTGTAAGAAATAGGAACATAAGAAAATGGGAGTCTGTAGAGAGCCAATTGGCCCACACTAGACATATCCTTTTCACACCCAACCCATCTCATAAAAACTCTCAATCCTTATTGTCGAAGATGTCACACTACGGCCTTGCATCATTAGTTCCACTAATTTCTTCTTATCTTCATAACAGAAAAATACGTGTAATGGTAGATGGCCTTTATTCTCAATTTCACTCAATAAATGCTGGTGTTCCCCAGGGATCAGTTTTGGCCCCAACTCTGTTCCTCATTCATATCAATGATCTCATATCTACCACTCATAATCCAATACATTCCTACGCAGATGACTCAACACTCCACAGTTCCTTCACATTTACCAATTCTTTCACCCAACCCGATCTTATAAATTCAAAAATAAACACTGCAATTTCTCTGAACCAGGACCTTTCTAGAATTAATGAATGGGGACAAGAGAATCTAGTTTCCTTTAATGCACAGAAAACCAAGTACATTCAATTTTTTAACCGACAGAATCTCACTGACTCCCATATATTTTTTAATGATGTAAATATTCCCACTTCCCCTAGTATTGACATTCTCGGTGTAACATTAACTACTAACTTGAGCTGGACACATTATGTTAGAAGCATTGCTAAGAATGCCTCTAAAAAACTGGGACTCCTGTACAGAGTTCGAGAATTCTTCACTGACGAGCAGTTGGCCGTAATATATAAAAGTCATGTGCGCTCTCAGATGGATTACTGTTCACCTCTGTGGGGTGGAAGTGGAGTGGTTGCATTGAGGCAGTTGGACAAAATTCAAAATAAAGCTATTAGATTAATCAATAACCCTGCAATCACACAGGACCTTCCTACATTAGCCATACGAAGAAACGTTGCATCCCTTGCATTATTCTACAGATATTTTCACAGCAATTGTTCCGAGGAACTTGCTTCAATTGTGCCGCCTCTCCACATCTTTCCCCGTAGAACTAGGGCAGCTGAGAGCGCCCATGAATTTACACTTTCTCCTCCACAATGCAGAACTTCTGCTTATCAGAATTCATTTATCCCCAGAGCTACTACTCTTTGGAATTCACTTCCCTCGAATTGCTTTCCACAAACTTACAATCAACAAATGTTTAAATCCAGTTGTTACAAACATTTTATGAATGGAGGATGCCTTTAGGCACATGGACCTTTTTGTTTTATCTGTGTTTTTCCTTCCTCCGTTCATTGTCTCTTAAAAAAAAAAAAAAAAAAAAAAAAAAAATTATCTGTCTTCCTTACATTTATGACATGCTAGTCTCTCTCTCTCTCACAAATGAGAACATAAGAAAACCGGAGTCTGCAGAGAGCCGATTGGCCCACACATGTCAGATCCCTTTCACACCCAACCCATCCCGCGCTCTCTCTCTCTCTCTCTCTCATATTTATCGCTATCTTCCTTACATTTACGACATCCTATTCTCTCACCATACTCCCTCTCTCTCCTTCACAAATGAGAAAATAAAAAAAGTAAGAAAACGGGAGTCTCCAGAGCCGATTGACCTACACATGGCAGATCCCTTCACACCCAACCCATCTCGTTCTATCTAATTTCAAGTTGAAGCTCTTGTTCTTGATCCCATTATAGCACTCGGTAGCCTATTCCACATATCTACAACTCTGTTACTAAGCAGATAGAGGCAGATCCCTTTTACAGCCAATCTCTCCCTCTCTCGCTCTTGTTTGTTTGCACAATCTGCTCCTTCTGTAGTTTCTCCATGCCCGATAAGTTAAATGATCTTTTGATATCTGTGACACAGCATTTGAATCCAACACAATACCCTGCTTGCAAAACCGTCGAACCCCGGATAACGTTGCTTGCAACTATAATTATTATTATAATTATTAGATGGGTGGATGGGACTCGTTAGCCTTCGTCGGCAACTCATCTAGGGGAGACAACCTTATACAAATCCGGGTGGATGGGACTCGTCAGCCTTGGTTGGCAACCTGTCTAGGGGCGTAAACCTGATACAGATCTGTACTGCTTACCTTAGGGTAAGGTAGGTTAGTGGATGGATTAGCCGAAATCACTGTAGAAAAATAGTGCTAAAAAGATACACAGAGGGCCTCGGAGTCGGACCGATCCTAAATTGAGTGGTCAATCCTGTAAGTCCTTCACTAAACTGGCTCGGGTTGTCCCTCTCACAGGGAATAGGTACGCTTGGGGGCATTCTGTGTATGGCCACCCTCGTAAGGGGACTAAGGCGTTCGGCAATAGATAGATAGATAGATAATTATTAGTAGTAGTGTTGTTGTTGTGTTTGCAATTGTCATTATTATTGTATTATTAATATTATTATTGGTACTTAAGTTCATTCTCACCATTCACTCCTTTCTTTATTTCATATACCACAATTTTCTTGCTGTTTGTCTGCCAAATAATGATTAGGATGGAACTGAGTAGAGGACATATATAACATAGGGTATAAAATCCTTTTTTTATTATGACATTTATATAAAGTAGTGTTATAATATGTGAATGTATAATGTATACATTTATCATGACAAATACAATATTTTGAATTGAAATTGAATTGGCATGCAACTAATGCATGCGATTTTTAGTGGAAAATAGTGTGTGTCACTTACCCACACCCATAGAGAGCTGTCTGATGCGTTTGGTGGAGAGCAGTTTTGAGGTGGCCACGTAGCCAATAAGGAATCCCCAGATTACACTGATAATCCAAGCCACCAAGTAGGGCAACCCAGACAACGCACCAATCTGAAGAGGTTCAAATATAATGCCAAAGTAAATATATAGTTGGAGTACATACGCTAAGTTTAGCTCAGTCCGCGGAGCTCACTTTCATATCATTGCCCATTGGGGCCTGTGAAGAGGAAAATCTGCATCCAGTTTTCAATGATTTGTAATCAAACCTGGATTATTTTTATTGTCAGTCGATCAAGCTACTAATACAGCACAGTGAGCATTGGAAGATTAATGTGGTACGTGCGCTTCTGGGATCCAATGTCAGAGCCACACAGAACAAAAATAATATTTTCAGAATGTGTTTTCCATAATGTTATCAACAATATTAACCCTTGTCTAGCGGGGGGTTTTGGGCTTATTTGGGCATATTCAGGCCCTCCTGCATGATAAATCAAGTATCTGCATGAAAACAAAATTATTTAGCAAAAAACTAGGCGCTAAAAGCTTCAAAATGAGACCAGAACGAGCTACGTAGCACTCGTGGTTCTCATACAGTGATACCAGTATCATGGGAGTTTAGCGTATAGCGGCATATTTTTCCCAGCTATGCTAACTACTGGCTACACTGCCGGCCTCTCGAGAACACAGGGAACATGAGTTAATGGGCGGCGGTAAGCCCTGGGAGTCGGCTGTCTGGCCCGCTGCGCTGCCGGCCATTTGCACTCGATTTTAACCCTTTAAAAGCCTTAATAATGCTCCTAACTTGCTGCAAATTGGAACCGGACCTAAGTCCGACCCCGATCTTTAAGGGTTAAGAACCAATGTCTAACTAGCAAAGCAACGATAGAAGAACTATTGAAAACATTCACTACTGAAGTTACCATCAATATGTACTACATAATTGGTATCCGCACCAACACGTTATTAAGTGAGCTAAGTTTTGACAAAATATGATAGATACACTGTTGGAAACTGGAATATTAAGGAAATGGTTTACCCCAACCACTTTACCAGATGGAATCAGTCATTACATTGATACTGCTGTCGTTATTGGTATTTATTTCAGATAGCTATTAGAACAATCACTGTATGCTGTTTGCACTATCTGTAACGCCAATTACTCTCATGTGTTATTATATGTTGCTTAACACTTAAAGAGCGGGGCCCGACTTAAGTCCGTATCTAAAAAGCAGCAAGTTAGGAGCATTATTAAGGTTTTTAAAGGGTTAAAATCGAGTGCAAATGGCCGGGAGATCAGCAGGCCACACGGCCGACAACCAGAGTTTACCGCCGCCCACTGACTTACGCTCCCTCTATCTCGAGACCGGCAGTGTAGCCAGTAGTGAGTGTAGCTGGAAAAAATATGCCGCTATACACTAAATTCCCATGTTGGTGGTACCACTGCATCAAAACGTCGAGTACTACGTAGCTCGTTCTGGTCTCATTTTGAAGCTTGTAGCGCCTAGATATTTGCTGAATACATTTCTTTTCATGCAGATACTTGATTGATCATTCAGGAGGGCCTGAATATTCTCAAAATAGCCCAAAAAAACCCGCTAGACGAGGGTTAAACCAATTCAGCTTTACAAAGCTATACGAACTTGCCCATTTGTCACTGGAATCCAATACTAGTGGAGGGTCTTATTTAACATGTGTTAATTTTAAAACTAGATATCTATTTACACACGCCTTAATCCCCGAGAGGTGGACATGAATGAATCGCACCAATGTTCCACTACTTTCTCTGATATACCTCAAATCTATCCTTTTATATCATTCTCAGTCTAAATCTCCAGGTGACTTTTAATAATCTTTTAGTTTTCTCTCAATCTCCATACGCTCCACATGACCGAACCACCTCAATGTCCTCCTCATCACACTCTATATCTTTACCACATTGCTCTTGTACAATCGTGCTAAGAAGTGATGACTCGCCTTTCTAAGGCTCGGACAAAAGTCTCCAAATCTGGCTACCGCTGGCAACTATCCACTGGCACTCGGAGCTCGGTCTTTTCCTAATTTATATCTATAGGTCTCTGGATATTCCCAATAATTGGTCTACTGACAAAATTAACCTATTTATGCCCTCTAAAATATATTTATATTGTAGTTTGTATAAATATAAGTAAGGTTTGTTTTCAATTTCTATATAGAATAACGAAAGTATTTATTTTCCATGCGCTATCTTGCATGTTACATTCCCAGGGCCTGGAGGCCTGCCGCGGCCGCCTGCAAGACAGTCAGTCACTGTCAGGATATGAGGGAGAGTGTGTCTCTTTTGCTTTTATATCCACCTTTGTCCTTTACTACCTGCCTTTCCATCTTCCGTTCTTATATGGCAGTCCCTATGGGTTATCATATATTTTATAAGTTAAATTTCATCGTCTGTCTATACAAATTAAAAGCTGTTCTTGAGTATTCAAGCTTTCTCACGAAATACACTGGAGATGGTTCTGTTTCCAAGCAGAATGTCGTATCGCTTAGAAAATTAAATGTGGAAAAAAAGAATACTGGTATATGTTTATTACACATGATTTATTGACACTCATGGTTTGAAAAAAACTTTTAACTGTTGATTTAAATTTTATGAGATACTTTTCTCCCAGTAATATTTGTATAAAAAGTAATACAAGCATTAAGAGACTTCCTCCGCATTTTAATCCTGAATCTAGTGAGCGAACTAAAACGAGTTTCACATTCTTTCGTTCAGCTTAGCCTCAACTTTCGTATTATTTGTTTTCCTCTCACATAATGAGAGCAATATATTGTAACAATACTTATATATCATGTTTTGGTATTTTTTCCTCCACTCCAGTTCTCCCCAGTGTGTAATAAATGTTTATAGTAGAGCCTCAATTGTTGCCAGATAGCACTCTCTGAAAGAAAGGTACTGGGAATTGAGACATGACTTCTTAGCGCGATTGTACTTACTCGTTATTCTTTCTCTCCATACACACTACTCAAATAACTCAATATGATCCCTCTCACTCTTGATTTATGCCATCCATGCTTCACTTTCGTACGTCAATGTATCACCACACCACCAGCCAATGACTTCTTTACTGCAATGCTCACCTCCCTATTCCTAGTCAGTACACCTATGTCCCACCTTCCCTGTTGCACCCTCTCTCACACTCCATCCTCCAAACTCTCATATTTCCATCTCACACTGCCCAAGTACTTGAATGAACAAACCTGGACATTGAACATTACGTCACACTCTGCGATTGTATTCCTCTCAAACCTTAATCTTACTCATTAAAACATTGACCTTGAACTTCCATTTCTCTCACACAGTACCAAACAAATTCACTGAACACTGAAACTCCCACTCATCATCACTCAAAAGAACTTTATCTTCAGCAAGTGGTGGCACAGGTAATTTCCACTCACCCTATTCCCTTACCAGGGATACTTCAATATCCGCTGCTCTTCCTTGTACACTGTACATTATATATATTCACGCCTTTAGCCATATACTGAACAACTATGGGAACACCCTTGCTTGATCCTAACATTCAGATACAAAAAAACTTCTTTGTTCATCCTCTACATACATTACCGCACTTTCACCTTCATACATGCTCTTCATTGCACTAGAAATTTACCTTCTTATTTTTTCCATGTGTAAGGAGACAAAAAGCAAAACTGACTGTAACGTATATTTTCAGTACTTTCCATAAATCTTTTCTGCCATTAGCTATCTCTAAGTCCATGAAGTCATCATATAACTTCCTTCCCCTCTGCTGACACTTCTCGGTACTATTTTAGTTTATGTATTAACTACCATTAATTTTGCTGAAGCTACTCTTCATTTTTGTATTAACCATTTCATCCATATTATAAAAGGAATTCGTATTAGCAGGTGTTATTGGAGGAGTCCATGGTGTAGGTATATATTGTGTGTATGTCTTGCAGTAATTCCTTATGACTTAATCTGAAT
Organism: Paralithodes platypus; assembly: GCA_032716605.1. Taxonomy (NCBI): domain Eukaryota; kingdom Metazoa; phylum Arthropoda; class Malacostraca; order Decapoda; family Lithodidae; genus Paralithodes; species Paralithodes platypus. The sequence goes on along the minus strand of CM064487.1, from coordinate 50,874,713 downwards.
GTGATATTTGGGAACCTACAGGGCCGCTATTTATTTGTATTGCATTTTTCTGTTCTTTTGTTATTTGAAGATGCATATAAATAGAATATTATGTTAAATCCCAATAAATTAGTTACATAATTCTGACTAGTACACCAATTCGGTGAGTATCGGAAAGGGCTCATGGGTACACTGGTTTTGGGGGCCCTTTGCATATTCAGGACAGCAAAAATACAACACACAAGAGTAAACATTGAGTTGGGCGGTATCCACTAAACTGCGCTTAGCAGAGCCACTCATCTACTTTAACCCCTTGAGGATCATGACACAATTTGACATTATATTATGTCAATCATTAGAGGATTGTATTCAGATTAGATGACTATTCCAATATTCATTAATTATCTCCTCAACTGTACCTCTAGTTCCATCCACTCATATGCTGATGACTCTACCTTACATTATTCAACTACTTGTTCACAACAACCCAGTATGTAATCACTCCAACAGTCATGTGGCGAAGACATTTTCTCAGTCTTTCTTCTACTCAACTAGCGAACTCTGGAACTCACCCTCAATCAATATTTTCTTCATCCTATGAATTATACTGCTTTAAACTTTGTGTGTCCAGGCATTTTGACGCCAACGTCCATTGAATTTTGCTCTCTGTCACTCGTTTGACTCTGGGGAAGACAATCGTTACAGGCAACCTGCCTTTTGTCTCCTGCATACACATAGCATCAAAATGGGAATCAGAGGGGTAATTGATATAGTCTTTACCCTTTGAATCCCCACATACCCTTCTTGAGTTGTCTGAAATCGTCTAATGATAGCCAGAATAAATAGTCATAATGCGTCACAATCTTCAAAGTGTTAAGGGGAAGTAGTTGTTGTTCTCATGTTTAGCCCTATTAGTTTTCAGATTTTATGACGTTCGGCTAATTAGTGTTACGATTTTAAGACCTTTCGCCCCCTTGTCTTTGTCAGTTATAAGACTGTTTGTGTATTTAAGGTGTCAATTTTTCCCTGGCGAGCGATAGTGAGCCTGTAATTAAGGAGGGACCGCCTTCGGCATTTTTCTACCGAAAAATTTCCAAATATATCCGGAAAGGGGATTTTGGGAATGTGTTTTTTTAATATTTAAAGTTTGATTGAGGTCTAGGGAGGAAGACAATATTATATAATCATTACATGAACATCGACGAACATTTATAACCCTTACCCTTTATTAAAGCTGTTGTGAGTCTGTGGCGAGTAACTCGGGTGATTATCCCGCCTGATACACCGAGGCTATTGCATACTATCCATAATAACACAGTTTACTCCCACGGTTTTCCAACCGTCACAAATGTTCACAACTCCAGGTTCCTCGGTACTGTTAGGTAAATTGAGGCATAGGCGGTAACGAGACTGCCCAGCCGGCTCACCCTGCCCTAACAGTTCTATTGGTAGTCGAACGCGCTACCATTGAGTCACTGGTCAAAGACGAGTGACAAACCATAACCAAATTCGGTGATTAGGGATATCTTTTTGTGACAGAGATACAGAATATGGAACAAGCTGTTCAACGTTTTAACTGTGAATTCAATGCTGAATTATTATTACTATTTACACACACACACACACAATTTTTTTGTTTTTCTATATTCCAACTACTCTCTCTTGGGCCTAGGCTTAGAGCCTTTACACTACACCGCTGAACACGGTGAGGCCCATGAGGTCTTGTTCCAGTCTAGGGAGTGAGACATGCGAAGCACCCCGGCTCGAAGTACTCCATCTCTGAAGCTGCTCCGCCTCTGCGCTTCACAGTCTCATCCCCCACACTCGGACCCTCACTCTCAGAACGCCACCTATTGAGCAATTAACTCACCAGGCATTGCCCCACTGTAACATATTTTGAATAAAGGAATATTCATACAATGCTATTTAATCAGGGAACAATGAGGGTATTTTTTTGGCATTTCGGTGTGCTGTGGTAATGCACTGAAACTAGGTATAGCACAAATTCCATCCCAATAATATCTTCCCATTGACATATTGGGATTCGAACCCGGGTCCATTGGATTACCAGTCCAGTGGCAAGACCATTCTGCCATATATATATACAGTATATATATATATATATATATATATATATATATATATATATATATATATATATATATACCGTACAATGAACTGTGATACTTTTCTTACCTTTACGTAAATCAATTATGCCAATATTGGCCGGATTAATTTTAAATAATTGTAATTTAGAAATAAATAATCGTTGAAAATCCATGAGAAGTGACTATTATTATCCTGGCTATATTTATTAGAAGTTTCATATTATACTAACAATATGTACAGTAAAGTAATTACAAACACATAACGACACACCTACACCCGATTCATAGTTCAACATACTACATTATGTCCTTGTATATGGTAATACAGAACACTTCCAATGCATACGATTAGAGTTGACTTACAACATTACTGTCTTGTGCAAATATCTCTCTCTCTCTCTCTCTCTCTCTCTCTCTCTCTCTCTCTCTCTCTCTCTATATATATATATATATATATATATATATATATATATATATATATATATATATATAATTATATATATATATATACAGTATTTTTTTTTTTTTTTTTTTTTTCTATGTGATTGAGGGAGGCAAAAGGCATAACTGCCTATAGCGAGTGCCTCCCCCATAGTTGAAAGAGTGACAGGGCCAAAATCAAGGGACGTTCGAGCCAAAATGCCTGGACACACAGAGTTTGAAGCAATTTAAGTCATAGGAAGAGGGAAAGACTGATTCTGGGAGAGAGTTCCAGAGCTCAGCTGTTGAGTAGAAGAAAGTTTGAGAGTAACGTTTCACTCTTGGGTTGGAGAGTTGCACAGAGTAGGGGTGGGATTGAGTTGCAAGACGGGTACCACGTGCCCTACGTAAAGGAGGTGGTATGCACTGGGATAGCTCTGAGGAACACTGATTATTATAGTAGCGATAGAATAGCGAGAGAGATGCAACATTGCGGCGGAGAGAGAGAGATTGCAGAGAGTTGGTGAGTGGACGGGAGTTAATGATACGAAAGGCCTTCCTTTCAACTTTGTCTAGGAGAGCGGTGTGAGAGGAACCTCCCCACACATGTGAACAATACTCAATACAAGGGCGCACTATGCCCCTGTACAGAGCAAGAAGCTGTGCAGGGGAAAAGAACCCCCTAAGGCGGTTGAGCACACCCAGCTTCTGGGAGGCTGCCTTAGCAAGACTGGTAATATGGTCCTTCCAAATGAGAGCAGAAGAAAAAGAGACACCAAGAATATTGAGAGAAGATGAAGGGTTGATTTTTGTATTGTTGAAGAATAAGGGATAGTCCGCTGGGAGATCCTGACGGGTAGATAGATGGAGAAATTGGGTTTTGGAAGCATTAAAGTTAACAAGGTTTTCTCTTCCCCAATTGGAAATAGTATTTAGATCAGAATTTAAGAGTTCTATGGCTTCATTACGTTTGTCATTGAGGGATTGCTGGCTGGGGCATTCTGAAAAACTAATGGAGTAGTGTAAGGTTGAGTCGTCTGCGTATGAATGGATGGGAATTAAGGTACAGTTAAGGAGATCATTTATAAAAATTAGAAAGAGAATAGGAGATAGGACAGAGCCCTGAGGAACACCAGAGTTTATAGGGTGAGGAAGTGAACAATGGCCGTCCACAACCGCGGCTATGGAACGGCCGGAAAGGAAATTAGAGACAAAAGCACAGATGGAAGGATAGAAACCGAAGGAGGGTAGTTTAGAAATTAAAGATTTATGCCAGACTCTATCGAAGGCTTTTGATATGTCTAGTGCAATAGAAAAAGTCTCGCCGAAGTCCCGAAAGGAGGATGACCAAGAGTTAGTAAGATATGAAAGAAGATCACCAGTAGAGCGACCCTTAAGGAAGCCATACTGGCGATCTGAGAGCAGATTATGAGAAGAGAAATGCTTAAGAAATTTGGAAGCAAGAATAGTTTCAAAAACTTTAGAAAGACAAGAGATAAGAGCAATTGGACGATAGTTGGAGGGTTGAGAGCGGTCACCCTTCTTTGGGACAGGTTGAATGTGAGCAAACTTCCAGCATGAAGGGAAGACGTTAGAGGATAGACAGAGACGAAAGAGTTTTCCTAGGCAGGGAGTCAGCACGGAAGCACAGTTTTATATTTTTATATAAATATATATATATTGACACCTGCGTTTATATATTGATAGAACAAAATTACAATAAAGTAATAAGCATATAAACAAATATAAACCAGAGTACCTTTTTTATACCAAAGTGCTGTATGTTGGCGAGATATGTAGGCAGCATAGTGATGATTATATAGAAACCAAATTCGTCACCCACACCGCTGATGATTACAATCCATATCCAAGGGCAGAGCAGAATCGCCAACCATGGCACAGGAAAAGTCTGTAAATATATGAATTCCGTAATACAGGGTGCTACATAATTTGGTAACCTGCTTGGCAAAAAATGCCTTTCTATGCATTTGTGTAGCCAAGCAGCAAATGCGTGTGTCGTCCTATGAATAATTTGTTTGATAAGCAATAGTTTCACATCCATTATATACATATATTGCCTTACAAATACCCCATTAACCTAGCAGCAATGTGATCTTGATTTGAACAGCCCGCCTTGGTGCGAGAAATCGACCAAAAATCCGACCCTGGCAAAACGTAATGAAAAGAACATTAGCATGTTGGTATCACAACCCAGCATTCCACTACAACTGTTTTTGTACACAATATAATGTGGGTTTTTTGTGGTTATGGCCTTCAGTTCCACGGTTGGTGCGAATGGCACCCCATCAGTTGACCGTCAGACAGGAGGAGGGAAGGGAGGAATTATGTAATATCATTTATTTCTCCCATATATATTCTTATTATTTTTCTAGTCTCTCAGTGGGGATCGAACCATCGACCATCAGGATGATAGCCGACGCTTTAATCAATTACACCAGCGTCGGCTATCATCCTGATGGTCGATGGTTCGATCCCCACTGAGAGACTAGAAACATTTAGTGGCTCACGTGTATTTGTGATATATTCTCAATATTCTTATTAGTTTTCACCAACCCACTAATTAATTTAAATAAACCTAACTAATGAAATCAATGAAAGTAATTAATACATGTGGTACTCCAAGGATAGTCACACCGAAATTCCGCACACTAAGCATTACGCTAACAAGACAGTTAAAGGTTTATGCACAAGCCTACGATATATTATGCATTCTCGAATACTGCATATTAATCTAAGCATGTACAGTCGCGCCAATAAGTCATGTCCCAGCTGTCATTATGTTTCGCTTGCTCGGTGCTGTATTAATGTCCGTCAGATGTTGAATAGGGTGGGTAAATGTAGGAACATGTTAGTATATCTCACTCACAAAGAAGAAATCATGTGTAAATATTGTTGATACCAATTATTTATCAAAACATTCTTGGTGCCGAGACATCACTTATTAGTACGACTGTACATATCCCCACTTGCACCATAAGGCACATGAAGGCATATCTAGAGAATAAGGACCCAGAAATTAGGTGTACAGAAATATTAAATTATATGAAGCCGTAAGATAAGGTACAGTATACAGTAAGCGTGTGGGAAGTGAGTGTTGATGGAAGGGTGGGAGGAATATTTTCTCCCTTCCTCCTCTTGCTTATCAATCGTGTTTTCAGCTGTCATACTCACTTCAGGGACCTGCTTTCACTTCCTTGTATACGTACATAGTATATGGGATATATCTGAGGTTGAGGGACAGTCCCAAAGGTCTGCCACTGCCACAACCATAAAAAGAATGTGTGAGATGTAAGTGTATTATGATGTTTGGTATCAAACGTTACCATGTAGGTGTATTCCTGATCCAATCATCAGCCAACTATAAGGTTTTTGTAAACAAATTAAAATCACGCTTCCTGAAGGCAAGTCGCAGTGCCTCTACAAATAATTCCTGAAGGCATATTGCAGCTGCCAGGTTAAACGCAGAATAGGTAGTAGAAGCTACTGGTATTTTTAAGGAAGCGATAAAAAATAACCATAGGACTAGTCTATGTAGTAAGGAATGAGATTACACATGAATTACATCAAATCTTCATTAATGCAATCCAAATAGTAATGTTGTAAAGCCATTATCATGTAATTTGTAATGTAATTGTATCAGCTTAACATTTCAGAAATTAAAAGTATTTGAAGTAAATTATATATATATATATATATATATATATATATATATATATATATATATATATATATATATATATATATATATATATATATTTTATTTTTTATTTTAATTTTTTTCATAATGGAATGCTACCTACATTTTTGTTCAAATACTTGAAAGATATTGCAAGTGGTGTTAATTCATCGTGATTTGTCAAATATAAAACATTTCTTTGAAAAAGGAACTATATTACTTACACTACAAAGAACAAAAAATCGGCTTTGGATAAGATTTGATGCACGAGATGCTTAGGGCAGCATAGTGTTTTGGCTAGATTATTTTTGGTTTGTATTAATTATTTTAAAATTCTGGATTAAATATACTTGATGTTCTTAAAAACATTCTTGATAAATTTAAATGTATTTTGATTTTAATATGATGGTTGGAGAAAAAATTAATATACGAATCTACAAAAATTGGTTTTCTATATAAATCAATTTCAAGTGACCGTTATTATTTGGTATCACGTGTCAAGGAAAGATAGTTATCGTTTACTTCTTCAATTTGTTTATGAAATCGAGGTGACAAAACCGTTAAGGTTATTTAAGAATGGATGGGGATTTTGATTGATAAAACAAAGACAAAAAATGTTGTTTACATATCTATAGGCGTTGGGATGTGGCGTCCCCGCCGCCCGTCTCTTTGTGGCGCAGATTGTCCCTGGAGGTTGGGACCGTGAATCACACCTCTAGAATTGTTAGGAGGAGGCTCTAGGCACCAGCCGAACAGGGCAGTACTCCCACAGAGTGCTAGGTGGCTAATAAATACAGCTGGAACTTCTGTTTCACCACCTGGCCTCCCTAGCTGATCCTTTCAGTTCCTCATTAACCCTATCCCTGCGGGAGATGTTCCCGAATGTAATGACAATTTACAGCAATCTACAGGTTTTTAAAGTCTCTTAAAGCCTGTAAAATCGGGTGGAACGGAGCGGGAGCGTGACAGGCCACATGTCCATCTCTCAACCAGGCAGCTGAGGCACTGAGGGCTCTGAGTCAGAGACTTGCGAGATAAACAGTGCTGCCAAAGGCAAATGTAGCGAGAAATTCGCGAGAATTGATAATTTTAGAGAATGTCTATGGTAGCACTGCGGGTGAACCCCGCAAGCTACGAAGCTCGTTCTAACGTCATTTTGAAGCTATTATCATCTAATTTTCGGCTGAATACATTTAATTTCATTCAGACACTTGCCTAATCAATCAGGAGTGCCTGAATGAGCCCTAATGTGGCGGAATTGGCGGAAATATTCTCGCAGCGTAAGTGTTAATATTGAGGGCAACCCCAGCCTGCCTTCCAAAACACCTCCTCCTATCAATACATTATACTACAAACACCTAACATACTACACAGGCTTCTTTCAAAAAATTTACCAATGACGAAATCTCGACCCGCCTCGTAGTCCCCGGGGGGCGGGGGGGGGGGATAAGAAATGCCCCCACCAGTCTATCCCCTGGTAAGAACTCGCCAAAATGCTCTGGACCACCACCTTCCACTCTTACTATTAATTTCTGTAATATTCGTGGCCTTTCCTATAACTTCCACTCTGTGGAACACCACCTCTCCTCTGCCAATCCTGATAATTTCTTTCTCACCGAAACACAGTTGTCTGAGACTACTGACAGCAAACCCTTCTCTGTATCCTCCTACTATCTCTATCATCAGTTTCCAACCAAAGGTGGATGTTGCGTCTATGTACGCAACAGTCTTGCTTTCTCTCGTGTTCCCAACTTAGATTCTTCTGAATTCTCAACTCTCTGGCTAAAGATTTCTTGTCACTCTCAAACTATATATTTCTGCGCTGTCTATATCTCCCCTAATTCTACTGACTATCCAAAATTCTTTGACTATCTAACTTCTAAAGTGGAACACATTCAATCCATCTCTCCTTTCGTAGAAATCTCCATCTTAGGAGATTTCAACATTCACCACCGCCAATTGCTCTCCTCTGTTTCCACTAACCAACACGGTGAACAAGCCTACATCTTTTCATTCTTAAACGACCTAGAGCAGTTAGTCCAGCAACCCACCCGTATCCCGGATCGCTTCGGAGATCGGCCCAACATTCTTGACATATTTTTAACCTCTAACCCTTCTGCTTATACTGAATTTGTTTTCCCTCCTTTGGGCTCCTCCTACCATAAACTAATATCTGTCACCTGTCCTATCTCTCAAGTACGGCCACCAATTCCTCCCAACCGGCGGCGCATGTGGCAATTTTGCACTGCCGATTGGGAGGCTCTTTGGGAGTACTTTTTTTATTTCCCATGGAATGACTGTTGTTTCCGTGGCCGGGGACCCACGGAGAGTGTTGAACTCATTACCGAGGTAATCCTTTCGAGCATGGAAGCATACATCCCATTTTCTTACTTTCAGTCTAATGCAAAAAAATCTTGGTTTACTCAAACGGTACCTACACCTTAAAAATCAAGAATCTCATTCTTCCTATGTTTCTGCCTAGAATCAAGCCAAATTTGTTCTTCGACTTAAAAAACGCTATTTCATAAATAATAAAAGCACTGAACTATCCTCTAGCTTTTCCCAAGCTTTCTGGCATCAAGCCAAAAACCTCTCCAAAAAAATGTCTTCCACGTCTTTCCCTCCCCTTTTCCACTCTGATGGCACTACCATCACTTCTTCCTCTGACAAAGCTGAACTCTTCACTCAAACTGTTGTTACAAACTCCACCTTGGATGATTCCGGTGCTATTCCTCCTTCTCCTGCTTATGCCTAATATCCTAATTTCTTCTAAAGATGTACTTTCTATCCTCTCTGGGCTTAATACTAAGAAGGCGTCCGGTCCGGACGGTATTCCTCCTGTTGTACTAAAAAACTGTGCTTCCATGCTGACTCCCTGCCTATGCAAACTCTTTTGTCTCTGTCTCTCCTCGAACGTCTTCCCTTCTTGCTGGAAGTTTGCTCTCATTCAACCTGTCCTAAAGAAGGGTGACCGCTCTCAAACCTCCAATTATCCAATTGCTCTCATCTCTTGTAACTCTAAAGCTTTTTAAACTATTCTTGCTTCCAAATTTCTTAAGCATTTCTCTTCTCATAATCTACTCTCAGATCACCTGTATGGCTTCCTTAAGGGTTGCTCTACTGGTGATCTTCTTTCATATCTTACTAACTCTTGGTCATCCTGCTTTCCGGACTTCGGTGAGACCTTTTCTATTGCACTAGACATATCGAAGGCCTTTGCTAGAGTCTGGCACAAATCTTTTATTTCTAAACTAGCCTCTTTCGGTTTCTATCCCTCCATCTGTGCCTTTGTCTCTAATTTCCTTTCCGTCCCTTCCATTGATGCGGTTGTGCACGGCCATCGCTCACTTCCTCATCCTATCAACTCTCATGTTCCTCAGGGCTCTGTCCTATCTTCCATTCTCTTTCTAATTTTCATAATTATCTTCTCAACTGTTCCTTCAGTCCCATCCAGTCATACGCAGACGACTCTACCTTACACTACTCAATTAGTTTTCCAGAACACCCCAGCAAGCAATCCCTCAAAAAAATAGGTAATGAAGCCATACAACACTTATCTTTTGATCAACTACCATTTCTAATTGGGGCAGAGAAAACCTTGTTGCTTTTAATGCTCCCAAAACCCAATTACTCAATCTTATTGCCCATCGGGAACTCTCAGAGGAATATCCCTTATACTTCAACAATACAAAAATCAATCCTCCATCTTCTCTGAATATTCTTGGTGTGTCATATTCTTCTGCTCTCACTTGGAAGGACCATATTACCAGTCTTGCTAAGGCAGCCTCCCAGAAGCTGTGTGTGCTCAACCACCTCAAGTGGTTCTTTACCCCAGCACAGCTTCTAGCTCTGTACAGGGGCACAGTGCGTCCTTTTATTGAGTATTGTTCACATGTGTGTGGAGGATCCTCTCACACTGCACTCCTAGACAAAGTAGAAAGTAAACCCTTTCGTATCATTAACTCCTGTCCACTCGCCAAGTCTCTGCAATCTCTCTCTCTTCGCCGCAATGTTGCATCTCTCTCACTATTCTATCACTACTATAATAATCAGTGTTCCTCAGAGCTCTCCCAGTGCATACCACCTCCTCTTTGTAGCGTACGTAGTACCCGTCTTGCAACACAATCCCACCCCTACTCTGTGCAACTCTCCTAGAGTGAAATGTTATTCTCTGTTTTTCTTCTATTCAACAGCTGAGTTCTGGAGCTCTCTCCCAGAATCAGTCTTTCCCTCTTCCTATGACTTACATTGCTTCAAACTCCGTTTGTCCAGGCATTTTGGCTCGAACATTCCTTTGATTTTGGCCCTGTCACTCGTTCAACTCTGGAGGAGGCATTCGCTACAGGCAGTTCTGTTTGTTGTGTCCCTTACTCACATAGAAAACAAAATAATACTAAGGGAGTCTAAAGTTGCAAAACTTAGATAAATAAAATGAGTCTCAAAATACTCCATAATCAGGCTCGATATGATCAACACGTCTCCGAGGCATAGGTCATCACATTCCTAATACATGAGGTATACACATTTCCTTTAAGGTGAAGTGGGAATGCGGTCATTGTCGAGAGAGGTATCTAAATTTCCCCCAGCCACTTGTGACTCTCCTGCAGAAATCGTATCTGTCTTGTAGCAGAATTTATTCACACACTCCGATCCCCAGGGATCGGTATTAGGTATTACACTGCCGAAATTGATACTATCAGGCAAGTCATTCAACACAAGTTCTCCCTTGCAGATTGCACATTCAAAGTCTATGATTCTCATCAAAGGACCTCTGCCCCACTACATCTCTTGTGTACCCACTCACTACAGACACAACACAGACATGAGTTACATCCCCTTTCCTTCCCACAAACTGTACATAGAAAGTTGCCGCTTCTTTCCATAGTTCCGCGCCCTACTCCACTGATCATGACCTCTGTTTGATTTGTATTAACTTTTAATATGTTTATGGATGGTGTGGTGAGGGAGGTGAAAATGAGAACTATGGGAAGAGGATTGGGTTTAGTAGGAAAGAATGGTAGAGATTGGGAGTTGAATCAGTTGCTGTTCGCTGATGACACAGCGTTGGTGGCGGATTCTGAGGAGAAATTGCAGCGGGTAGTCAAAGAGTTTGGAGTGGTTTGTGGGAGAAGGAAACTGAAGGTGAACGTCAATAAAAGTAAAGTAATGGTGTGTAATAGAGGTGATCGTAGGGTGAATCTAGATGTGAGGCTGGATGGGGAAATATTGGAACAAGTAGAGTGTTTTAAATATCTAGGAGGAACGATAAGCAGGAGTGGAGGTATAGAAATGGAGGTACAACAGAGTGTGTGAAGGAAGGAAGGTTTTCGAAGTAATGGGAAGTATGTGGAAGACGAGAAATCTCGGAATGAAAGTAAAAAGTGCAATGTATCAAGGAATTGTTGTGCCAACAGTGATGTATGGGGCTGAGACATGGGCTCTGAAGAAAAGGGAGAGAAGGAAGCTGGATGTGATGGAGATGAACTCCTTGAGGAGTATGTGTGGAGTTACTCGTAGAGACGGATAGAGGAATGAAGAGATACATAGGAGAGTGGGGCAGCAGGAACATTTGTCAGCCAGAGTGGACAGAAGGTAGCTGAGCTGGTATTGTAATGTTGAACGAATGGGAGATGAAAGGCTTACAAAGAGAATATGTGAGTCAGATACAAGGGGAGAAAGAAGGGCAGGAAGACCCCCATTGAGATGGAGATCGAGACTGTGTAAGACAAGCTTTGGATGATAGAGGAATGACTATAGATCAGGCAAAGGAAGTGGTAATAAACAGGAATGAATGGAGAATGCTTGTGACTAGTTGAGTGAACACTGGTCATTTGGGGAAGGGGTCGGGCGCAAGTTGGACTAGATAATAGTCCATCAGGCGCCTGGCCCGGGGAGACGATTAATTTGAAGGGTGCGCCTGGAAGTGTGGTGGGCAGGCTTGTGGCTTCGGCTCCGCTGCATGTCTACCTGCTGAGATCGGATCCTCTCCGGGTGGTCGGGGGCCGGGGGAGTGCTGGAGCGATCTTGGTGACTCTGGTCTCTGGGTCTTCTCCTGGGTGACCTAGATGTGTGTGAATTTGTATTTTGTCTGTGTTTGTTCGTTGTTTTATGTTGTGTTTTGTGTTTTCCCTGTTCTTGCTCTGTCTTGAGGCGGCCATCAACAAGAAATAATAAATAAATAATAAAATAGAATTAAATAGAAAATAAAAACAAATTGGAAAAGTGGGGATTGGGCCTGAGCATATAGATAGATAAATAGATAGAACTCTTAGCCTCTTGTTTGAAATACCCTTCCTCCATCTATTGAATTTTAACTCCGCTTCCTGTGCAATATCTGCGATAAGAATTAGGTCATCTGCATACAACAACTCACATGGGAGTCCTGTTCTAAAGTCCCTTGACAGTGCCTCCAGAACCAAGACAATCAGTAGTGGGCTCAGCACTGAACCTTGGTTAACTCCGACTTTCACTATGAACTCATCGCTCAGATCCTAATTCACTCTAACTGCTGCCCGAGACCCCTCATACATTCTTATTATCACACACACCAACCACTCCTCTATTCCCAGTTTTCTCAAAGCCTAACTTCCCTTGGCACTTGGTCAAAGGCCTTCTCCAGGTCTACAAAAACTAGGCATAACTCCCTGTTTTTCTCTAAGAACCTGTCTTGCAGTTGCTTCAGAATGCAGATAGTCTCGGTTGTGCCACATCCCAGCATAAATCCGAACTGAATGTCGCTAATGGCAACACTTTCCCTGATCATGCATTCAAAGACACTTTCACTGACGTTCATGACTTGTTTGAGCCTTTTCAAATCCCTAAAATTTCCCCTGTCTAAGGAATCACCCTTGCCTAGTATATAATGATTTACTATCACACGTTTCTGCCATGCATCAGGAATTGTTTCTCTTTTGTAGTAGCATTAATCAGCTTTGTGACCAGTTTGACACCAACATCTTCAGCTGCTTTTAGCATCTCAGCGACTATGCCAGAGCTACCAGTGGCTTTAGTGGGGTGCTGAGCTGTTCTCTATTCCATTCAAACTCATAATTTAGCAATATTTTATAATGCGCCATCCATGCCTCTCTAATTTCGTTTTCCGAGGAAACAGCCATGCCACTATCATCATTTATACATCGGTCGCCCACAACGTACTTGCTACAACCCCTCGCACCCATAGTTATTTGAAAATCCCATTGTTATTATTTGTGCTACAAACTTGCTTTATCACACTATCTTGGATGGTTTTCTTTGCCCTGTTGGCCACCTTTCTAGCATTACGTTTAGTGATCAAGTATTCTTCCCTACTGCCCCCTTCCATCCATACCTTGCAACATGTTTTCTTCTCTCTGACTTTAGCTTCAACATCGTTGTTCCAATACTAAGATAACTGATGTCTGGGTGGCCGGCATCGTGGCATCAAGAATGCTGCGTTCTATAAAGTTAATTTAAGCTAAATTGGGTTATGTCACAAAGTAAAACAATTTACGTTAAATTATATTTGGCTTTGTTATGTTACGATACGATAGGTAAGGTAATGAAGGATAGAATGGCTAAATAAAGTTAAGCAGTATATTGGGTTATGTTAGAATAGGTTAGAATACGATATAGTAAGTTTGATTAAGTTAGGCTAGACTAGGTCAAGTTAAGAAAGGCTTGAATTGGTTAGATTAAGTTGAAGAGCAAAATAAATATTAACTTTTACTAACTTTAGTAGTTAACCTCTTTGATGATTATGACGCAAGTTGATAGTTTATTCTCACCAGTACACAACTTTATACAACTTAGGAAGGCTCTGTGGGCATCAATAGTGTAAACTATCTCAATTAATCCTCTGACTTCCATATACCCTTCCGACTCTGAATGATATAATAATAACCAGAACATACTGTCAAAACACGTCATAATCCTCAAGGGGTTATTAACTAAATTAAATGTCAGACTACACACACTTAACAAACGCTAACAAATGAAACAATTAAATATCTATACACTCAAAACAACCAAAATACATGTTGCGTACAATATATCAATTGTGTGAGAGAGAGAGAGAGAGAGAGAGAGAGAGAGAGAGAGAGAGAGAGAGAGAGAGAGAGAGAGAGAGAGAGAGAGAAAGAGAGAGAGCACCGATTTAGTGCTGGACTGAACAACTTACCTCCTGTTGCTTCATATTCGTTCCCTCACTCTGTATGAACCTTAGCTCCTCCTCAGTAATAGTCGGATGTCTTTCTGGTCTGTCATGAACGGTGAGGAACCAGACCAAACTCCAGACCAGACCAAGAGACCCATGAACATAGAAGGACAAGGGCCAGCCTCCCAAAACCCCCGACCCACACAGCCAACCGGTCAGAGGCATCCCCACGACTATCCCGATGTTCGAACCTGAAACAAATATATCAATAACCAGATTATACTCCTTCAAAATGTGTGTGTGTGTGTGTGTGTGTGTGTGTGTGTGTGTGTGTGTGTTAATATTATTTTGTAATGTGTTTTATTTTAATGAACTCTGAATTGAAGTCAATCTAATATAAGAACAATCTCGGACACTTGAAACTCTAGTGATTGAATGCATTAAATAATTGACGCAGACCGTTCCTAAAACGTTGACTACCAATGAAGGTAAGGATGTTTCTTAAGGGGAGATTTCCACCTGGAAGATTTTTTTCTGGACCCCTTTCTCCCTCATATTTAGCCCCATTGCTTTTGAGATTTTAAGACGTTCGCCCCATTAGTTTGGCGATTTTAAGAACCCTCGCCCCATTTCTGTCAATTTTAAGACTATTCGCGCTATTTAGGTGTCGATTTTTTCCTGGCGAGCGATAGCGAGCCTGTAATTTAAGGGGAAATAAATTTTTTCTACCGAAAAATGTACAAATTTATCTTGAAAGGGGGTCTAGGGGGGGAGTAATTTTAAGCTTGATGGAAGTCTAGGGAATCAACTAAAAATCTCCCCTTAAAACATGAATTATATGTATCTATCTCTCTCGTCCCGTTATGCATTCCCTAGAAGTAAATTTGCAAGGAATCATTGGAATTTCTTAATTCGCTGTAGTATAAGAATTGTACCTTAAAGTTGATGTCCGTGATATTGCGTTTATGTGATAAGGGATACAAGGATGGGCACTGTATTATATTGTATCAAGGCAAGCAGGCCAATTAGTGCAGGTGGGCAAATTAGGAGTGATAGTCGAAGCAGAAATAGCAATCAAATTAATTACAGTGCTTGAATCAGGGAAAGCCTTTGAATTAGGACAAACATTTAAATTGGAGGGAGTGGTTGATTTGTTGTTAACGATCAAATACTGGTGATCGTTGAATTGTGGTGACCATTGAATCGTGATGAACAGTTAAATCGTGGTAAGCAGGTGAATCCTGGTGAGTAGGTGAATCGTGGTGAGCAATTAAATAGTGGTGAACAGGTGAATCGTGGTGAACAGGTGAAACGTGGTAAGCAGGTGAATTGTGGTGAACAGGTGAATCGTGGTGAACAGGTGAATCGTGGTGAACAGGTGAATCGTGGTGAACAGGTGAATTGTGGTGAACAGGTGAATTGTGGTGAGCAGTTAAATCGTGGCAAGCAGGTGAATCGTGGTGAGCAGGTGAATCGCGGTGAACAGGTGAATCGTGGTAAGCAGGTGAATCGTGGTGACCAGGTGAATCGTGGTGAACAGGTGAATCGTGGTGACCAAGTGAATCGTAGTGAACAGGCGAATCGTGGTGAAAAAGTGAATCTTGGAGAGTAGGTGAATCGTGGTGAATAGGAGAATCGTGGTGAGCAGGTGAATCGTGGTGAACAGGTGAATCGTGGTGAACAAGTGAATCGTGGTGAGCAGGTGAATCGTGGTGAGCAGGTGAATCGTGGTAAGCAGGTGAATCGTGGTGAACAGGTGAATCGTGGTGAACAAGTGAATCGTGGTGAGCAGGTGAATCGTGGTAAGCAGGTGAATCGTGGTGAGCAGGTGAATCGTGATGAGCAGGTGAATCGTGGTGAGCAGGTGAATCGTGGTGAACAGGTGAATCGTGGTGAGCAGGTGAATCGGTGTGAACAGTTGAATCGTAGTGAACAGTTGAATCGTGATATGCAAATGAATCGTGGTCAGTAGGCGATTTGTGGTAAGTGATTGACTTGGGGTTAGATGTCGAAATGGGGTGACTGGTCGAATCCGTGTGACAGACCAAAGTGAGCGATTGACTCCAAGAAAGCGGTCCAATCGGAAAAGTGATAACAAAAGGAGGATCTGTGAAATAGAGGCAAGCATGCAAATTGGGGCGAGTGGTCGAACTGGGCGAGTGGTCGTTTTATGGCGAGAGGTCAATTTGGAGGTGCTAAAATGGGCTAAGCGATACAATTAGGTTGAACTGTTAGATTGGGTTTAGCATTGGAAACGAGGTTATTGGGCGAATTGAAGCAAGCTGATGAATTGGTGCTGGTGGGCGAAACTGTTTAACCCCTATATTAAAGGCTCACAATGGTGTGCTTCATCATGATTAACGCTTTTATATATATATATATATATATATATATCGGATAGGGAGAAGAAAACTACCTGCAACAGCTTATGATAATGCATGGTATCCATACTTTAAATAGACACCACAAACTAAACTACGCTCTTGAGGGTGAAAGTGACGAGAGAGCGTCAGCTACAACCTCTTTGGACTGTGAACAGACGACTCACACTTAAACTGTGTTAGTAAATTACCATCCCGAAGACACAAGGAGAGAAAAGGCCTTATCATCATACTATGTCACCCAGTGCGCAAGGGATAAACAGGCAAACTAGAGCGAGTTGGCAAATCAGGGTGAACAATAATTATTATCTGGGTAAGTGCGCAAACAAGGGCATACTGGTAAATTATGATGAGTGTGCAAGTTGGGAAGATTATGCATATTGGAGACAACAGTCGAATTTGACTGCTTGGTCGAGTTTGAAGTAGTGGTCAAAATGAAGCAAGTGATAGAACTGGAGAAAGTGAATTATAGCGATCAGCCCCAAAAGAGTAAAATGTCATTTTAGGGCGAGCAGTCGAATTTGACTGAGCAGTGTATTTGGGCAATCGATCGATCAGGTTGAAATGCGGGTTTAAATTGTGATTAGTAGTCGAATTGGGGGAAGTGCTTGAATTAGAAAATGTGGTTGACATGGAGCAAGTGGGTGAAAATGGGTAAACGAGTATCAGGGTGAGCAACCAAATTGGCGTCATTGAGCAAAGTAGGGCAAGCAATGAGTAGTCAAATTTGGGTGAGAAGTCAAATTTGGCTGACTGATCTACTTTGGAGTAATGATTAAAATGTGTATTGGTAGGACCAGCAGAATGGGGTGAAATTGCAATGCAGACTAACTATTGCTTGTGGTTGATTTGGGGCAAGTTGGTGAATTGGGATGAGTGAATGGGTTAATTAGAGTGAGGGATAATGCTTGATAGAATGGTTAGGCTGGTCAAGCTTTCAAATTGGCAAACACG
The DNA here is from genome assembly GCA_032716605.1 of Paralithodes platypus. Classification (NCBI taxonomy): domain Eukaryota; kingdom Metazoa; phylum Arthropoda; class Malacostraca; order Decapoda; family Lithodidae; genus Paralithodes; species Paralithodes platypus. The sequence continues at coordinate 50,857,043 of CM064487.1, read as the reverse complement.
GTTACATTAGGTTGATTATTAATATCAGAACTTGTAGCCAAATGAGACAAGTTTTATATTCGGGTGAACAGTCAATATATAAATTAGCTGTCCAATGTGGGTGAACAATCAAACTATTTATAAATGTGAAAGGTTGACAGCCAACAGCTTGGCTGGCCAGTCAACAAGTTTACAACATTTGGTTGAGATGTCCATAGGTCGACTTAGTGACCAAAACTTTAACTATGACATTAATACTTTGCTCGCCTAGCGCAACCTTCGACCATCGGAAGAAACTTACCTGTCATAAGAAGGGTGGTGAGCTTTGACCTCTCCACAGGTGGAAACCATGTTGTTATCAGACTGTTGATGCTTGGGAAGGTACCGCCCTGGAAATGTTGTAAATACAATATTACCAAACACTTATGGTTAAAAACACATGTGCAGATATGGTCCCAGGTTTATTCAACGTTTCGCCTTCTACGGCTTCTTCAGGAATACAACATATATGGATTTTTAGTTAAAATAAGACTTTAGAGGCTATCAACCCAAGAGGATTATTAACCCTTCTTTGGCGGCGCGCAACTTATGTCGTGTGAAATAAATATGGACTAAGTGGCGGTTCACAAATTATGTTGTGTGCCATTTTCACAGCGTAATGTTGCTGAGAGAGAGAGATGAGTGGTGGGAGGAGCGTAGCAAGCGTATAACTGCTCCAGACCACCGCGGCGGACCTACTGACATGAATCCCACCCTCCTCCACCCTCTCTCACTCGCTACACAGGGAATTATGTAAGGAAATTACCTAATTATAGGGTTTCTGCACTCGTGTTGCTAGATTGTTGCAAGAGAACCAGTGGTCGTACTAGGATGGTTCGGGTGTCATTGGAAAGCTCTATTTACGCCCTTTCAGGGATAGATACTTGTTTTACGCTCTGGGTCTTATTTAGGCATGAAAATGATCACGTAAACAAGCCTATTTAGGGTAAAAAGGTAAAAACGCTGGGCGCTACGGTCCTCTAGACCGCTTAGCCCGCCAATAAGGTGTAAAGCCCACCTGAAAGTCAGGAAAAACGAAACTGGAGTCCCCGAGACCCCCAAGTTTATACCCCCAGATATACTGGAAATATAAACCCAGAGGTTGTCCTGCTCGGGAACCCCAAACGTCTTCCTTATTCACGACCAGGACTGAAGCCCCCTTTCGAGAACTCCAGTCCCTTGTTCTGGTTGTGCATATATGGAAGTACAGTCAACTTATAATTATATAGTCCAAGCTCTGAGAAAACAACTAAACAAAATGAAATCATTGGTGTAGCAATATGAAATTAAATTAAATATATTGCTGCATGAACAATATGGGAAAGAGACACCTAGCCTGGTTGTATGTTCGTTAACATTATTGCTAAGGGTTTGGCTAAAGAAAAGAAGCCATTATTCAAGTTCATGTTGTCGTTTAAAACAATATGAGCCGATTCAAAACATCTCCGTTTACGTGTGTCGGTTTCGCATTTTACTAGCTTAGCTTCGTCATAGTTTATACCGTGCCCCGTGTCTAATCTACAGTATGTATTACCATCGCATTGCTCAATCTAAATTTCTCCATATCCGTTTTGTGTTCTTTTATCCTCTTCTTTAGACCTCGGTATGTTTCGCCAATATATAATTTATTACAGGAGGCACATGGAACTTCATAAACACCCGCTTCACTGTTTTCATTCTTCCGTTTACTAACCCTTTTCACGACATTTCCTATTGTGAGCCCGCCAGTTCGAACTATTTCGACTCCTGCTCTCTTCATGATATTAGATACGTTGTCAGCTACCTTTGATCTGGGTAAAATTAACATTTTGTTGGGTTTTTCTTTTGGTGGGGTTCTTAGGTGAATGGAGAGAGCTTTCTTCTTTGCTTTTAGTATGAAAAATGGGGGATATTTTAAGTGGGTGAAAGTTTTGAAAATGAGGTTTTGCTCAATTTGCAAATACTCCTCCGAAGCAAATACGAAAGGCCCGTAGATAAAAGCCTATCACAATTCCCTTCTTACTCCTGTTGTCAGTGGAAGAATAAAGACGAATAAAGACGGAAACGATTTAAGGTTTACAGTTTTTAGAAAAGCGACCAACAAAAATGACTTTGTACATTTCTATTCTTCCACTGACAACAGGAGTAAGCAGGGAATAGTGATAGGCTTTTATCTACGGACCTTACGTATTTGCTCTCGGAGGAGTATTTGTAAATTGAGCAAAACCTCATTTTCAAAACTTTCACCCACTTAAAATATCCCCCATTTTTCATGACAAGCTAAGCTAGTAAAATGCGAGACTGACACACGTAAACGGAGATGTTTTGATTCGGCTCATATTGTTTTAAACGACACCATGAACTTGAATAATGTCTTCTTTTCTTTAGCCAAACCCTTAGCTATTATGTTAACGAACATACAACCAGGCTAGGTGACTCTTTCCTATATTGTTCATGCGGTTTTTTATTTTTATTTCATTTCATATTGCTACACAAATGATTTAATTTTGTTTAGTTGTTTTCTCAGAGCTTGGACTATATATAAGTTGACTGTACTTCCATAAATATATGTTGTATTCCTGAAGAAGCCATAGAAGGCGAAACGTTGAATAAACCTGGGACCATATCTGCACATGTGTTTTTAACCATAAATGTTGCAAGCCTACGCTGTTTCTTTCTTATTACCAAACATACTATTTGTATCTAGCTAATTTTAATATCTCCCTATCTGGCTGTGTACATATGCATCAACCAGCAAGGATGTAACTCTAGGTCTTATAACTCGTAAAACTCATACATCTGGTTACACACATGAATATTTGACCAGTATACATAATAGCTCACCATTGCTATATAATGTCTTCAATTGTATAGTGATTGAATATTATGGTGTACATTGGTTTACTCAAGCAAATACGTGCCTGTACGCTTTTTTATATAAATGATCTGTCAATATTCATCCGATGAGTATTTAAGCGATGTTTTCAATTTTCTTAGGGCGTCGTTGCGGTATTCAGTACCTTTCATCTATAGTGTCAATCATTCACATTTATTAAAGACATAATATTTTACCCAGTTTACTTACACAAATGTCATTCCGCAGCGAGGATTCAATATTATCCCATGATCTTGCGATTTGGAAATAACTTTTTCAAAGATATGTTGTGACCTGATATACCCTAGGTATGCATTATTCTTTGCAGAAACAAACATTATCGGACAAGTTTAGTTTGTTATTCATCAGAAAGTACCTTGATATATGAGAAAGTATAGTTTTGATATATTTAAATAACCTTTATATGTTCCCTATTGTTCATAATTGTAAACCCGTGTGCATTTTTAGAGCCAAAGTGGCAAAACAAAACTAAAATAACCTAAACAACAGTTGCATTAAGTCATAAAGAACATATTGTAATTGTATTGCAATGTTTCTGTAATATTTCGATGGTAAGGTGAAACATTTAATTATTAGACTTTGCATGTAACAGTGGGTGTAATATTGAATGCCAACCTATTCTGGATACATCATGTTAGATCCATGGCTAATGATGCCTCTAAAAACTAAAACTCCTGTACAGAGTACGAGAATTCTTCATTGACGAGCAGTTGGCCATTACTGAATATGTAAAAGTCATGTGCGTTCTCAATGGAATACTATTTACCCTTGTGAAGTGAATGTGGAGTGGTTGCATTGAGGCAGTTGAACACAATAGAAAATATGGTTATTTGAATAATCAATGTTCGTGCAATCACGCAGGACCTTCCCCTATTACTTATATGAAGATATGTTGCATTCCTTGCATTATCTTACAGATATTTTCACGGCAAATGTTCTGAGGAATTTGCTTCAATTGTACCACCTCTCCCCATCTTTCCCCACAATACTGGGGCAGCTAGAATTACCCATGAATTCACACTCTCTCCTCCACGATGTAGAACGTCCGCTTGTTAAAACTCGCCCTATCCCTGGAACTACTACTCTCTGAAATTCACTTCCTTGCGGATACTTCCTACAAACTTACAACCTAGAACAGTTTAAATCCAGTTGTTACAAACATTTTATGAATAGTAAATGGATCTTTTTTTGTTTATCTTTGTGTTTCCATCCTCCGTTCATTGTTTTAAAAAAAATGCGATTGATACAACTAACAACTAATAAATATCCAAATGCACTCACGGATTCAAGCATTTCAAAATAGCACTTTTTGTCTTCAAATATCTGCAAATACAGCATAGGTTTACAGATAAAATTGAATTACTGACCAGGGCCAGGCCTTGTAGAACTCGCACTGCAACGAAGAGACCCGTTGACGTGGTGGCACAGAAAGGCGCCAACAACTCGAGGACAGAACTTACTATCACTCCCCCACCAAAGACCAGTCGCCCACCGTAGACTTCAGCAGCACGGCCGAGGGGAATCTGGGAGGCCGCGTACCCGTAGTAGAAGCTGCCAAGTATCAGCCCCTGGGTAGCTTCCGTCCAGTCAAAGGCGCCATCCTGGTGGTTTATGAAAAAGGAGAGGTGCTGGTTAAAAGCAGAGTCACACGAGACATTTTTGCTGTTTAACCCCTTCAGTACCATGACTCCCTTTCACCTTTGATTCTGGTTAAAATTATATGATTTTATGCAGTTCAAGAAGGACCTATGTTATTAAGAGTTTGTTTGTGTAGTATTTATCTATTTTAGCCGAAGAGGTAGACTATAAACTAAAGAAAATCGTCTAATGGTAACCAGAATATGATGAAAATACGTAATGGTGGTGGAGGGGTCAAACTTTTATCTGTACCTCTGGTCTGGCAGTGTCACCAAAAGCACTCCATAAGAATTGTATAAGCTAATATATCTGACCTTTAGTTTGATAATCAACCCAATGTAGTACTATCCCGAAATGTACCGGTATACAATACTGCTTAAAGTTTGCTGTGAGCATCCGCCTATATATGAAAGGAAGAAATTATGTTAGTCATATGTTGAGATTGAGTAAGTTAAAGGTGATGTTGTTAAGTTGAGGGTATGAATGTTTAAATACGAAGAAGTGTTTTTGTCAATGTGAAGCAATTGTGTTTTTAATACGTTGATATTGATATATCAGTTTGTCAACTCCCCCACGCGTGGCAACAATATTCTTGATTTAATCCTCACAAACGAAAGGTGATTTAGTAAACCAAGTCATGGTAGGCGATTAATTTAGTTCAAGCTATCACCCCTCAATAACCTTTAACATTAACATCGATAATGTCAAACAGAACGAAAGTACTATAGTACGTAAGTACTATATTTCAGGAAGGCTGACTTACACAAGCAGAAAGAACATCCTCAATGCTATCAATTGGAATTTCATAAACCACCTAACAGATATAGAAACCATTTGGGAAACATTCTCAAACATATAAAATAATGCTGGAAAATCTTGCATATCAGTCCAAAACAGACGTTCATATATAAATGATAAATCTAAATAGTGGAACAAGGGAATCAAAAATTGTTTATCAGCATAGACACTCGCCCATGAAGCATTCTACCTGACCAAATGTCAAAATCATAGGTAACATGGCACCAATCTTTGTCGTAAACCAACGAAATGTATTAAACAGAGCAAAAAAAGGTTTGAACAACATATTGCAAACTTAAGCAAGTCAAATCCAAAAGAGTTGTATAGCTATATCATATGTAAACAAGTAGTTACCTCGGAAATTGGCCCGCTAGTTGAAGAAAAAGGGAAACAAATTGATGATGTAACTCAAATGAGCAAAACTCTCAAATAACTGTTTTGCATCGGTGTTTACTGAGGAAGACATTAACTCTGTTCCTAAAGTCCGCCAGTTCAAATAATTAACAACTGCAGTGCCCTATGCAACATTGAATTTAAAAACACAGCCAACTCCGATAACATATCAAAACTAAAATCCAATAAATTCCCTGGACCCGACAAATGTTCTCCAAAAGTCATTCAAGAAGTAAAAGATGAAATCGCAAAACCTCTAACCCTTTTCTTCAACAAATCAATACACCATATTATAGTCCCAAAAGAATGAAAATTAGCTAACACAACACCCATAATTTAATAAGGAAATTGTTATGCCGGGACATAATATTTATATCCCGTTACCCAGTCTGCATTAAAATCCAATTATGGACTTATAGACCGTAAACATCCTCAACAGGAACACGTTCTTAATCACAAACATAGGTATTCAATCAGGTGCTACAAAACACATGTGACAACACACATGTAAATTATACACATACAGTTTATTCAATGGCATATGGTTTATATCTTAATATAATACCCTTATTGGTTCTTGCGATATACTCCGGATCTCTCAATGCGTTGCATAATTATCTCAATGTTAAGATCACGGATGTATCGAGCTAAATGAGGACTGAGAGTTAACTTAACTATTATAAGAATCAGAAAGCAACACATAGAATGCATTTAATTATAAATATTCAGTCTCTGATCAAGAACATAAAATATAACCTATTGTGGTAATATAAAGTAGGAAATATACAATTAATAAGAATGAACACGTGACCTATAGAATCAACCCTTGATAATAATATATATATATGTGAGTCAAGTGTCTAACGTATATTTATTCTTTAAAATACAAAGTTACCCGGATATGGGGGAATGAAACGAATTGAGTAATAAAACAAGTACATGAATGGCTGGTTCGAGTAACGCTCACGGAGGGGGGGGGGGGGGGGGGGGTTTGAGGGGCGCCCGTGGGCAGGTTAATCAGCACGGGTAGGGTGGCTGTTGACCAGGTAAATAGCTCAGGTCATTCTAGTTACTGCGGTCTTGGAAATTCTATTTACTATTTGTGCGATGATGAACTTAGTATTTGGGAGAATGAATTGAAATTAAGGGGAATGATATGCTGAATTACTTTTACGATTCAACTTACTATTAACTTAATATGAGTAAATTATAATGTGAACATAATTATGTTCCTTCAATCAATTATATGTAATAATATTAACTCAGGTCGAAGAATTCAGAGTTAATATTTACTCTCTGATTATAAATGAATAAAATATCAATATCTCTTAAGCGAAATTGATAGAAAGTACAGTTAACAGAACTAACGTAGTCAACCAATACTGAGGAACGCTTAAATAAAATGTTTGTGTATGAATGAATAAGTACAATATTAATTATAGATAAATGACGAACATGACGAAGTTGTACTAAATAAAATACCCCAAAAGATATAATAAGATATCTGAACTAGTTAACAGAGTCTTGTAAAGAATTCACCCAATAAGCGGTGTATTCGAATGATGAATAATTAGATAACAGAATCTATGCAAGGCTAGAATTCCTAGACGAGAAGAATCAGCATTATCTACATCAGTAATCAAATGAACATAAATACGGTTCATATAATAATTACAATAACGATTAAACAACGAGCGTAAATTTAGAATCTCGGGAAGAATGTATATATAATAATTAATAACGATTCTTCACGAGGGGGAACTGAGACAAACAGAATATGAAATTGAGCGTAGGTTCTAGGTAACAGGTTATTATTTAAAGAAGGGAATAATTACACGTAATACATTTAGACTTCAACTTGTAACATACATAATAGAATTAGACATATACAAGGAAAATCTGTGAGTATTTGGCTAAGTGCTTTAATGAACACAAGTATGTAACGTATGCGTAATACGTTCTATGAGAGTTATATAAAATATGAACGCTTAGATCTTAGGCACAGATCTATATAACAATTACTACAAATTCTGAGAGATTAACACATACGCAATGAATAAGGATCTTGGACACAGATCTATAGATAATTTAGCACTTTAATATTCACATATTTTAACCTTACCTTCACAGCAATAATCACAACGTAAGATACTCAGAGACACTTGGGGTAATACAGTAGGGTAGAGAGCTGAGAGAAAGTCTGGCCGACGTTGAACGTAGATCCACAGGGCAGTACTTCAGGAGGAACTGCTTCTCACAATCAGGACTTCAGGAACCGGACTTTAGAAGGCTTACAGCAGGTTTGGCGTACTCTCAGGGCAGGGGGAAGGGCAAGACAAGGTTCCAGTGCTGTTAGATGTCCCGGACTTCTCAGACTTAAGGACATTACCCCAGCGGTCGTTTGCTTACTTTTCCTATACTTTCGTTGAGGCTATGTTTGACTTAATTCTTGCCTCTTACTTATAGGAATTCAATGTAAAAAAGATATTGTAAAACGTTGTGATAAAGTTGTGATGATTAATACTTAACTAAGACATACATGGTAATTATTGTTAGGTACATATGGATAATAGTTATTTTATTTAATACTTAGGTGATAGTTACTTAGGCTAGTATGCATGTTATATTGATTATAATGATTACTTCATAATTAAAACTCTTAGGCAAACTTGGTAATAGTTCGCCTATCATTTCTTCTTCTGCTATGTTGGATGGTTCTCCAGGCCCATCATAATTGGTAGACCTAATTAGTTCCACTTGTTCCGGTAGCATTCTGGCCTTCGGTGTTTTACTTGCATAAACATTTCTTCGTTATACTGCAAATCCGGAGTCTGGACAAATGGTGGCTGGTGATTGGCGAGCGTAGTTTGAAAACGCTGCTGTGATAGGGTATCAGGATTTCCCTTTACCTGGGGTGACTGTCCTAGATGACCTGGTCCCGTGTCCCATAGAGCCTGGGAAATTCCTGAGGTCATGGGGTGCTCGGGTAGACATTGTTTTCTCCTTTTCTTCAGTTCCCACTTCTTCTCCCTGCTAACTTGTAGGCTCGCAATCTTGCAGGTTTCCCTGGAGCCCGTTCTCACTAACCCCGTCACTTCAGAAATAAAGTTCTGCATGGCAACTATCGCCCAATAAGCTTCACCTCAATTATATGCAAGCTGCTCGAAACAATAGTCCAAAATATCATTGTATGCCATTTAGAAATTAACCTTATAAAGGGCTCGCAACATGGTGTCCGAAGTAAGCATTCATGTCTGACTAATCTCCTTGATTTTTTTCCACGATATCCTTAATGTATATGACGAAGAAAAAGCAGTTGCCATCGTCTACATTGATTAAAGACAAAACATTCGATAAAGGGCCTCACATATTGATTCCCCGAATAAGAAACAAACCACATGAGGAATGACTAAAATGATTAAGCGTATTTACCTTGAGAAACCGCATATTAAGAGGGGACTTAATCCAATTTTGTTTTTATAATTTTCAAAGGCCATGGCAACATGGATACAAGTAAGTACTTCACACTAGATAACTCAAATTATGCAAGAAGTAATGGTTACACAATAGTCAGAAAAGTGTATCATTCACATGAAGCGAAGCACTTCTTTTTCAACAGAGTGGTCAACTTATGGAATAAATAGCCTAGAGATGTTGTAGAATGCCATACAATCCAGACATTCAAATATCGCCTTGATAAATATCTTGCCATGAATCCCCGACTGACTGCATCTGTGCCCGAGTATTGTCACCGTTTCAGTATCATATATAGTAATCTATATTTTATTAATTTCACCACAATACCAAACACCCCCAATGAAATTAATTAAAGTATATATGATCCGCCGGGATTCGAACCCGGGTTATCCCACACAGATTTTTGCCACCTTAACCATTACACCACCAGAACGGTTAAAGGTTTATGCACACGCCTACGACTTATTATCCATTCTCGAATACTGGATATTAATTTAATCATGTTCATATTCCCAACCGCCCTATGGTAGGCCTAATGTTTAAGTGCGAGGAAAGAATATTCATGGGGCACAGATCATATAGACTGGCCTCGCTACGAAATATCCCTGAACCTACTGATAATCTATATTTTATTAATTTCACCACAACACCAAACACCCCCAATGAAATTAATTAAAGTATATATGATTCGCCGGGATTCGAACCCGGGTTATCACACACAGATTTTTACCACCTTAACCATTACACCACCAGGACGGTTAAAGGTTTATGCACACGCCTACGACTTATTATCCATTCTCGATATAATATTGTTTTTTGACCACAGTCTTTCTGGAGCTGAAGCCCCTAATTTGATGGCTGCGGTTTTTCGTATTTATTTATTTAATTATTAAATGTATTTATTTACAAGCAACCTAGTAAAGACCATTTAGGTCTGTTGTTGCTTGTATTCCTTTGTATTTCTTTGTATATCATGTGTCTGAAGTTAGTGTAAGCCTTTACTTATTTTAACGTGCAGAAACGGTGCTATATACAACATCCTGGCCTATCATGTTAAGATTGAATTGGTGGAACTATTGACTCACAATATACTGCGGTGTGTCAGAGGTGTAGTTGTCTGGGAGAGGACACACATCACTAAGGTTCTGTATGGAGCTGTCTGGAGCGGTGCCGACCATGGACACAATAGCCACTGAGAACCCGGTCCTCAGCATGTAATTGATGGAAAGACCCAATTTGGCCATCAAACCCAGTGTGTAGCGAGCACCCCAATACTGTCGAGGCTTAGCTGGAGATAAAATATAATATAAAGGTAAAACAAATAGATATAGATATATAGATATATAAACTAAATGCTAATTTAATGGTAAGATCTCCCACCTGCATCTTACCTTATTATCAACCAGCGGTCGATACCAAAAACGCTGTTCCATCATCTGAAGTATCCACTTCAATAGTTGCATATCTCTTTGCACTACACTTTAAATTTATATGAGTTTACACAATCACGGAGAAGAAGGTTTCCATGTTATCGTGAAAAAGAGTAGTTGACGGCATGAGACAGGTGGTTTATTGGGTCAAGGAAATATAAACAATAAAATAAAACAAACTAGAAAAATATAATGAGTGAAACTATATATATAGCCGTCCGGCTGGCTCAGTTGATAGCGTGCCTGATTCCCATCTTGAAGGTCTCGCGTTCAATCCCCGCTCAGATTGAAAAGTTTTTCTGGGATACAGCCGGCGGTTACCATCTCCCCATTAGCAAGGGGGATGGGTAATGGTCTCTGGTAGACTAAAGAAAGCCAAGTGCTTGTGAATCCTCAAAGGAGGAGATACGGGCGCTATATAAGTAACCAGAAGATTATTATTATTATTATTACTGTATATATATACTGTATATATCTATCTATCTATCTATTGCCTGACGCCGTGATCCCCGAAGGGGTGGCCACGAACGAACCGCCCCCATGCACCTCTGTCCCAAGTCAGTCGACGCCCCTCCCCCCAACCAGCACCGCCTTCGTTCATGTAGTTCCTCACTCCATCCTTCCACCTCATATTCGGTCTACCTCTCCCCCTCTGTCCCTCCACCTCGCTCTCGTACACCCCTAGTCATTCTCTCGCTTTCCATACGTTCCATATGGCCGAACCATCTCCAAGTTGTTCCTTTTTCACACTTTCCAGCACATCTACCTCCACACCACACCTCCTTCTTACTTCCTCATTAGTCTGTCTATCCCTCCATGTAACTCCGCACGCACTCCTTAAGTAATTCATTTCCACTGCTCTCACTCTTGGTCTGAGTCTCTCAACCAATGTCCATGCTTCGCTTCCGTAAGTCAGTGTCGGGATTACCACACTGTCATGCAAGGACTCTTTCACTTCCATACTGACCACCCTATTTCTTGTTACTGCTTTTAGCGTTCCTACAACCCTCTTCCCCTGTTGTACCCTCTCCCGCACCTCTTCATCCATAGTCCCATCTTTACCCAACACACTGCCCAGATACTTAAAAGAGTTGACGATCTCCATAGCCTGACCGTTCATCTTCATCTCACACTCTGTGACTTTCACCCCTTTCGAAGACCATAACCTTGCTCTTCCCCGTATTTACCTTCAAATTCCGTTTTTCGCACACTGTTCCAAACTCATTTACCAGACCCTGCAACTTCCATCATTATCACTCATCAGAACTGTATCATCCGCAAACAGCAGTATAGGTAGCTTCCACTCAATTCCCTCCCTTTTCAGCGATACACCAACATTCACTGCTCTTGATAGTATTTCTTTCATGACTCCATCCATATATACAGTAAACAACCACGGGGACATCACACACCCCTGTTCAAAACAAACATTCAGGTAAAAGAACTCGCTCTGCTCACTCTCCACAGGTATTGCCCCTTTTGCACCCTCATACATGCTCTTCACTGCTTTCAGCAACTTGCCCTCTACTCCGTATATTCTAAGTACTTTCCACAAACCTTCTCTATCCACTCTGTCATAGGCCTTCTCCAAGTCCATAAAGGCAACATACACCTTTTGTTTCTTCTCCAGATACTTCTCCACAACACAATTCAGGGTAAAAATCTGATCTACACATCCTCTTCCCTTCCTAAAACTCCCTGCTCGTCGCCTATCCATTTCTCCGTTCTCACTCTCACTCTCTCAATCACTACCCTACTGTATACCTTCCCTACTACGCTTAGAAGACATTTCCTCGGTGGTTTACCACACACTCCTCTTTCCCTTTGCCCTTATATAGGGGGACTATTATGCCAGTCCTTCTAGCAACGGGTGCACTACCGATCTGCCATGCTAGTTTACACATTTTACATACCCATTCTATCACTATCTCACCACCATACCTCAACATTTCCCACACACTCCATCTGTTTCCTGGTGCTTTCCCCAACTTCACTCTTTTCATGGCTTCCCACACTTGACCTCCTGATCCCACCTCCTCCTCCACTACTTCTCTTCTTCTCTCCCTCCCATACCATATCCAGCTATGTTTGCTGGCTCTTCATTCCTTTCATTTAGCAACTCACTGAAGTACTCCCTCCATCTTTCGACTCTCTCTTGCTTCTCGGCTAGCATTCTCCCATTCTTATCTTTCACACCCTTACTGTTTCCCTTGCTACCTTCCCTACTTTCTCTTGACTTCTTTCCAGAACAGTTTCTTACTCTCCCTCCATTTTACACTCAGATTCCTTCCAAATTCCTCATCTACTCTTCTCTTACTTTCCTTCACTACTCTCTTCACCACCCTCTTACTCTCCACGTACCTCGCTCGTTTCTGTCTCTCGGAATCTTCATTCCCTCTACTACCCAAACCACTCTCTATATGCTTTCTTCTTTTCTTCCACAGCTATTCTTACCTCTTCTGTCCACCATGCTGTACCTTTCACTCCCCTCCCTCTTCTCCTCACTCCACACACCTCCTCACATGCTGCACAGATCTCATCCTTAAACACCTTGCTCATCTCCTCCACTTCCTCCATAACTTCCAGGTCGAACCCACCAAGTCGTCTTTCCACTGCTCTCCTGTAATCTCCTCCCTGACTTCCTCCTCCGCAACTCTCCACCCTCCTCACCATTCCACCACCCTCCTCTCGCCTCCCTCCCGCTCTCCTCACCCACTTCTTTGTGTATCCTAACCTTAGCTACCACTACATAATGATCAGACAGGACCCCCTCCAATACCCCTATACACCCTAGCATCCATCACAGATTTCTTCATTCGTTCATCCACACATTACATAATCAATCAATGACTTTCGTTCCACCACTGTCTTATCTTTCATCGTCAACATCCGTTTCCACGTGTACCTGTGGATCATTCTGTGTCGGAAGAAGGTGTTGGCTATCCACAGCCTCCTTCCCACACATACGTCCACAAGTGCACTACCATTCCCATTCACCTCTGATGGTACCCCCCACGCTCCCACCACTCCCTCAACTTTCCTATCACCCACCTTACCATTCATATCCCCAATCAGAAATATTCTTTCGTTCTTGTCAAACTTCTCCAGGCACGCCTCCACATTCATCCAGAACTCCTCTTTCTTTCTTTCAAGTATATCCTCTGTCGGGGCATACACGCATACAATCACCCACGTTTGTATTCCTACTTTCATTCTCACCCACACAATCCTTGAACCCACAGACCCATACTCTCTTACACATTCCTTCCATTTGCTACTTACAAACAAACATGCACCTTCTCCTCGCTGTTCCTTCACTCACTCCAGCACACCACACCCATTCCACATTCCCATTCTCTCACATCTGAACCTTTCCATTTGGTCTCTGTCATTCCACATACATCCAGCCTGGCATTCACTAACACTTCCAGACCTCTCTCTCTTTTGTTCCATCATTCATGCCACTAACATTCCACGTAGCCATTCTCAGAATGTCCGAAGGCATGTCCTTAGTCGGTCGTGGTTCGTCAACGTTGGTTCCGTCCGCATCCGAGGCTGTTCGTTCGTTTTTCTTTGCTTAGATATTTTTTCCGGGTGGGGGTCGCAAGCCCACCGACCCAACCTCTTTAGTCGCCTCTTACGACACGCAGAAGGCACGTGGGGCATATTCTATTCCCTAACCCCCAGGGGGAACTGTATATATACAGTATATATATATATATATATATATATATATATATATATATATATGCAAACAACTTTAAACTTTTCATACTTACTAGCAACATAACTTGTAGATTCTGTGCCGTATTTGGAAACTGATCTCTGAAGCGTATCATTATTTGAAATGTCTTCAGAATCAATACTTGAATCTGCATTGATGACCACCTTTTCTTTTTCTGAGTTATTCATCGTGTAGGCTTAGTTGCATGGATGAGTTTGTCTGCATTGTGATATAGAAATACACTTGTTTGAGTTATAATATAGAGCTGAGAATGTTAGATTATTATATTTTATCATAGTTATACAAATATACATGCTATAAAAACACGGCTCCGCTTCTTTAGGTTTATGCTGCATTAAAATATTCATGTTTGTGAGCAAGTGATTAACGAAAACTATTATTCTATTATGTAATGTTGGTTCCTCTTATGAAATGAAAAATCCAGGTTTCCATAATGTTATCATTACTATAAGAAATAGATCATCCATTATTCCATGTGTCATCCCATGTTTGCCTCGCTATATGTACCAGTCTATCTCTATGTATATACAGTATATCAATACATCTATCTCCATTAAAGGATGCATAATTTACCTACCTGTGGATCGTGTAGCAGATGTTTCAACACTAAAATCGTCCCTGATGAAAATTAAATTAACTGTATGTTTTTCATCCAATGCACAGACTTCGAGCATATACTTGCAAAGGCCTCACAATTCATAGATGTATTAACGTGCAGGATAAATGCTCTTGAGTACTTTGTGAGTGCTACGTTGGGAATGAAGCTCCGCTATCAACCACAAGGTATGCGGATGCAAAATCCATGTTTATTCCACCTGCCTCACGACGTTCTGACGCAGTGCACACCCTGACCCTTAAAACAACGTTCTCCCGCCACAAAATGATTTATGTTTAGAAAAGTGATAGATATCCACAGAAAAAGACTGTCCTCCCCACAACAACCTTCAATAAAATACAAATTATAGCTAAAGAAGAGGAAGACCTTTGTGAAGTAAGACTGGTCGGAAGCTCCATAGTCCGAGGCCAACTCGCAGAGTTTTGTGGAAGGACCCCCAAAACCAGGAAACGCTTCTGCATCCCAGGAGTAATAATAATAATAATAATAATAATAATAATAGAAATAAAAGGAATAATAGGAATAGAAGTAGATGAAATTGCCGGTGCCGTAGATGATGTGATAATTGATGCCCAATATAATTGAATTTACGCAGGTATAAATTATGTGAAACACACACGGTCCGAGGAACTGCTGAAGAAGTATCGGAGGAGGATCCAACAGTTCAAGAAAAAATATAGCCATATTATTGTTTCAGGTGTCCTCCCCAGAAAATCAGCTGAGCAGAAATACTTTGAGAAGGCTTTCAGCCTATATAATTACCTCCATATCTTTGTTCCAAGGAACAAATTTAGTTCATCAACTCATGAGATCACTTCTTCCGGCAACCTCATCTGTCTTTTCAATGAAAAATCATACTTGATCAGGTGCAAGCTTGGGAGTTAGTGTAATATACTCTAATAATCGAGCATAATTTAAATTTAATTTTAAAAGTAAATGTGGACTGCACCCATTTTGAATTGAGTGCAAGAGGGGTCTGCCCCTATTCTAAGAATGAGCACAAGGGGTGCCTGCGCCCATTTGGATGACCCAAAATGGGTGCAGAACATTCTGGGAGTATTTTAATGCTTTGGGAGGGTTGAAAATGGGCTGCGCCCATTTTGAATGGGTCAGAATGGGTGCCGCCTATTATGACTGGATTGGTAAATTAGGTCATTATGGAGGGGTGAGAATAGGCGCAGCCCATATATTATAAAAAGAAACTGTGACTAAACTTGATCTAGTTGGTGGATGTGGACGAGACAGGGGTCTACAGAGGAGTTCGTTAATGCGTTAGAAATTGCTCTAAGTGAGGAATGAGTGATAAAATAACTGGAAAATGTTATATGTGGACAGCTTATAGAAGAAGTTGGCGAACTAAGCAACGCAGTAATAGATCGTGACCGCAAAATAACATAATTGCAAAGAGAAATCGATTGTCTTATCACCACTGTCGATTATATAGAGCAATACTGAAGGAGGATGAATCTGAGACTGACAAGTGTTCAGGACGATATACAAGCGACAATAGACCTTATAAACAACAAAGTCTGTACAATAGATCCTATCAAGATAGAGGAAATCGACAGAATTCATCCCATTGGTCGGCGAAGGGAGGATGGTCCAGCTAGGCAGATAAAGATATGATTTGCTGCTTATCGTGCGAGGCAGAAGGTGTATAAAAACTGATCGCTTCTTAACCCTGAGTATGGACAGAAACCACCGAGTGACCCCTAGCGGACTGGGAGGAACGGACCAGGAACAGTGCTTGCAGCCGTCGCCACACCGTCTGACGGCCTCTGCGATGATCCCCTCTCCAAAAATTGGTGGCCCCGTTTGACGGCACGAGGTCGCCACATTATGGTTGACATCGTAACCAGGGCGCCCTGTGACGCCACCCAAGAGCGACCCACCTTACAGCGCCGTCTGCCGCCAGCTGGTCGCCGCTCTCGTGCCGTCGCTAGCAAACTGCCCACCGTCAGTAGTCGACCGCCGCTTGTTCTTGTCTGTCATCGAAGCGTCCTTCGACCTAAGTTGACTGTACGCCGACCTAGGCTCCAAAAGTTCAGCATGTTGAACTATTTTTTGCCGGCCCGCTGACCTCTCCCACTCTGTACTGCGCACTACCGTTTATTTAGGACCATTGCCATAGGGCGCAGCATTAGGTGCCGTAGGAGTGTTTATTTTGTTATCGATTTATTTAATTATTTACTATTTTTTAGTTTCCTCCCTAGACCTCCATCAAGCATAAACAAACATCCCCAAGATCCCCCTTCTATGTAAATTTGTATATTTTTTAGTAGAAAAATGGGCCGGCCAAAGGCCAGTTCCTCCTATATTAGAGCCTCGCCAGAAACAAAATTTGACACCTAAATCGCACGGAAGGTCTTATTATTGACATAATAATCGCCAAACTAATAGGCCGAACTTCTTAAAATCCGAAATCTAAAGAGGCTAAGAATGAGGGAGAAGGGGAACCAGAAAAACTATCAATGACCCTCTTAAAAAATCCTTCCCACACCCAAATTCTCCACCACAAATCTACCCCTCCACAATTGTATGCGTCAGCTGATGGGCGCTAATTGTCGAATTATTCACCGAATCCAAGAGCCTATCCCTGCAACTGTCTGCCACAGGGAGTTCAAAGATGCTAAACCAGGAAACTATGTACCCCTTTTGTGCCGGCGATGTCTCTTATTTATTTATGTGTTTGCATTTGTTTTAGCTATATTTAGAAGATTTTGTGCAGCTAAAAAATGATCTGTGGTAATATAAAGGGTTAATTAAGACAGTTCGAAGCCTGTTAACTGTTAAAGGCCCTTAAACTTAATAAAATCGTCTATATGTAAATAGACTAAAATGAAAAGGACGGAACTGGTACTGAATGGGTTAACTTAATAATGGTCATATTCAATCGAGAAAACAGAAGTCGCGGTCTGCCTGCTCAAGTCTCTGTTTACAACTGTATTTTATTGCTTTTCCTTAAGTTATATGGATTACTATTTGTGTATATTATGATTCTATATAACGTTTCATGCTTAAACATATTTGCATAAGGATGTTATGTGTTGCAGGTATGTAATTTTTCTTAGGATTATTGCCATTTTGGTTTGCAAGTTATTATGACAGAAATATGCTAAGAAAAATAGGAAAAGGCAGTAGGATGGCAACTTATTGATTATATATGCTAGTTAGCAACTGACAGATGGCTTGGGGAGATATACTATATAATTTGATCACACATGTGTTTTTCTTACATAAAATAGTGGAAAAAGGACGAACAGTTTTCATGAAAACATAATCCATCCACCTAATGGTGCTCTAAATTCAAGAAAAACGTATAACAACTTGGTTTAAACTCTTGTGGGTGAAAATATGGTAGAAATTACTTAGTTAAAGGGAATATTAACTGATGTGGTTCGGGGTATAAATTGATGTTGGTAAGCAGAAGTTGTGCAATGTGGAGGAGTGACAGTTAGGTTATGTGCTCTAACAGATGCCCCAATACCACGGGAGAATATGCGAAGAAGTGGTACAATTGCAGCATAAAAGTAATTGTGAAACAAGGAAAACGATGTAACATTTCTTCGTATGTATATAGGCCTAAAGGGGGGAATTTATTACTGCTATTAGTGTTATTGATAGTTCTAATTGTTTCATTTTGTATTTTATCTTGCTATCTAAGCGCCACCTCTCCACATCCACTCCGCAAAGGCAAGCAATACTCAAACTAAGAAAGCACATGATTGTGGGTATTATGGGATTACGGGTATCCTGCCACGGACATTAGTTCCAGGGCAGTAGTTCCCTTTCCAATGTTCCCTTACCCACTTTAAACCACTATTTGGACACTTGATCCTCAGTGTTTTGGAGGACAAGCAGCCTAGAAGGGTCACTAGACCTGTTGTTGCTTGATTTCCTTTGGACTCCTTTGTACTTTGTACTCCTTTATTATGGGTATAGCTGCTCGTCAGTGAAAAGTTTACAAACTCGGAAAAGAAACTCAAGCTTCTTTTAGGCATTTCTAGCAATAGACAGAATGTGAGCTGTACTGTACAACTGAGGGATGCACCAACGATCTTAATAAAGAAAAAACATGGGTAGGTGTGTTTCATTGAAAGTAATAATGATATATGATCCAGGTTGACTTTCCCTATTAGTGCGATTGTGATTTAACCTCCATTTCTATATTGTATATACATACCGGTATACAGTATATATACAGTATATATAGGGGAGATGTGGTGGAGTGGTCTTACCACTGGACTAGTAATCAAATGGACTTTGTTTCTAATCCAGATATGTCAATGAAAAGATATTGGGATGGAATTTGTGCTGTACCTAGTACCAGTGCATTACCACAAAGCCCACCGAAACGCCAAATAAAAACACTCATTGTTCCCTGATCAAATAGTACTGTATGAATATTTCCATATTCAAAATATCTATAGGGGGGCAATGACTAGTGAGTTCACTGCTCAATAGATGGCGTTCTGAGAGTGAGGGAACCGAATCTAGGAGGTGAGACAGTGAAGCACTGGAGCGAGGCAGCTTCGTGCTGTTAGTGGGCAACTAAGCCCCATGCATCCTGCGAAGGCAACATGACAGGGGCTGGTTGCAGCTAAAAGTGCTTCACAAGTCTCACCCCCTAGACTAGAACGGGACCTCACAGGCTTCACCGTTTAATGTACAATGGTTGAATGCACAGTTTCTCAGCCTATGCCCAAGAGGGAGTAGTTGGAATATATATATATATATATATATATATATATATAATATATATATATATATAGTAAAACTCGCTAGGAAAATTGAAACAATGGAACACCAAGCTTTCGTCTATTCTCTCAAGACATCCTCAGGGTAATACAAGAAAACAGGGGGAGAATGAGACTTAACCCTTAAAAAGCAGCTCACCACATAAGTCGAGTTGAAAAAACTGGCAAAAAACGGGTGAAAAAAGGGTGGAAATCGAGTGAAAATGGGTGGGATAGTAATGATCCATACGTCCGACATCTGTGGCCTCCCGGCCCACACTAACTCCAGTTCCCCCACCGCGCGGGAGGATGACAGTGTAACCAATAGTTCGCTAAAAGTGAGCAAGGTAGCAAAATCAGCTAAACTTCCATCTTCGAGATAACACTGTCAGTGCTCCACGAGTGCTACGTAGCTGTATGTGGCGTCATTGTGTAGCGATTTCCACCTAGTTTTCGGCGCAATACAGTTCCTTTCATACTGATGGTTGATATAGCAGTCAGAACGGCCTGAAAATGCCCAAAACGGCCACAGAGGGCCCGCTAGACAAGGGTTAATTAAATACCCGTCCTAAATCATCTGTGAGTTGCTAACTAGCATATAAATACAAAAAGTGTTGCCATCCTACTGCCTGTTGCCATATTTTTAGGAACATACTTATTTTACATAAAAATAAATGACTTACACATTATATATACTTATACAGAAATGCATATACATTGAAATATGCCTAACAATACAATCTAATCATATTATACAGTTTGATACAAATCAATGGACTTGCAGATCCCTTTCAAACTGTTATCTAACTTATGTAAATATGAAGAAATACATATAGATATTGTGACGTTAACCACTCCGTTAGAACCGCATGGCTTGTCCTACAGTGACTCGCTAGGATCGCCAGGGCAGTGGATGTGGCTACAGTTGATGTATTGTTGTGTGCTTTATTTCATATGAAAGCTCGTGTCATGGGCAGTCCAGAAAGGCTCTTTGTTTTCACCCATGTCAAGGCTTTATATATTTAATTGCAAAGTATATGTTTTATCATTAAGTAGTAATGATAGTATTTGAGAGAGAGAGAGAGAGAGAGTAGAACAGAGTGTGGGGAGGCGCGCAGTGTTTTGCTATACTCGATGACGTCATAGCTGGCTGGCCTCGTGGGGATTCGTTGGGGGAGTTTTTTACCATGCTTGGTGATGTCATGTTTGGCTAGCTTCTTTAGCATTGGCTAGAGGACTTGTTACCGCTTTCCCACGCGGTTCAAACTAGTGCTAGTATATATACTGCTCTCTGGCCACTCTCTCCCTCAGATCTGGTTTCTAGAACGCATCCCTCTTATCCCTTTGATACCTGACCCCCCTCCCTGCACCTGAGAACCTTTTCCTCTGCCTATCTCTCTCATTTTCCATATCTTTCACCACCTTTTATTAATATTATACCCCCTCTGGTTAACTCTGCATAATCAGCTTCATGCTGGCCAGTTGTATTGTGCGTTAAGGTCTTATATAACCCATGTATGTTAGTTGTTAAGATAAGTTGATCACGAAGCATTGGTTGGCATTCATATTGTTCAGTACCTCTTCCTATAATTATTAGTGTTCTGCTGGATTAGATAATGCTAGACTAGGAGTCTGATACTATAAGGTATTGTTTCCGATGGGTGCTGGCTTTAGTTAAAAGCTGCACGACATACCTGAGAACTGGAGTTGATTGGGTAAATTCTAGTCTGTGTGCCATTGAGAGTAGAGCATGCACGAATGAGGGCTTTTTGCCTATACCATTCTGCACTGTTCTAGGCTCGGTTGTTTATCTTTGAGGTACGCCAGGAGAACGCTTAATACTTCGGTATTAAGGTTTCTCAAGAGAGCTACCCTTCACTCTAAAGTAATATTTGACGCACAGACTTGAGATTTGCACTAGGCTATGCGGCATGCCATGCGCACCAGTATCTCGTATCATTGACTCTAGCTAGACTTTATCAGTCACAGTAGACATTAAGTATATTAAACCAATTACTCTTTTTATGCATACCCGTTTATGATTACACAAGCATTTCGCAGCCTAGTTTGATGTATTGAGACACAAACGACTTAGGCTCTTTTTGTTGATAGGAATACTGCATTGTCGTGGCGATTATTATTATTGTTGTGGCGTTTAGGATATTCTTGGCTCCGACTGCATTATATCTCCTGCCTTTTTTGTGTGCATAGCCTGAACGAGCATTGTTCCGCTGCCTGCTTTTTTGGGTTCCATTTCCGATTCGAGCATCTTGATAGCATCTAACATTTAAAGAAGATTCCTTGTTGGTGTTGAAGGACTTTAGTGCACTTTCTTTCATGCAGGAGTGCCTGACATTTATTGATTAAAGTAACGTAAGCTGTAACTTCTCTTACCACCTTACTTTGCATACCATAACCAAGCACCTTCGGTTATAGGTAGTAATAGGCTGTTTTCACATAACATTAAGCCTAGAGTAGACGCACATTTATTGAGAGTTTGATAACCTATTATTGCATATAGAACTCTGGAGAGTATTTGTGTTCTTTGTTCACTGGGAATATACATCAGAGGTTGGATCTAGCGCTTTCCGTTGTAGCATTTATGCCATTACTAGTCCAATGAATAAGAGCCCTGATATATTTAAACCTCAGTCGTAACAAATGGCGACCTTACCTAGGATTTGGTGAACCTATATTTATTAGCAGGGAACATTTGTTGTTTTGGGGAATATTTTGCGGGGATCAGCAAGAATAATTTTTTTTTGCAACATAGTATAGCCCTTGAGTATTTCCGAGAATTTTTGTGTGTATATTGAGGTATAAGAGTTTGGGGTGCTTCTTTTCTGAATATTGAGGTGAGAAATTTTTGTGAGCATCATGTCTTATACCGGATCAGAGGAGAATGGAGACACAGTACGTAATGTCGAAACTGAGGAACAGCAGTATGATGAAATGGTTAATCAGGTGAACTGTGAGGAGGATGCTAGGATATTTTGCAATGGCCTGTTACTGCCGAGCGGTTGGAGGGTATGGATCGGTACGGTCTTCAATGCCTGGCCACAGCTATCGGTCATGCGGGTACTAGTAGCATGACCAGGAATAACTTGATAACGTGTGTACTGGGCAGGGTGACTGGTGAGCGAGATGGGTTGAGTGCTCAGAGCCCTTCGGCCATGCTTCCCCTACACTCGACTCCCAGCCATCCCAGTTTGCCGACCCCGGGTACGCTTCCACAGTTGGGTGGTGACTGGCAGGGTGGGTTGCCCCTGGGGGGACCACCGGTAATTTCAAACATTGTAGCACCTTCACCTCCTCCAGGGTTAACTCCAGAATTATTGCTTCAGCTCGAATTAGCTAAGCTTCAGCATCAGCAGCAAATATAATTAGCTAAGACCGAAGAGAGAAAATGTCAGCTTCAGCTTCAGCAGCAACAAAGGGCAGGTGAGCAGCAAATAGAGCTAGCAAAAATCCAAGCTGAGTCGACTAGGTACTGTGCCGACAGGGACGTAGAGAAGTCGCGAGTAGAGACAACGGGAC
Organism: Paralithodes platypus; assembly: GCA_032716605.1. Taxonomy (NCBI): domain Eukaryota; kingdom Metazoa; phylum Arthropoda; class Malacostraca; order Decapoda; family Lithodidae; genus Paralithodes; species Paralithodes platypus. The sequence goes on along the minus strand of CM064487.1, from coordinate 50,833,780 downwards.
AGCGACTTGGGGCTGATAACCGTGCCCCTGATCTATCTCTCTCGCACTTATTGAAACTGGTTCCGGTGTTTGATGAGAGTGGGGTAACAGAATTTTTCGCACGCTTTGAGAAGAAGTGCCGGGAACACCAGTGGCCAGAGAAAAATGGGCAGCACTTGTACCCTCTAGATTAATAGGCAAGGGTCTTAAAGCCTACAATGCGTTACCTTTTGAGTCATGTATTGTGTATGAGGATCTCAAGGAGGCTGTCCTGAGGGCTTACGAACTGCAACCAGAAACGTACCGTTTGAAGTTCCGGGGTGTAACTAAGGGAAGAGATAGCACCTTTTTGGAACACGCCCGGGACTTGTCCGATGCTATGGGGAACTGGCTCCGATCTGAGAAGGTAACAACGTTTGATGGAGTTAAGCAGTTGATGATGTTGGAGCAGTTCTTTAAGAGCACGGGCGGTGATCTAACTTTGAACTTAAAGGAGAAAAACCCAAGAACTCTAGTCGAAGCTGCAGAAATGGCTGATCGACGGCTGTCGTTGATTCGGGGTTGCGGGTCCTCACAGAAGTACGATGCAAGTGCTAGGGACCGTTATCCTCCCCCTCCCCGTAGCAATGACACATTTAAACAAAAGAGCAATGAAACTAAAACTGAATCCAAACCTAACATTACACCGTATGAGAAAAGTCAGGGGCTTTTTACATCACAGTATAAGCCGAAACCGAAATTTATGTGTTTTAAGTGCCACCAGGAGGGTCATAAGGCAAATGAGTGCCCTAGTCGACCTCCTCCGGCAGCCGTGTCTTTTGCTCACGGCATTGGAGTGTTCAAGAGGACATCGGAGTTTGTTAGAGGCAATTCTTCCGAGGTAAATACACTGCCAGTGCAGAAGGATCCGGAAGGCTTATTCCCTGTCCGTGATGCCTTTAGTGACCACAGGGGACTCGGTTGTGTGGAGTGGGGGGGTAGAAGACATGAGGTGAGAATTTTGCGTGACACTGGGGCATCGCAAACATTGTTGAGGAATTTCACTGGTAAACCTGTAAATACGGCGCGGGTGGTTGTGGTTCAGGGGGTTAATGCAACAAGGTCATACCCGCTTGTAAGAATGAAGATGGAAGTTGATGGTGTGACTCGTGACCTGGATGTAGGAATTGTGGAGAAGTTACCTGTTGGGGGCGTCGACCTCCTTCTCGGCAACGACTTTGCGGGGCCTACTTCTGAGGCTCCACCCTTAGTCGTTGCCGAGAAGCCGGCCGACGTGAGTAGGGAGGAGCAGGAGTGGGTTGAGAAGTGTCCGGTGCAACCTATGGCGTGTGTTGTCACTAGATCTCTTGCATCCAGGGAGTCACATTCTGGTCAACAGTCTTTAGACAAGCGGAGGAAAGGTACCGAGAAGGGGTTGGAAGTTGATGCGGTTGAGAGTTTAGTATCAACGGACATTCTCGGGGACTCATTATTAGGACCGATTTTCGAGTCTGGAGAAGACCCATTAACTGTCAAGGTAGAGGATGGGCTTAAAAAGACGAAGAGACCGCAACGATACACAGAGAGAGAGTAACGGGAAGCTAAATTCAATGTAGGAGGGGGCATGAGTTGTTTCACAAACACTTAGATAAGCTTGCTCCTTCGGACATTCGTAAATTGCAATTAGAAGACCCGGAGGTTCTTGAATGTGGTACCGGTGCTGTCGAGTTGAAGGAGGACAGTGATGCACAGTCGGGAGATTTTTACAAGTATCCCCTGACCATCATGGAGGTAGCAACAGGGTACCCTGACGCGTACCCTATGAGAAATGGGTCAGCGAAGACGGTGGTCCGAAACTTGCTAGTGTATTTTTCCCGGTATGGTTACCCGCAGGTAATTCAGTCAGACCAGGGATCCAACTTCACTTCTAGCCTCTTTGTTCAAGCAATGCCGCAGCATGGGATTGTTACGGTTGTGTCATCTGCGTATCATCCGGAGAGCCAGGGTGTGTTAGAGCGATGGCACTCAGCCTTGGAATCTGTGCTTCGTTGTTGTTGCTTTGA